>SSNR01000299.1:475099-528691 GCA_006937965.1 Callopanchax toddi
TTTTTTTTTTTTTTTTTTTTACTAATTAATTAATTAATGGAAATTAATGCGTTAAATTCCCACCCCTAATTTATAGTTTTTACCTATATGATTTTATTTATTTTTTTATTTATAAAATTACAAAATAGAAAATATTTTAACATTTTATTTAGTTTTGGGTTTTGAACATTTATTTTTATCATGTGGTTCAATTCTGTTGTTTTTCTTATAATTTAATTATTTAGTTAACCTGTTTAATGAACGTTTGAACTTTTTTAAATCCATTGGTTTCATTGAAAAATTATTTTAGTTTCCTTATATTTATTTATTTATTTATTCAGTTTTTTGTATTCAGTTTTAATTTTTTGTTTATTTGTGTTTTAATCTATTTTATTTCATAACTTTGTTTCTATCTTTTAACATTTTAAAGTCTGTTGTTTTTTCTTTTTATATTTTCCTTCCTTTTTAAACATTTGTAGCCTTTAACTCATAATTAAAGGCTTATATTATTATTATTATTATTATTAATTAGAAAACATTATTTTTTCATTTTATTGTATTTAGTTTATATGTTAACACTTTTAAACCTTTGTACTTTTTATCGTTTCTGTTTTTCATGTATTTCTTTAGATTTCTTTCTTTTTGATGCCTGAACTTGAGAAGCTCTCGACTATTTTAAATACATTTATTCTCACTAATAGTTTCTGGAACATGTTCAAAATGCCGTGACACCAGAACACGGCCCTGAGGGACTCACTGGTTAAATCGAGAACTCTTGTAAATGTGGAGATCTTTTGGAAACTTAAATGACATTTTTTGTTTCCACCAGTCTCAGCCCAGTCGGGTTGTTCGGTAATGGATAAATCACTTTATTTCACCTGCTGTAGCAACAACTAGTGATCTTCTCTTCTTCACTTCCTGTTGTTGCCTCCATGTATGTGTGCAGCGCCCCCTGTAGGACCCATAAAGCAGTTATATTTGTTGTGTTGTAGGAAGAGGCCCTCCCTCCAGCTCTGGTTGCTGGTTCCTCTCATGAATCCTCTCTTTAGTGGAGCGTTTAGCTCTGCTTCCTTCAGACCTCCGTAGAGGATAACTGCTTCATGCTAATGGAGTGGAGCAGAGAGCTCTTCAGTCTCCTTATTAATGGAGAGCTTTTCTTTGTGTGGCTCCTCTTCATGTGACTGGACTGGAGCACAGGTCTGTAGTGGGTCCAGGTCTACTCGGTTAGAACAGTTCCTTTAAAGCTAGTTTCCTGTTTATTTGCTCCATTAATAAGCGAGGAGGAGACTCTGACAACATGAACCCCGTGTCCTAACAAATCCTGGGGTCAAAGGTCAGGTGGACCCGGGCTAGGTTTCAGTTCTGGACCTGATCAAAGAGTCTGAGTGGAAACTGGACCAACAAGTAACCATTAAAGTGTCAGCAGCTTTGATTGATTAGATCTATAAATAAATAGAAATCTGAAGCGTCGTTACTGTTAGAGGTTTGAACCCTGATCCATCACTCAGACCTGATCCTGGCTCTGATGACATCATCAGGGTGCTGCTGTAGCCCTGAGGCCAGGCCCCTCCTGAACCCCCGTCAGTACAGAGTGTTCGTGACGCTGGTCTAGAGCAGATCTCAGTTCAGATCTGAGATCCTCAGCTGAAGCTGTTAGGGTGTATTGTGACTGCCATGTAGAGAGACTTATCTGTGTTTTCATAGTCTACGGACGCAGCCCAGCTGGCAGCGCTCTGTTTACTTTACCCACTTCCTCTTCTTTCTCACAGGCTCAGGAATAACCTGCTGGTTGAATCAGACTTTTACAGACGTTTGTGTAAAACTAAATAATACCGTGGATATTCTCTGAGGCCTGAATGAAGTAAAGAGGAGGTTGAGGACAGGTTAAATCACAGTAACGTGTCAGATTGGGTTTTAGAACGAGAACATTTTTGAAGACGTTTGAAGGCCGATAAGTTTAACAGCAGATTTAAAACAACAAGTCCGTGTTTTGATGTCTGCAGACTAAGAAGTCCTCAGACAGATGGTTGGTGTGTAAAGACCAGCTCATCCTCCACGAGAAGAAAGAACTTTGTTCTCTCTGGGTTCTCCGAGAACAACGATGTCATTTTGTTCTCGTGGACCCACTAAAGGCTTGTTCTTGTAACATCAGCTGGGCAGAACTTTTTTCTGCAGGGCGTCGGAGAACAACTGCTGTGATTGGTCAGACAGGGAGAATGGGCGTGGTTAGTGCGGGTTGATGATGTAACAGCTTTCCCATGTTTACCTGATATTTAATTACCACCTGTTTAGGCTACGTCTAATTGCGTATAAGGAAATATTTCACACCTTTTGGGGTTTTTTCTCATATTTTGACGACTTTGTACTTCTGTCAAGTCTTAACACGGTTTGATCTAAGAGGAAAGCTGAGAAACTGTAGTATAAAATTAGAGATGCACTGAAAATGTTCGGCTGAAAGTGCAACCCCTACTGCGTCCCTAATAAACTGGACAACCAGTAAATCTGACTTTAGTCCCTGATGCTGTGAAGACAGGTTAATAAATCTACGTAATCCCACGCCTTAGTGAGCTCCACTGTCCAGAGGAGCGTACCACTAGCCCCGTCCCTCGATACACAACAAACACACTAATAGAGGTCAGCTGGTGAGAACAGCATTTCTATCCATTCCTGAAGAGAACTGACCCCCTCTGGTTTCTGCCCTCAGGATGACAACTGGGGCGAGACCACCACGGCCGTCACCGGCACGTCGGAGCACAGCCTGTCCCAGGAGGACATCGTCCGCATCACCAAGGACCTGGAGGACAGCGTGGGGCTGGACTGCCGCCGCTACCTGACCCGGACCATCGCCGTGATCCTGGGCCTGCTGGTGTTCCTGACGCCGCTGGCCTTCCTCGTGCTGCCACACGTCCTGTGGCCGGAGAAGCTGCAGAGCTGCGGGACGGCCTGCGAGGGCCTCTTCATCTCCGTGGCCTTCAAGCTGCTCATCCTGCTGCTGGCGGTCTGGGCGCTGTTCTTCAGGCCGGCGCGGGCGGGCCTCCCTCGCCTCTTTGTGTTCCGGGTCCTCCTCGCCGTGCTGGTGCTCCTCTTTGTCCTCTCCTACTGGCTCTTCTACGGCGTCCGCATCCTCGACTCTCAGGTGACGTGAGCCACGAGCTCAGAGCGTAACAGGGTGAACCTGGAGGGTCTTCATCAGTGTCCTCTGGTCTTCTCCATGCAGGATGAGAACTACCAGGGCATCGTCCAGTACGCCGTGTCCCTGGTGGACGCGCTGCTCTTCATCCACTACCTGGCCGTGGTCCTGCTGGAGCTCCGGCAGCTCCAGCCGTGCTTCTCCGTGTGCGTGACGCGCTCCACGGACGGCGCCACCAGGCACTACAACCTGGGCCAGCTCAGGTGAGGAACCAGCAGCTCGGGTCGTTTTTCTTTCCGTCACACACGTTCAGACGTCAGACCTAACCTACTTTAGTGTCTCTGATGAAGAGAGGGATCCTCAGCAGCGCTGCGTGGAGGCTGAAGATCTAAGAGTAGAAATCTGTGCTGATCAGGGACGGACGAGGCAGGAGGAAACTGGGACACCTCGAGTCAAATGAAACGAGGAGGGATTTTACACCACAAAGATAAAGGGTTGGAAAAGAGCGGCGATCGAGAAGAGGAACGTTACCTCGGCAGGTTGAAGCTCCTAGAGGAGAGGGATGATCCAGGAGAGGAGGAGAGGGTTAATGGAGGGTTTAGAACGTCGACTCAGACCGGCTGATGGGTTTTAGTTTGTGAATCCATCCTGACTGAAGTCACTTTTTCTCTGATTAGCTGTTTGTCTTGATGGTAGCAGGAACACTGACTAACCAGTGTCTTTATGCTACAGTCACTGACCTCAGGTGACCTCCAGTCCGCTGACTGTCAGACTACCAGCACCAACAGGCTGGACGTCTGTTGTTGTTTTTACTCACTTAGTGTTGAAGTGTTGTTTTTATGTTACTTTTAGTAGAAATCAGTTTACATTTTGACATTAAAGTGTTTTTTGTAAACCTTTGAATGAAATGGCTGATTTCTAAAAGCATCAAACATCTAAGAGAGTAAACCCCTGTGAAGGCTCTGACTCTGGTTTCTCACTCTGGATCCTAATAAAGCTGATGGATTTATAGACGCTCTCTTTTATGACAGGATGGATTCAACCTGCTGCTCTGCTCTTCTGACTTCATGTCACCATTTAAAGGCTGTAAAATGACTTCAGGTCCTCAGGTTTGGTCCTGGAACCTGATCTGGTCCTATAGATCTGATTTGTGTGAACATGTTTTCTGTTTCTACTGAATCCTTGTATCATGATGGAAACACTCAGAGGTTTGAGGAGCTCTCTGATTGGACAGCATCTCATTTCTTTATAGAAACGCTCAGATTTAACGTAAAGACTGGTGAAGTGAATCAAATAAAAACTAATCCTGAATCTATTTGAATACGAGCTGAAGAAGATCCACTCTAGTCACAGCTTTCAGGTCTCTGATTGGACGTCTGGAGTTAATCAGCTTCATATTTAAACTCTTTACCAGGAGGCTTTTATTTTGTAAGGTCACTCCTCTCAGTTGGTGGGTTTTGACAGAATCTGTTTATGTTCCCTCCTCCTGCTTCGTTGTGTTTGCTGAGGTTAAAGTCTGACCTAACGTTGGAGCGTGATTCTACTTCCTGTTTCGCTCCAGGAGGAAATGAGCTGCTGCCCTGTGATTGGCTGGTTGTGTTATGAAACAGAGTATTGTTCTCTGACCTGATGGTACTCGTTAATACTCACCATAGAGACGTTTCTGTTGGACATGTGACATCACGCTACTGGAGGTTTGATCAGAAGCAGAGTGGATGCTAAAGGAGGTCAGAATGAATGTGACCGCCTCCATCAGTGGGTCAGCTCATCGTCTTTAGGGATAATAGGAAGCTTCAGGCTAGTGTTTGATGGTATTAGGTTATAAAAGAACAGGAAGCAGCAGCAGCAGCATAGAGTTTGTATCTGTGGAGTCGAATATAATCGGCTGTAGGGCTGGGCACTGAAACTCTACTTCTTTGATACCGAGTGAAAGCCTTCGGTAGGTCGTGGCACCAAAAACCAAATAACGGTTAAATCCACTTATTCAGTTTCAGAAATGAAAAAACGAAAGAAAGTACACGGATTGTAAGACAGCGTCAGTTAACAGAAAGTTCCTGAGGTAAGAGATAAATAGATAGTAATAATAATAAAAGCATAAATATGCCATAAAACCGTGTTTTTTTTTTTTTTGTTTAATAAAAAAAACTTTTAGTACTTTGTTATTTTCTCTAAGAATTATACATATAGAGACCAAGAAGTATCGTTAAGGTACTGGTATCAAAAACCAGGTACCGTTAAAGTAGTATTGAAAAATCTTTTCGGGTACCCACTCAGCCCTGATCAGCTGTTAACCTAGCTTCATAATTAGGACTTGTGTTTTCCTCTCCCAGTCCCTCAGTGTTCTGTTAGCTGAAGCTGAAGAGGAAGCTCTCGTTAACCGATCACATGTCCTACATTAAACTAGTTAAAGCTGGACCAGCAGACCCGTCTGAGGCTGACCATTCAGGAATGTTAGCGATGCTACTTCACTAAGACGTAGCTTAGACCGATGCTGAAGTCCTAAATGAGTGTTTACTGTTAGGAGTTAGAATTCTGCTGCTGAGTGACTTCAGGAATGTCCTTCTGTAATTCTCATTCTTCATTCCTCCTCCTCGTTTATGAGGTCACTCGAGCAGCTTAATGGTGGCAGGAAATGACCTCAGTGTTCCCTCAGCTTTAGGGGATAATAAAGGAAGGACTGGAGGACCTTTCCTCAGCATTCAGGGAGGTTGGAACTTACTGAGTACACCTCATGAGCAGAGTGAGCAAAGCTGCTCTTCCAGGAACTCCGAGGAGCAGATGATTTATGACATCTAACATGTGAAAACACCCTACTTGTGTGTACAGTTGGTTTAATAGTGCTGGGTAATGAAAGACGAGTCGGGGCATGTTCCCATCGGACTGAGGTGTGATGATGTTTTCTCTCGAAGTCGGAGCTCTGTGAGCTGACAGCTGATTAAAAAACAACCGTTTGGTGGTCGCAGCTCAAATTAAAGGCTCAGCGAGCGAGTCCACTTCACCGTTAGAGGACGGCGTGTGAGGAGTGCTGTGGTTTTTTAGCTCTTCCTGTGTTTTGTTATGTCTCTGAGGGTATTTCCCACAGAGGACTTAATTTAAGTATTGCTTTCAGGTCTTTTAGTGTTTCTACCCCACATCCTCTCCATCCTTCCCCCTCTCGCTCTGTTTGTCCTGAAGAAAAACTACATTTTTTTTTTATTCTTAATCATAAAACTTTTGAAAGCATGCCAGAAATAGTGAGTTCTTGCCTTCCACTAGCGGGGTTGTGAACCCTCTGCAGGGATACTTTGTTTCTCCAGGTGAAAATGGATTGTGTCTCGTTTTTCTCACGTTCTTTTTTTCCTGATTTTCCAGCTGAAAGTGTCTCTGAGGCCTGGAGCTACCCCGGCTCCTCTGAGCTGAAACACATCTCCTGATCTCTGTTTTTCCTTCTAGTATCCAGCGGGCGGCCCTAGCCATCATAGAGAACTACTACAGTGACTTCCCAATCCACAACCCGGCGCTGCTTTCTGCCTCCAAGTCCCGCGCTGCCAAGCACCTGGCTGGCCTCAAGGTCTACAACGTGGACGGTGAGTTCCCAGCAGCCCCAGCTGAGGGGGCGGGGGATGCTGAAGGTTTGTTTTTCTCTTTAGGTTCTGAAAAGGTCAGATCTGTAACTTGGCTTCTCAGTGGACAAATATGTTTGTGTTATAATAAATTGTTGAATTTTACTTTAAATTGATCGTAATTCATTTCTCTCTTTCAACACTTGGTTTTGTTCATAGTTAAACATTTAAAGTCAGAAACAGCTTTTACTTTTTCTCTAAAACATCCTCTCTACCTCTATAGATAAATGGCTTTTCCTAATCGTAGCTCTTTCTAGGGTCGGGGTTCAAACACTTTTACACAAATCAAATTCAGTCGCCTTCAAGACGAGTTTTCAGGATTCTACAGCCTTACGTTGGTGGTGATTTACACACAAATGAGCAGTAAATATATACCCTAAACACCTATTTCACTCCCTTATCTCACACCAGTACATTGTTGTGTACAACCTATTTCATCTAGTTTTAGTAGAAATGCCCTGAATTTGACCTTTAGGGGCCGATACCAGTTTACAATTTATGTTCAATGGTAACCTGATGATTATGGCTTCAATTTACCCTAAAGAAAAACGTTAACATTATGATTCTGGATGTAAAAACGTTTCACACGTCATAGCATCAATTAGTGTGTAGGTGAATTCATAAATGTAAAAAACTGGATTTTTCCACTTTCAGACCAACTGATCACCAGTTAAACCATTCGTCTTAAATATTGTCTGATTTTGATTACTATCCAATTTTTTAGGGCATCTCTAGTTTCAAGCCCTTCAATAAAACATCAAGTATGTTCAAAACTTGGAAATACCATATTCATATTCAAGGATCTCAAGCATCTCTAAGAACCCTGTATGAACCAGAACACCTAGGTCATAATTCAGTATGTGGATCCATATTTGGGTCACCGTCATACCAAGGTATGTACTAAACAATGACCCTTAAGTCAAGGTATGCATCAAACTGTGGTGATGGTCTGGTATGTACTTTGACTTGAAGGTCACGGTTTGGTCCATATCCTGGTTATTAAGGGCATGGCTGAGTACATACCTTAAAATAAGGGTCATGGCTTTGGCACAAAACATAGTATGAGGGTCACTGTTCAGTGTGTACCTTTTTATGAGGGTCACTGTTCAGTACGATGATCATTGATAATTAGATTATTTATCCTAATCCAGATTTAATTAAAAACAAACACCTATAAAAAGCCATAACATAAAATGCTTTCATATTTTTATAGTAGTTTAAGTCAAATTATTACTGATTATTTTGATGTGAACTGTTTATTTCTGTCCTAATGATCTTAAAAAATCACCTTGAAAATGGTTACATCGGATGTTAGAACCCTGAACGATACACAACGGATCAAACAGTCTTTAAATGACACGATGTAGCTAAAAACACAGGTTTATCCAGTTCCCACATTTTTTCTAAACTCTTTGAATTTTCTAAAACTGCTAATGCTACGTTAGCACGCAGCACATTTCGCTCCCATCAAGCCTCTACAGGTCGGCCTACCTCTCCTGCTGGAATGTGCTGAAACAGACAGTAGCCTGGAAGGCAGAAAATCAATCTGCTACCGTAGCATCATTATAAATCAGTTGACAGTTGTATCAAGCTCAGGTGATTTGTAGTAACTCTGTTAGAACACATTGTAAAGGCTTTCCAGGACGGCTCTGAGCAGGTGGGACTGAACTCCTGACTCTTCTCTCCTCATGTCTCCTCCCTCTGATGCTAACCCTTTCAGACATCTTTAAAGCTAAGCTGAAAAGCTACCTGTTGGACAGTAAGTAAACCACTGACCCCCTGCTAGCAGCCCTCCTCCTCCTCCTCCTCCTCCTCACTCCCTGCATGCCACAGGTTGATGAGAAAGTTTCGACAGCTGGCTGAATGTAACACGACCCATCTATTAAATTATCACCGTCCCTTAAGTGTACTCGAGCTTCACTGGAGCGCGCTAACTCGACACGCTAGTCTACTTTTCTGCCTCCCTCCTTCCAAACATCAGTGGGAGACGATCAGAGATGAATCAATAGCTGTTAGGAGGACGGAGTCGTCAATCCTCCCTCGAGGAACGCCAGCGTTCATTCTCACCCTGCAGCAGATGTTCAGGGAACTCCCTCTCTCTTTATCTCTCCTCTACACTTTCACTACCTCTCTGTCTATCTCCCTCTCTCTGTGCTTGTAGTCAATGGTTTCAGCTCAGATCCAGACGATAATCTTAATTTGATTGAAGCAGAGACACTTCAGATCCACAGCTTGAAGCGATGGTAGCTATTTGTATTCTGTGCTGTGTGTATAGATGTGATACATCGTTATATCATGATAAGACGCTTGTATCACTCATTTATACTGAGCTAGTCGTTGATGGTAGAGGATGCAGACCTGGTCCTGTGTGATGTTACAGACCCTAGAACCAGTTCCCAGTAGGAGTTCTGTTCTGGGAACCTGGTTTCTCGCTCACACTCAGGTTGAGGAAGCCTTCAGGATCTGCTGACGTTCAGCTTCAGATCGTCTGTAGCTCTGAGCTCATGAATTATTCTGTTAGTGCTCGATCCCTGCCCCCGCATTAATAATTCACCGCCTCAGCCTGCTTTTAACCCGCGTTACCATCAGCAGCCTCCTGGTTCTCCTTCTGAACGTTTAAACTTTTAAATTGGAGCTGAACGACGTGGATGTGGATGTCAGTGGTAGAACGCGTAGGATGTAGGATCCTTTAGTTTATAGCTCTTAGTTGCTTCTCCTGTCAGCTCTTTGGGTTTTCATGTTTCTGTTGATTAAAGGAAATAGAACAAAGTTTTCTGTGCATTATTAATCGCTCCCCCCCTCACGTTGCACTCCATGTCATCATCAAAGGCTCCTTCATCCCTTCACTGTCGTCGTTTTACCTGTACGCTCGACTCATTCCCGTGTGATCTCCCTGTCCCTGCAGGTCCGGGGAACAACGCGGCGGCAGCAGCCGGGCTCGCCCAGTCCCAGTCCAGAGCCATGATCGCCGCCGCGGCCCGACGCCGCGACACCAGCCATAACGAGCTGTACTACGAAGAGGCGGAGCACGAGAAGCGAGTCCGCAAACGCAAAGCACGGTGAGTCCGAGGAGAGGCTCGGAGCGGCCTCAGGCTCTGAGGAGGAAGTAACGCTGTGGCTGCTGTGTTTCCTCCCAGCCTGGTGGTGGCAGTAGAGGAGGCCTTCACGCACATCAAGCGCATGCAGGAGGAGGAGCAGAAAAAGGCCCCGGGGGAAGTGATGGACCCCCGAGAGGCGGCGCAGGCCATCTTCCCCTCCATGGCTCGGGCCCTGCAGAAATACCTGAGGACCACCAAGCAGCAGCACTGCCACAGCATGGAGAGCATCCAGCAGCACCTGGCCTCCTGCATCACCAACAACATGACGCCCAAGGTCTCTGTTCACTTATTTATCTACATCTCTCAAAGAGGGTGGAGTCAGACTAGCAGCTAATTTTAGGTTGTAATGCATCAGGATGACTTGAGGAAGACTTGTTTTAAATACCTGTAAACAGTGAAGTCCTTCCTGTAGGCATACCTGGTCTCTTTAGGTCTAGGAGGACTCTAACGCTCATGTGGTTTTCTCCAGGCCTTCCTGGAGAGCTACCTGACGCCGGGCCCCACCCTGCAGTACAGTCAGAACCACTGGCTGGCCCGTCACTGGACGCTCATCAGCGAGGCGTCGGTCACCAGCGGCCTGAAGGACGGGACCATGTTCCTGCTGAAATGCGTGGACTTCAGCCTGGTGGTGACATCTAAGAAGATCCCCTACATCCAGATGTCTGAGGAGTACATCGACCCCAAATCCCACAAGTTTGTCCTGAGGCTGCAGTCTGAGACCTCGGTGTAGGACGCTGTTCTGGTTTCACTGCCCACCATGTCGCGGTGCTCTCAGACTTCATTGGGTTTGAAGTTTTTATTTGGACTTTTGTGTTTTTTATATAAGTATATACAAATCTATATCACACACATCAGAATTTACTGATATTTTAATGTTTGACTCGGATGAAAAGCAGAAAAACTCTCCAGACGGAGTTTCTCCAGGTTGGGGTTTCTCCAGGTTGGAGTTTCTCCAGGTTGGGGTTTCTCCAGGTTGGAGTTTCTCCAGGTTGGGGTTTCTCCAGGTTGGGGTTTCTCCAGGTTGGGGTTTCTCCAGACGGGGTTTCTCCAGGTTGGGGTTTCTCCAGACGGGGTTTCTCCAGGTTGGGGTTTCTCCAGGTTGGGGTTTCTCCAGGTTGGGGTTTCTCCAGATGGGGTTTCTTCAGGTTGGAGTTTCTCCAGGTTGGGGTTTCTCCAGGTTGGAGTTTCTCCAGGTTGGGGTTTCTCCAGGTTGGGGTTTCTCCAGGTTGGGGTTTCTCCAGATGGGGTTTCTCCAGGTTGGAGTTTCTCCAGGTTGGGGTTTCTCCAGGTTGGGGTTTCTCCAGGTTGGGGTTTCTCCAGGTTGGGGTTTCTCCAGATGGGGTTTCTCCAGGTTGGAGTTTCTCCAGGTTGGAGTTTCTCCACATTGGAGTTTCTCCAGGTTGGGGTTTCTCCAGGTTGGGGTTCTCCAGGTTGGGGTTTCTCCTGGTTGGAGTTTCTCCTGGTTGGAGTTTCTCCAGGTTGGAGTTTCTCCAGGTTGGGGTTTCTCCAGGTTGGGGTTTCTCCAGGTTGGGGTTTCTCCAGGTTGGAGTTTCTCCAGGTTGGAGTTTCTCCAGGTTGGAGTTTCTCCAGGTTGGGGTTTCTCCAGGTAGGGGTTTCTCCACATTGGAGTTTCTCCAGGTTGGAGTTTCTCCAGGTTGGAGTTTCTCCAGGTTGGAGTTTCTCCAGGTTGGGGTTTCTCCTGGTTGGAGTTTCTCCACATTGGAGTTTCTCCTGGTTGGAGTTTCTCCACATTGGAGTTTCTCCAGGTTGGGGTTTCTCCAGGTTGGGGTTCTCCAGGTTGGGGTTTCTCCAGGTTGGGGTTTCTCCAGGTTGGGGTTTCTCCAGGTTGGGGTTTCTCCAGGTTGGAGTTTCTCCAGGTTGGGGTTTCTCCAGGTTGGGGTTTCTCCAGGTTGGAGTTTCTCCAGGCAGGTTGAGGAGACCATGTTTGTTTTTGAACACTGTTTGTGATTTATGTATGGGAACAATCAACTTGTTGCATTTGAGATGCTAACTAGACTGAAGTAAACAAAAACACCAATGGAGTGTTGTTGCTAGGCGACGGACAGATGGATGAACTCCACCATCCAGTCAATCTGAGTCTGATTCAGGAGGAGACGAACTCTTAGGTTTGTTTTGACTGTAAAGGGATTTTTAGACATTTTAAAATCTACAGCACAGACATCGCTAACACAACGTTAGCATTCAAATGTTAGAATGATTTAATGAAAATAACTCAGATTAGCTGGTAGGTCATAAACTCTTTGAAGCTATCTAACAGGATAAACAGTAGAAATGTTCACAGAAACGCTTCAGAATGACTTAAAAATCCCTTCAGCAGAGCTCCTCCTGCACAGGTTAAACCAGATGCTTTGAATGGTTTTGGTGCAGAATTCTTCTCCAGGTGCCATACAGACTAAAACATCTCCTGGACGTTGACTCGTCCTCTCAGGACTCGTGTGTCTGCTGACCAGTCAGAGCTGTGACTTTCTACAAACTACTGATTCATCTGGAGCGCGTTCAGCTCCTGTAGCAGCACATTTAGACAAGGCTGGACTTCAGGGAGTCCTCCGCTAAACGCTACTGTCCACGTTCATCCACCTCACTCTGCTTTGACACGTTTTCATAATTAAATTACAGGAAGACATGTCAGGAGATTTAAAACATCGAGAGATGGAGTGAAAATGAGCTGTATGACAAATCAACAAAGAGTTTAGGGTATGACGTCATCTCTCAGGGCTCCATTCTTTACCACAAATCAACAGCAGCAGGGTGGAGCCTCCCTCCAGACTGGACCGTCTGGTTCTCGTCTCTAAAACATGGAGGGATCCTTCCTTCTGTCACAGGATTTATTACATAAAGACTCAATGTTTGATTAAAATAAGCTACGTGACTCCTGGACGTCCCATCAGTCCCTCTACCTGCTTTAACTCATCTGGTTATTCTAAAACAACAACCAGATTCAGGTCATGAGTCATAAAAAGTGTCCTCTACTGCCCCCTGGTGGGATGACTTGTTACTGTCACAGGTTGTTTACCTATAAAAGACTTTCTTTTTTTTAAATCAATTAAAAATACATGAGTTTGATTAGAGTTTCTCATCACCTCCCAGATGAAGTGTGTGTGTGAGCCCGATGTGACTGTGCCTCCTGTTTTTTTACACTGTATTTATGAGGACAAACACCTGTATGTGTGTGTGTGTGTGTGTGTTTGTGCCTCCACACCTCATCCCCCTACACTGTTGCCAGGTTACAGGCCTGGTGTTTGATGGACGGACTCATGATGACTATGGATTGATTTTTGTAAGAAAACAAATAAAAGGTTTTTCTGAACATTTGTAAAACGGCTGAGATGCTGCTGTTGTTGACATGAAGCAGTGATGGGAACTCACTGGAAGAAATACTCCAGTTGAACCAGTCTGACATCATGGGGTAGGCTAAAGGATGAAGCTACACATCAAACCTCGTTCTAATTTAATGAAAGAACCCAGGATAACGTCTACAGGTGAGTCTCTATCGTGGGAACATTTTTCATTGGTCATAGTTTATTAATGAACACAGGAGAGTCCTCATTGGTCAGATGCTTCCTGCAGTTTATTTCATTGACATGTTTAAAATAAAGTAGCTCTACTTCTGCTCAGTTGGACTTTTTAAAAGATGATGGATGAATTTAAAGGAAACCTATGACAGAGGGACTGATAGTGAAGTGGAGCCACAGGTAAATAATTATCACAAAGAAAACCTTTGAACTGAAAAATATCCACTCAGCTGGCAGAGCAAGATAAAAAATGAAGGACCAGAACCTTCTGTGAGCCATCAGGAACCAGAGGAAGCTCCGAGGGTCTGACTAGGCTGAGGTCAGAGGTCAAGATACAACAATAAGGCCCAGGCCCAGTACTCGTACTTCCACCCTTGCTCCCCTCAGTTGGGTGGAGACTTATGACCTTGTCCCCACCCCCTTTTCCACCCTTGCTACGCACTTTGCTGAAGTTCACATCAGTGCGCACTTTGGCGAAGTGTATTACCCATAATTCCAAGTGCATTTCATAGAAGACCGTAGGGTGGAAGTGCGAGTATTGGGACTGGGCCTAAGAAAGAGATGGGGAAACAAAAATGGCCTCCATGGGAGAGTTTCTAGGCCAAAACCAGGACTTCTGGGAAAAATTCTCTGGACTGACGAGACAAAATGGAGCTTTCTGGAAGGTGTGTGTCCCGTTCCATCAGAAGGCGTGTGTCCTGTTCCATCAGAAGGTGTGTGTCCTTATTATAGTATTTGTAGCTTGTCTAAATTTGAGTAAAAGTTATTTATAAAGTTTCTGTACAGCTGGACCTCCAGATCAAACTCCCTCCTCAATAAATCCTTGTCCTTCCTCCTAACAGGTGACTGTGAGTTGATCATCTCCTCCGTAGTCTCCAGCTTCCTGTCTGGCTCCGGGCTCTAACAGTCCTCTGTCACTGAGCATTAGAGGTGCTGCTCCGCTGGGTGACAGGCCTGGGCTGGATCCCCCTCTCTAGCCTTATTCTGGTGGCGTTCTTGTTGTCATGGAGCTCCGCGGTAATTGGCTCGCCGTCAGCCTGTCTGAGATGTGCAGCCATGGCCTTGTGGGTAAATGAGCGTCAATGTCCGGCCCTGAAAACGAACAGCCTCATCCCTCCCTGAGCCACGGGGCACGGCGGCGGCGGCGGCCTGTCGGATCTCATCTGTTCTCGCCTCAATCCCCCTCCCGTTCCCGCCTGCTCCGTGTGAGAGGACGAGGATGGATGGGGAGGGAAATGAGGAACATTTGCATCTAAATGGAATGTTTTCCTCCCCTCATTTCTCCCTTTCTATTTGTCCTGTAATGACTTGGTTACATGCAGATGGAGCTGTGAGGAGGGATCCCTCGGCTTCTAGCTGCTGGGGTTTGGAGCAGAAACACGGCGTATTTCTGCCTTTAGCCTGAATTCCTTGCACATGTACTTGGAACTTGTGTACTGTTACCTGTAGAGGTGTGATGGTACTGATCTCAGTAGGGAAGGTTTACCTGCCTAAGGTCACATTTAATGGACACAAACTACCATCTAATCCATGCTCCTGATGGGAGTAGCTCACCATGCTAGCAGCATCCTGTTCCCTCTGGATCACGTTGACCTCAGGGTGGATATCGACCCCTGTATGACGCCTTTAAAGCCTCCGTCACCTCTGAGCATCCACGTCTAGATCTCTACAACCATTACGAGGCGTAGCGTCGCTGAATTATTTACCAGTGTTTAATAATTCAGTCAGAAAATGCTCATCGACTCATGAATACATTTCTTTGAATCAATCAGAGCCTTGTTGCTCACAGAGATCTGGTTTAATGCCTCAGTGGAAGACGTAAAAAAACCACCGGAGCATCAGTGTTTCAAATCTACTTTTATTGAGCCTCTTAGTTCAGAACATCCAAGCTTTAGGTTGAGTCAAACTAAACATGGTGACTAATTTTGACTTCATGGAATGTTTGAGCGTCTTGTCTTGGACCGGTGGCGTTAATACGAAGGTCCGGTCTCATCGTGGTGCTGCTCCATTGTTCCTCTGAGATACAAGAAAGGAAATGATTGTCCTTGATCTTTAAGGAGAGCTACAGCTTCAGGCGCTGTGCTAATCCGATAAAGGAGGACATCATTCTCCTGATAATTCTACATTTATCTCCTAAAACCACATACGTCATCTAGAGTATCTTTAAACTGTATTCAAGACAAACTTAGCGAGGGATTGATGGTCTAACTAGACTCACATCTGAACCAGTAGAGCTTTAACTCTAGACGGTCTAATCATCACCGTCGTCTTCTTCGTCTTGGTCAGGACGTTCGTCCCCGTCCTCCAGGAGGTAGCGGTCGTTTTCCTGGTCGTCGGCGAACTCGTCGTCATCCTCAGTGTTCACCCTCCCTGACAGGACGTCCTCTATCCAGTCCTCCAGCTCCTCCGCCGTGGGCAGGTCCTCATCGTTTGACATGTCCAACCAGACGCTGTCGGCCTGAGGACGAGACGCCATAAAACTAAACACTCTGAGATCAGTTTCTGTGTTTACTGAGGATAATCAATCAGCTCCGTGAGCCTTACTGACATCGGTGACGTTGACCACGCCTATTTGTGGTCTAAACAGGTCCAACTTGAAGGTTTTCTCCCAGTAAGTGGTCAACTAAAGAGACAAAACAAGAACATTGAAAACTGTCTTGTTGTGATGGATACAAGTTCAATTTGAGACTATTTTTTGACGTAGAGTTATATTAGAAGATGAGGCAGAACCAAGGGGAAGTCATCCGGATCGATCCAGACGATGCTCAGCTCGGGGTTGTTGGTGTTGTCTCTGGCAACGTCCTTCAGGATCTCCAGGAACTCGTACCCATCTAGATAAGACAGCAGGGACAGAACCTTATCTGAGCCTCTAAATTTAAATATCTCAAACAATAAGAAGCTCTGATAGAAGCTCCAGACCTGGATCTTCTTCCTCAGCAAAGGCAACAATATGGATTCCGTCCATATCGTCCTCCTAGAGATCACAAAAGATGTATTTATGCTACAGAAGAAATTTGAAGACTTTGACCTTTTTTGTACCAATCGTAGTTTGAAAGAAATGGATTCACCCAAATCTCAAACATGTTCTCAGCCCGGAGTTTCCTCAGCGTAGCCCTGTAACCATCACAGAGTCACTAACTCCTGTTTAAACGAGTGGTTGACTCTAAAAGCCCACTGATAGGTTTGACCGACCTCCTGTGTTGGTTGACAAACTCAACGATGTCCATCTCTGTCAGAGGTCGTCCAGGCAGGATGGCCGGCTCCTCCATGAACGGCTCGTAGAAGTTTACCTCGTTCATCTTCAGGGAAAGATGTTTAGACACCTGACGCAACAAATAACACCATCACGGTGTTAAAGTATACCTCAGGTTTACTCTGCTTTGGTAGGAGAGTTGTATTATTTTACATACCATGATAAAAGAACTTGAATTTAACTCGTACAGCTTGAATCTCAACCAGTGAGATGACAAGAACTAAAAGTCCTGATATAAACAGAAAGGTATCTAACTTGTTCTTACTTACAGATTTATCAAAGGTAGCAAAGAACTTGATGTAGGGTTGAAATCTCTCTGAGGCCTCCTGGAAAGCTCTGAAGTCTGAGAAAACGAGGGACATGAAGGAGGACATGAAGGAGGACAGGGGTCTCAAAAGCAAAGTGATCGAAGCACAAGAGAAAGAGTCAAAGTTCCTATTCTGGTCACATCCCTAGCCTATGGTGTATGATGAGTAAAACCCATTATCCCCATTCAATTTCCCAGGATCTGGGTTCCACCAGTAACCAAGACTCTCTTAATACAGTTTAATACGCTGGTAAGGAGCTCCTCCTGGCTCTGCTCTGAGGTCACCAACCTATCTCTGGACTGATAGAAGGTTCATAATGACATTCTGTGCCACCGTCGTATCAAATCAGAAGCTTCCTGGTTTCTCTTCATCCTCCTCTCTTCCTATAATTGCGGTTTGACCTATTACATGAAGCGCTGGAGGCTATTTATAAGGTCTCCTGAGACGTGAGAGGAAGTGTCTGGAATCAGGTTTCTCTTCATGCTGATGGAGCATCATTAGCCTTGAGGCCCCATTAGCATCTCAGGAGCAAACTGAGGCAGCTTTAGAGGGGTATGTGGGTCATTATGAAGTTTAGTAAGGAGCCACACCCACTGGTGACATCACTCAAAGTGGGCGGAGCCTCTAGAAACAGGATACTGAGGGCTGGTCAGATCAGGAGATCAAGATGATTGCACTGGAGATCAATAACTGACCCAGAACGACCCAAATATGTCTTTAATGGATGAAGAGTGGCTGGATTTCATCCTAATTATAAATATGAATACATCATGTGCAGGGAGTGAGTTTAAAACACCAACATGAATCCTCTCCTTTGAAGTAACCAATCAGACGGATGTCTTCCTCCATTCGCTCAAAGGCTCTGAGCTCCATGGCGTTGTTGATGATCTCTACCGGGTCCTCCAGCACCTGAGGGGGGGTTACATCAGGTCATTTAAGGTGAACTCACAGCAACACAACAGGTCTCTGGTTCAGTTCTCATCTGTATGGATGTCTTATCTGTCTTTGTTAGCTCTGTAATTGATTAGTAGGGTCTTGACTTGGCTAATGTAGCTAGCTAACAGCTAGTAGCCGTTCCAGAGTGATGTCAGTTTGTCCAGCTGTTGTTAATAGATTGTTGTGATGGTTGTAACCTAAACATGACCACTCATGTGGGGCTTTTATAGCCTCAGAAGGACACAATGGAGGTCCTGTTCTAGCTAGTTAGCATCTTGAGATGGACTTTAGCTCAATGCCACACTTTATCACTTTAATGATAAAAACAGGTGTTCTAACGGAGGAAGTGTTTTGTATTTTTCACTTACATCCAAGAGAAATTCCACCAACGTATCTGAGGAGAGCTCCCCGTCGAACTCAATGATGCGGTCGTCCTTAAACACGTACAAACTGCCCACCTCCTCCAAACCTGGACAGATTTATAACAAGTTAGTTCAACGTAAACCAGTTTTATTTAAAAATAACTCAGGAGGAACGTTTGTCTCCTGATGTAAAAGTCATACCCAGTTTCTTTGCGACTTTAGCGTCCCTCTGGGAGTCCACCATCCCAAAACCGATGTCTTTGTTCTCCAGGACCTGAGCTGTGAGCTGTTGGTTCACAACAACAGAACATCTATCTGATAAACCAGGGGTTATATTCTATGTGTCAGACCATTAAGTTATTTCTAACTGACAGCCTGATGTGAAACAGATTTGAGAGCATGCTATAATTACTAGAATGACCTCAAAACAGGCCCTGGATAGAGAACATAGAGGGATTTAAACCAGAGCGCTCAGGTAGACGGGGTCAGAGAGACGACAGCTGACGTCTAAACAGTCTATACATCTTATGTCTGGGTTCTGGGGAAATGTTACTGGAGAGTTAAGTCTAGTTCTGTCTCTAGAACAAGGGCGAAGTGGTGACATCACTCAAAGCGGGTGGAGTCTCAAGAAACAGGAAAAAGTCGTATGATGGGACTAATACTCAAAAAAATTCTATTAGGGCAGTAAAGTGATTGTAAACCAAGAACTATGCTAGTTAGCTAACCCAGACAATCGTTCTCCATTAAAGATGACATTCAGAAACGTGTTCTTATTTTTCTGTGAACTCTGACCTTCATTACTTCCTGACACGTCTCTGTCTTTGACTTATCAACCTTTTCCCTCTTCCTAGCGTGAACGTTTTCCTACAGACTCTATTTTGCCTCAGCATAGAAAGAAAGTTCCCATCATTCCTCCTGATCACGTGATTTATTATTGGTCTCGTGCTTAGTGGATGTTTTAAAAACCTGAAAATTAGCAGCTAATGTGTCACCAATCTGCAGCAGCGTCTCTCCTGATCTGACTAGCCGTGAGCATCGCTCCAGTCAGAGTATAGAGACTCCACCCTCTTTGAATGATGTCATCAGTGGGTGTGGTCCTAAAAATCCATCTTAAATAACATTTATGTCATCATGGTTCTGTCAGAACTGTATGAGTCTGTTTATCCCTGCAGATAAAGACCACCAGTCCTGGTCTATGAGGTCTACCTTGACCCTCTTCAGGTCTGTCAGGTCTACCTTGACCCTCTTCAGGTCTGTCAGGTCTACCTTGACCCTCTTCAGGTCTGTGTCTCACCTCCAGCACCAGCTCCGTCATCTGGAACCTCTTCTGCAGACCCTTGTTGGCCGGAACAGGCTCATGGTAGAACAGGCACAGCAGGTCGTACCTCCTCAGGGCCTTCTTGTAGTTGCGCTCGTTGATGTCCAGAACCCGGTCCTTCCCATCAAAGTTGGGGAACTCGAGACCTTCCTCTGCGCTGCAGATCAAGACCAGATGGAGGCTGAGGCCGCAGAGGATGGAGAGCCAGACCTGCTGCATCGCCACTCAGCTGTAGAGGAGTTTATGTAGAATAAAAAATAAAAAGAACTAAAAGTTTAAGCCTTTAACCACAGCGCTCATCTCGTCTCTATCAAAGATTTCATCACCTTATTATCTCTCCCTCTCCTCTGGTCCTTTATCTCCTCCTCTCTCTGTCGTCTCACTGAACCTCAGGAGGTTTCATCCTCCTCCCTGAAGCTCAGTGGAGGACATTTAAAGAACATTCCTCTAAAAATAATCCAGACAACTAATAATATAATACAAATAATGTGATAATAATGTTTAACTTTTTATTTAAACATATGAGTCTTTTAGGTTTAGTAGTTTAAAAAAAATAAAGTGTTTTTCCAATAAGTTTAAGAGACTAAAATGAGCTCTACCTGCTGGTTAAAAGGTTTAGAAAAAACAATAGATTAAATAAATGTGTTTTTAATTTAAAAATGACTATTTTAGCGCCGCTTTTTAAAGCATTACAGTAATAACAGGACATTTTAAGATGCGCAGTACCGTAATAACCGCATTCAGACAGCAGTAGCAGAGCACCGATCGCCGCGGCGCTTTGTTCTCAGACAGCGCTGGAGGATAGAAGGAAACATGGAGCGCTGCCGGTTGTGGAGTTTCTTCATCTTCCTACAAGTTTGTTCCCTGACTCCAGTCGGTGCATCAGGTAGAAGCTCGTTTTTTTAAACGTCCGGGTTTATAAATGTTTAATAAATGTTTAAAGAGGATCGTTGGTTTAGTTTCGCTGCTTTTACTCAGAGGAGAGTTAGCGGCTAGCTGCTAAAAGCTAACCCTTTAAAAGCCACCGGTTAAAGTTAATCTATTCGGTGTTTTATTTGATCTAAACTGAGTCAGGGTTGCTAACATTTATATATAGTGTTTATATGATTTAATTTATCGGTTAAAGTTGACTAAACCTGGTTTATTTGTCAACCTAAAACCTAAAATAAACTACTAAGCAAATCCTGAGCTGTTAAAATACACGGATACTAGTATATAATACTACACAGCTGATGTGTGTACCACACAAAGTGTTTTAGGGTAGAAATATTGAAGTTCTGACACATAAGTTCCTGTTTTGATTTAATTTTAGAGCTAAAGTTTGGCTATGAAAGCGTTTTTTTTGTGGTAGAAAATGTGAAGGAAATGACTGAGTAGCTGCTAAACACAAGCATCGTTACCTGTATTATTTACTAATCTAGATGTAATGGATCAAAAAGCCTCCTTTTACCAGTTTTCTTACAACATAATTACTTTAAACAATTTTTTAAACATTTTATTTTGAAGGTACATTAAAGCTGCTGCTTCCTGCCTGACTGACTTGTGTTGCTACAGGTAACCAGTGGAAGAAGCTCGTTTCAGACGCTGTTAGAGGACACGCTCCCTGCAGTCCTGTGAACTGTAGCTGCCATGTTGGGTGGGCGTTGCTACATTTCACATATCTACTCATTTCTGACTCTGTGTTTTGATAGATTTGTTTGTATTTCCTCCTCAGTGTCCTTAAACACGACCTGACGCCCTTCAGAGGAGGCGTCTCTGAAGCTCTGATGGAGGCTACAGTCCAGAGGGGGGTGGGGACCCACTACCAGATCATAGGACACAAGCTGTTCAGAGAGAGTTCCTGCATGTTTCCTGCTCGGTACGTTAAAATCACCTGTGTGTGTCCATTCAGATCAGGAAACTGATCTGTGTGCTGCTTTCAGGTGCAGCGGAGTGGAGCACTTCCTCCTGGAGCTGGTCCACAGGCTGCCGGACGTGGAGATGGTGGTGAACGTCAGGGATTACCCTCAGGTCCCCCAGTGGGTGCAGCCGAGTCTTCCTGTCTTCTCCTTCAGTAAGGTCAGGTCCTCTAGTCGCACGTGAAACACACGAGTCGCTCTTTGTTTACGTGTGTGTTCTGTAAGTAGACCTCAGAGTACCAGGACATCATGTACCCAGCGTGGACGTTCTGGGAGGGCGGCCCCGCCGTGTGGCCCATTTACCCAACCGGACTGGGAAGATGGGACCTGATGAGGGAGGAGCTGGAACGGTACGGTTCTAGGGTGGGGAACCTCTGGTTCCTGGGACAAAAACAGTCCTAGAACCAGTTTATCTGTTTATAAACGCACCGTAGTTCGCAGCTAAGTAGCTAATTCCTGCTAGCAGTAACATTTAATAAACTCATCCAGATGAAGCTGATTTTATTCCAGTCAGTGAACACATCATAGCTAAGTTTTCTTCCTCAGAGCTCATTTTCAGTCAGACTTCTACCATTATTCTCAGTCTGTGAATGCATCGTAGCTCATGGATCAAAATCCTGACCTTTTTCTTGGCCCTTGAACACAACATCACTCATACCTGGTTAACATGCAATAAATAACTTTTTCCTGGTCAGTAAATGCACCAAAGTAAAGCTTCAGTTGAATCCTGACATTTTTTTTGTCCACAAACGCACCATAGCTCATCAGCTAATTCGTGTTAGCAACTTATCCTAATCACGTTTAACCTTTCTGGTCCCTGAACGCATCATAGCTGAGCCTCAGTCACACAGTGGACTTTGTATGGGTCAGTGAATGTGTCATAGCTCTAAGCTAAGTGCATTAAACTGTAAGCACTTTTTTCCAGGTCCATGAATGCACCATATCTAAGTGTCAATCAAAATTCCAAAATTTTTTATGGTCTGTAAACACACCAAATAAATTGACACTAAATGTTAGAAGCATCTTAAATAAACGAGTTGTATTTTTATGAGCGACTGATGATTTTTCTGTGTTCGTGGTTAGACGAACGTTAAATTTTGAAGCTGATTTTAAAGAACCTGCTCTGTTGAACAACAGGTCTGCAGCTCAGTGGCCCTGGAAGAAGAAAGAGTCCAAAGGGTTCTTCAGAGGGTCCAGGTCAGTCCTCTGGGTGTTTCTTATCTAACAGCATTAAATCTACAACATACGTTTCTCCAGATCCATCCTTATCTTGTGTTTCTGCTACAGAACCAGTTCAGAACGGGACCCCCTCATCCTGCTGTCCAGAGCAGATCCTGAGCTGGTGGATGCAGAGTACACCAAGAACCAGGCCTGGAAGTCTGAGAAGGTGAGTCACATGACACCACCAGGGTCTGCTACGTCTGTGAAAACTGTCTATAACTTCAGGTTGTAGATTAAACAAATCACCAGTTGGTCTAAATGTTTGTTTCTACATCAGGATACACTGGGGAGACCTCCAGCTAAAGAGATCCCTCTGGTGGAGCACTGCAGATACAAGTAGGTCCATTATATAAATATTAGGGGTGTAACGAGATCTCGCGATATTAAAACGCCACGATATTTCTCGTTGAGATAAGTTCGATCTCGCGAACCCGCATGACCTGATTATGTCATTATTTGCATTTGGGCACGCGAGTGAAAACGTCGCTCCAAAAGCGAAAATGAAACTTAAAACGCTGCCGTTCATATCACTGTAAATGCAGCGCTCAGATGCCCTGTTAGAAAACCGCGTGCCTGCTGTGGAAACAGTAAAAGAAGAACAGCTGGGGGCTTGGTGTGTGGCTCGGAGCAGAAAGACATGGATCCCTACCCTGAAATAAAGGACAGACTGACACGAGGAGGAGAGAGGAGAGGAGAGGAGACAGACAGGTGTGTGCATCTGTAAACAATCTATATGAAACACTATTATCACTGAGTTAAACACAGTTTTATTATATAAAATGAAAAGCTTTTCTTAGCTTTGCATTTATTTTCTATTAATGATCAAATCCTTTGAGGATTTAGTGAAGTTTAACTGAACTGATTCTATTTTTCAACAAGAAGAGAGAAAAGAAAGTAGGGAGAAAACAGACAGACAGAATCGCCGCGGTCTAGGGGTTCACAGGACGCGCTCTGCAGCCTATTCAAGGCTGAACGCTTCTTGGAAAATCACCGTATTAAAGCCGTAAATGCCGCGGCGCGGCGCTTGAGATAGAACCGGCACCAAACTTTAGCGCCTCCGCGCGGACCGGCGTTTGCGTTGCGCTCTCCGTGCAGCCACTCTCAGTAACTATTATGTTTTTGTCTTTTTAAAACGGCGTGTGCGCGACGCATCCGTCTTCTGTGTGTCCCAGAGAGGTGAGAAGTGATAAAGGACTGAAAACACATGGACATGATGGGGGGACATGTCCTCTGCACTTTTTAAAGTCAGTTTAGAGCCCTGTAGTTTTTAAAAACATAGTTATACTATATTAAATGGATACCGGTTGTTTATAGGTGTAGGTTTAATATCATGGCTCTGTTTAAACAGTTCAAACCTCTCCTCTTCACCTGAAATCACATTTTTATCTTTGGTGAGACAGGAGAGGAGAGAGACAGGAAAAAAAATCATTTGTAGCAATAGTTTGATCTTTGAGAAGTTCTTGAAAATGTGATTAAAATCTCATCTTGTGAGTTTTCAGTATCGTTACACCCCTACTGATAAGAGTCAAGAAATCAGAAAAAGAAAGACATCAGTTGAGTTTGTGGAAAAACTTCTAAAAGTCTGGAATAAAAACGTTTTTGTTGCATAAATTTGATCTTTGAAGTTTTCTTGAAACTATTATTAAATCTCGTCTCGTCTCGTGAAGTCAGTATCTCGTCTCGCGAACTCAATGTCCAGTCTCGTCTCGTCTCGTGAGTTTTGGGTCTCGTTACATCCCTAATAAATATAAAGTATAAATCATTAGTTTGATCACTAAACTCAGACACAATGATTTAGGACAACCTTTACACCTGACTGATTTATTATTTCTTTCTGGTACCTGATGTTTTTGTCCTGATACCTGGTGTTTTTGTCCTGATACCTCGTGTTTTTGTCCTGATACTTGGTGTTTTTGTCCTGATACTTGGTGTTTTTGTCCTGATACTTGGTGTTTTTGTCCTGATACTTGGTGTTTTTGTCCTGATACTTGGTGTTTTTGTCCTGATACGTGGTGTTTTTGTCCTGATACCTGGTGTTTTTGTCCTGATACCTGGCGTTTTTGTCCTGATACCTGGCGTTTTTGTCCTGATACTTGGTGTTTTTATCCTGATACTTGGTGTTTTTGTCCTGATACCTGGTGTTTTTGTCCTGATACCTAATGTTTTTGTCCTGATACCTGGTGTTTTTGTCCTGATACTTGGTGTTTTTTCCTGATACCTGATGTTTTTGTCCTGATACCTGTTGTTTTTGTCCTGATATCTGGTGTTTTTGTCCTGATACCTGATGTTTTTGTCCTGATACTTGGTGTTTTGTCCTGATACTTGATGTTTTTGTCCTGATACCTGGTGTTTTTGTCCTGATACCAGGTGTTTTTGTCCTGATACCTGGTGTTTTTGTCCTGATACTTGGTGTTTTTGTCCTGATACCTGATGTTTTTGTCCTGATACCTGGTGTTTTTGTCCTGATACCTGGTGTTTTTGTCCTGATACCTGGTGTTTTTGTCCTGATACCAGGTGTTTTTGTCCTGATACCTGGTGTTTTTGTCCTGATACTTGGTGTTTTTGTCCTGATACCTGGTGTTTTTGTCCTAATACCTGGTGTCCTCCTACACACCCACATTCTGCCATATACGGTCAATGCAAACCTCATGAATAATTGCATATGCATAAGCTGGTGAATTTTTGGCTTTTAACAGTAAATCGTGACAACGGAGAGGTTTAGAAAACGTAATTTCACAGAGGCTGAAACTCGAGGTGCTTGTGGTGAAGTGGATGGACGGAAAAATGTTTTATTAGGTGGTGAAATGTTGACAGATCATGGAAACATGGAAGTGCAGAGAGTCAGATACCTGCTGCTGGTGAATGGTGTCAGACTGACAGAGAGATTGTGTAGATCTAAGATCTAAGAGAAACGTTTAATGACAACATTTAATTTAATCCAAAGGGGAAGACAAGTCATGTTGTTCATCCTGTTAAACAAATAGTTGACCTGTTGGATAAATCGCTGGTTGAAGGGAACCTGAGAACGGCCGGTGACACCGGGTTTTACGTGATTCCGATGGTTCTGTTGATCTAATACTGGACCCAGTTCAGCACATAGATCCATAGGATGCTCTAATCAGCTGATCAATCGTCCAGTCATTATCTAGAAATCTCTAAAAACTCTCTCCCATCTATCCGGAGTCTGACTACTGGCTGAGCTGAGCAGTGAAGTGTCCCTGCAGGATTCCTAAGTCTCAGAAATCACAATTGATGCACCAATAAGTGCAGCTGTTCTATAATCTGAAGACGATTAGATGAACATAACGGGATATTGTTCATATTTTCATTC
Source organism: Callopanchax toddi (assembly GCA_006937965.1). Taxonomy (NCBI): domain Eukaryota; kingdom Metazoa; phylum Chordata; class Actinopteri; order Cyprinodontiformes; family Nothobranchiidae; genus Callopanchax; species Callopanchax toddi. Next base: position 501,069 of record SSNR01000299.1, read on the forward strand.
ATATTTTCATTTTTATTCTGTTCAGAGATGGGATTGTTGGTTGTGTGTGCCGAACCGAAGCTAGTTGTTACAGAACTATTGTTGTTGTCAGCTGTAAAGCGGATTAGAAACGTTTCCTCCTCCACCACCTGCAGGTATTTATTTAACTTCCGGGGCGTGGCAGCGAGTTTCCGTCTCAAACATCTCTTCCTCTGTGGCTCGCTGGTCTTCCATGTGGGCGACGAATGGCAGGAGTTCTTCTACCCTCAGCTGAAGCCCTGGGTCCACTACGTCCCGGTCAAACAGGACCTGTCTAACGTCAGGTTTGTCAGCGAGCGTCAGGTAATGTGTCTGTAGTGAAATGACTGTGTGACTCATGATGTCTCGTGTCCTCAGGGAGCTTCTACAGTTCGTCAAAGAGAACGACGCAGTCGCTCAGGAGATCGCCACCAGGTGACTGAATCATTTAGGAATGATTTTATTTCCCCACACTGTGTTCTGACTCCCTTCCTCCCCACAGGGGTAAGGACTTCATCCTCCACCACCTCCAAATGGAAGACGTGTCCTGCTACTGGGAGAGACTCCTCACCGAGTTCAGCCAGCTGCTCACCTACAAACCCAGCAGGAAGCCCAGCTACAAGCAGGTCGTCCAGAAACCCGGCAGAACCGAGCTCTGAAACCTGGAGGAGACGGAGACTCGGCACCATGAATGTACCTGCTGGGACACAGCCTCGTCCTTACTGCTGGTTTCTGTCAAAAACACAGTTTAAACCTTTATTTAGGTCAGTCTGGTGCTCAAAGGTTAGAGCTGCTGTTCACTGCATGGCCACTAGGGGGCCTGCTTTGTTTTATGGATCAATTAGTTTATTTTCTGTGTTTAATTTAGTGAAAGTTTCTCACTAAAGACGCGTTTTTAACATCTTACAGTCCATTTTAGAGACGGTTTGTCATTTTAAACTGTTTAAAACACAAAATTGACAGAAACAGAGACTGGACCAGTGAAGGTTGAACACCAAACTGAGAGCATATTGATTAAATAGCATCCTGTTGCATCATGGGAAGTATTTTATACAAGGATTTTATGTTATGGTCTAATTATTAGTGATTTTTTATTATTAGTATTTTAAGTTTTGATGAATAAATATAACCCTTATGGTCATTTTATGTTCACTACTCACTAAAATAGGATGAAGTTATTATTATTACTATATTTGCGGTTGTTTGTGGTGTTTAGGAGGAACATGTTTTCAGAGATTCATTCATGTCCTGGAGATTTGCGTCTTTAAAAAGTAAATTTTAGTTTATTTGTAATTTGTTTTCCCACACCGCCCTCTAGTGTAGAAGTGGAGTAACTGCAGCAGCATGTTAGATTGATCTGATGTTTTTTTTAAACTTATTGAGCAATAATTTTAGATAAACATGTTTTTTTTTACTCTGTAGTTTCAAAGAAACTCAAGTCTTTAGTGTTTTCCGTATTAAACAGGTTTGTTTTGGTGTTTAGAGGTGAGGCAGGATTAAGTTGAATATGTTGTAATATTCATGTTTTGCCAACAAACTGCTGGAATGGGTTTTTTGTTAAGTAAAATGTAAAGTTGTGGTAAATTTATGCTTGGATTATGACCAACAAAGCTGTGATCAAATGTTCTGTCAAGGTGACAGAAAGCTTGACTTTAGAACTGTTTAAAAAAAAAATTTTTTGCTTAAAAAATTTTCAAGTTTGCTGTGTTTTTTAATGTTAGGCTGAATTTCTAAGCATTCCCACATTGTTTCCAGCTGACGTTTTATAATATAATTTTTAAAAATATTCTGTTTTAGGGAGTCCTGGTAAAATATTAAATTAATAAGACATTTACATATTCATACAAAGAATAAAGCATGGGTTAATAATGATGTTATAAAAATAATGTTTAAAAAGGTTTAAGTGTAATGACTTCAGTCTGAAAGAGCTAAGAAAACTGGCTGGAATTAAAAATAAATAAATACAATTAAATCCTAAAATGTTTTCAGAAAAATAAATGTGAAAACATAAAACACTGAATTAAAATATATATTAGAGTAGCCCTAATTAGAAGTATTTACACTAATAAATACGGTTTATGAACGAGTCCGTCCTCCGGGCCGCAGGGGGCGCTGTAGTCTCCCGCTGGGCGCAGCCCTTGTGTCAGAGGTCGCTTTAGCCGGCGCTGCTGTCGAGAGAATGGAGCTGTGAAGGGCAGATATGAGAGGAGAAACATAATCATTTATTCATATTTTACCTGAACCTCCCCGCTGAATAATTACCTCCACCCTGCTGCCGCTGGTAAGCTGCTCTTAGCATCGCTAACAGGCGTTAGCTTCTTACAGCTAACAGGCTAGCTACGAGCTAAAGTCTGAATAAACATGAAGATAAATGTGCTTTAAAACGTTCAGAATGGTGTGTGTTTTAACGTATTTAGTGCTGATTTTCTCGCTGTTAACCAGCTCAAAGCTGCTCATCAGAATCAGGTTAATAACATTAAACTTGGTTTTATTATTGTAGTTTCTCTGTTATTATTCTAGTTCTGTCTGCTCAGATTGTTTAAAAACACATTTTTATTGCTTGTTCTCTGTTTTTACCACCAACCTAAATACTACATATATACTATAGAAGTACTACATGACTGATATATTCTTTTTTGTAAAGGCTGGATGATGTTTTTCCACATCAGATGAAAGTAGCCAGAGTGACTCATTCATAAAGCAGATCAACATCAGTTTCATTCATTAGGCTGGGATCAATACTGTGATCAGTTCTATAAAACTTTATAGAGAAACGTGAGTGGCTGACAGAAGGACAGTGTGGCTTTAACAGCATTAGCACAGATAGATATGATGAAAACAGGATGTGCTGATAAAAACATGAACAGTGGGAGTTTTTAGATTTTAAGTAGGCATTAACTATCAATCACGATAAACTGATTAGAAAAATGGAGACGTGATGTTGTCCAGGTGTTGTTTTGAACTGGATGAGAATTTATCAGACAGACAATATAAATGTTAAAAGATGAATGATATTACAGGTGGGATCAGCCTTAGGGCCAGACTAGTTCATCATAATGACGTAAACCATAGTTTGGAAGGTTTAGTTTCCAGGCAGCTACACTGGGGTTCACTATGATGTTTACAAACTCTTAATCTGTGTTGACCCTCAGCTAAAGACTGAGATCAGAGTTTAGACTCAAAGGGTTAAATATTTTATCACTTAGACCAGATCACTTAGACCAGATCTATTAGACCAGATCACTTACACCAGATCACTTAGACCAGATCTATTAGACCAGATCACTTACACCAGATCACTTACACCAGATCACTTAGACCAGATCTATTAGACCAGATCACTTAGACCAGATCTATTAGACCAGATCACTTAGACCAGATCTATTAGACCAGATCTATTAGACCAGATCACTTAGACCAGATCACTTAGACCAGATCTATTAGACCAGATCTATTAGACCAGATCACTTAGACCAGATATATTAGACCAGATCACTTACACCAGATCACTTAGACCAGATCTATTAGACCAGATCTATTAGACCAGATCACTTAGACCAGATCACTTAGACCAGATCTATTAGACCAGATCACTTAGACCAGATCTATTAGACCAGATCACTTAGACCAGATCTATTAGACCAGATTATTAAAACCAGATCTATTAGACCAGATCAGTTAGACCAGATCTACTAGACCAGATATACTAGACCAGATCTGTTAGACCAGATCTATTAGACCAGATTATTAAAACCAGATCTATTAGACCAGAGCTATTAGACCAGATCTATTAGACCAGATCAGTTAGACCAGATCTGTTAGACCAGATCAGTTAGACCAGATCTATTAGACCAGATTATTAAAACCAGATCAGTTAGACTAGATCTATTAGACCAGATTATTAAAACCAGATCTATTAGACCAGATCAGTTAGACCAGATCTGTTAGACCAGATCAGTTAGACCAGATCTGTTAGACCAGATCTATTAGACCAGATTATTAAAACCAGATCTATTAGACCAGATCTATTAGACCAGATTATTAAAACCAGATCTATTAGACCAGAGCTATTAGACCAGATTATTTAAACCAGATCTATTAGACCAGATCAGTTAGACCAGATCAGTTAGACCAGATCTACTAGACCAGATCTATTAGACCAGATCAAGTCGATCCAGGAGGTCCTGACTCTGATGTTTGACCTCCATTCAAACTGTAAATATTTCTGTTTAGATTCTACAAAGTCCCTAAACCCCCTGTTAAAGTTCAGGCTGTGTATGAGCTCTGACTTGGGAACCTTTGGACTTGAAGTAGCGTCCCATCCTGCCACCCCTCATCCTGCCTCCAGTGTGTTGGTTTCTGATGGAGTGGCATCCTAACAGCTGTTCAGGCAGCCTGTTTACTGTAGCGCCTCCATCATGTTGTTCACCTCCAGGCTGTTTACTCCAGCAGTGGAGCTGGGGTGTCCGTCTCTCCTAACCATGTGTCTCTGACTGTAGCTCAGCTGAAGCGTGATGCTTCCAGCACAGCGGAGAATGGGCTCTGATTCCCGCCCCGGGGGCCCCAGGGGGGGCGCCGTGTGCACCGGCCCGCCGCAGGGCCTCATCCAGACCGCCACGCCTCGTTTCCTCTGCTTCCTGCTCCCCAGGGTCCATGCAGCTGATGTGGCTGCTGCACAGACGCCCCCCTCCTCCTCCACCAGTCCTGCTCCTATACCTCCGCCCAGCACCCTGCCAAGGAACATCGGGAAGCCAGAGTTTCCAGACACGGGATGGGAGCGCATCAGGGACCTCTTCGACAGAGAGTCAGTATCTTCTGCTGTCATGACGCTCCGTTTCTGAATCACTTAAACACATCATTCATGTTCTTTAGATACTTTAGTCCTCTACAGAAAGTCTGACCTGTTACCCAGAATTCCAGGGTTTATTTAGAAGATGTTTTTAGTTGTAATTTTATTACATTTCCTAGAAAAACAATGAACAAGTTGTTTCACCGGGTTTTACAGGACATTCAGCACCACGGACAGCACCTCACACCTTGAAGGTTGACTTTAGAATCAATCAGTTTATTTAATATTAAAACTAAAATATCAAACGTTTTGGGAAATGGGATCATTTAGACCAATCAGAATCCTCCTCAGTAGTGCTGTTTGTCTCCTACAGGTCCATCCCAGAGACAAACTGGTTTAATGGATGAACTCATGTCTTATAGGCTGATTTATTCTGCTTTTACTGGTTTAACTCTGTGCTGTGAATTAAACATTAAATGGTTAAAGCTCCTAAACATCTGCTCCTCTCCTCTCAGTGAGACCCAGAAGTACCCGGAGGAGATCACCAATGTGATTAAGGACGGCATTCTGGGAGCAGTCATAGGCTTCATGTACGGCGGTCTGCCGGCTGCTCGCTTCGCCAGGCAGAGATACATCGAAGTCAGCCAGGCTGAGGTGTACACGGGTCGGGTCGACGCTGTGGTAAGAGACTCAGAAATCCACCAAATGTTGTTCAGTCCCTGAATTCATCATCGAGTCGCACAAAGAGATGTGAATTTTAAAAATTTCAGGTTGTTCAGAAGCATCATAATATTTTGATAAAAATCTAAATCATATTAAATCTCCGTCATCAGGTCAGAACTGAACTAAAACTAATCGACACTCTAAACCACAACTCAACTTCAAACCTGTTGAAACACAATAAATTTTCCTTTGTGAGACCAGGAGGTGAAATGAGTGTTCTGACTGTAGTCAGTGTTCCTGTGCCTGACTGTAGTCATGGTGTTTTTGTGTCTGGCTGTAGTCATGGTGTTTTTGTGTCTGACTGTAGTCATGGTGTTTTTGTGTCTGGCTGTAGTCATGGTGTGTTTGTGTCTGACTGTAGTCATGGTGTTTTTGTGTCTGACTGTAGTCATGGTGTTTTTGTGTCTGACTGTAATCATGGTGTTTTTGTGTCTGACTGTAGTCATGGTGTTTTTGTGTCTGACTGTAGTCATGGTGTTCCTGTGCCTGACTGTAGTCATGGTGTTTTTGTGTCTGACTGTAGTCATGGTGTTTTTGTTTCTGGCTGTAGTCATGGTGTTTTTGTGTCTGACTGTAGTCATGGTGTTTTTGTGTCTGACTGTAGTCATGGTGTTTTTGTGTCTGACTGTAGTCATGGTGTTCCTGTGCCTGACTGTAGTCATGGTGTTTTTGTGTCTGGCTGTAGTCATGGTGTGTTTGTGTCTGACTGTAGTCATGGTGTTTTTGTGTCTGACTGTAGTCATGGTGTTTTTGTGTCTGATTGTAGTCACGATGTTCCTGTGTCTGACTGTAGTCATGGTGTTATTGTGTCTGACTGTAGTCATGGTGTTCCTGTGTCTGGCTGTAGTCATGGTGTTTTCTGTGTCTGACTGTAGTCATGGTGTTCCTGTGTCTGGCTGTAGTCATGGTGTTTTCTGTGTCTGACTGTAGTCATGATGTTCCTGTGTCTGACTGTAGTCATGGTGTTTTCTGTGTCTGACTGTAGTCATGATGTTCCTGTGCCTGACTGTAGTCATGGTGTTTTGTGTCTGGCTGTAGTCATGGTGTTTTCTGTGTCTGACTGTAGTCATGGTGTTTCTGTGTCTGACTGTAGTCATGGTGTTTTCTGTGTCTGACTGTAGTCATGGTGTTTTCTGTGTCTGACTGTAGTCATGATGTTCCTGTGTCTGACTGTAGTCATGGTGTTTCTGTGTCTGACTGTAGTCATGGTGTTTCTGTGTCTGACTGTAGTCATGGTGTTTTCTGTGTCTGACTGTAGTCATGGTGTTATTGTGTCTGACTGTAGTCATGGAGTTTTCTGTGTCTGACTGTAGTCATTGTATTCCTGTGTCTGACTGTAGTCATGGTGTTTTCTGTGTCTGACTGTAGTCATGATGTTCCTGTGCCTGACTGTAGTCATGGTGTTTTGTGTCTGGCTGTAGTCATGGTGTTTTCTGTGTCTGACTGTAGTCATGATGTTTTCTGTGTCTGACTGTAGTCATGGTGTTTTCTGTGTCTGGCTGTAGTCATGGTGTTCCTGTGTCTGACTGTAGTCATTGTGTTTTCTGTGTCTGACTGTAGTCATGGTGTTCCAGTGTCTGGCTGTAGTCATGGTGTTATTGTGTCTGACTGTAGTCATAGTGTGCCTGTGTCTGACTGTAGTCATGGTGTGCCTGTGTCTGACTGTAGTCATGATGTTCCTCTGTCTGACTGTAGTCATGGTGTTATTGTGTCTGACTGTAGTCATTGTATTCCTGTGTCTGACTGTAGTCATTGTATTCCTGTGTCTGACTGTAGTCATGGTGTTTTCTGTGTCTGACTGTAGTCATGATGTTCCTGTGTCTGACTGTAGTCATGGTGTTTTGTGTCTGGCTGTAGTCATTGTGTTTTCTGTGTCTGACTGTAGTCATGGTGTTTCTGTGTCTGACTGTAGTCATGGTGTTTTCTGTGTCTGACTGTAGTCATGGTGTTTTCTGTGTCTGGCTGTAGTCATGGTGTTCCTGTGTCTGACTGTAGTCATGGTGTTTTCTGTGTCTGACTGTAGTCATGGTGTGCATGTGTCTGACTGTAGTCATGGTGTTTTCTGTCTGACTGTAGTCATGGTGTTTTCTGTGTCTGGCTGTAGTCATGGTGTTCCTGTGTCTGACTGTAGTCATGGTGTTCCTGTGTCTGGCTGTAGTTATGGTGTTTTGTGTCTGGCTGTAGTCATGGTGTGCCTGTGTCTGACTGTAGTCATGGTGTTTTCTGTGTCTGGCTGTAGTCATGGTGTGCATGTGTCTGACTGTAGTCATGGTGTGCATGTGTCTGACTGTAGTCATGGTGTTTTCTGTCTGTCTGTAGTCATGGTGTTTTCTGTGTCTGGCTGTAGTCATGGTGTTCCTGTGTCTGACTGTAGTCATGGTGTTTTCTGTGTCTGGCTGTAGTCATGGTGTTCCTGTGTCTGACTGTAGTCATGGTGTTCCTGTGTCTGGCTGTAGTCATGGTGTTTTCTGTGTCTGGCTGTAGTCATGGTGTTCCTGTGTCTGACTGTAGTCATGGTGTTATTGTGTCTGACTGTAGTCATGGTGTTATTGTGTCTGACTGTAGTCATGGTGTGCCTGTGTCTGGCTGTAGTCATGGTGTGCCTGTGTCTGACTGTAGTCATGGTGTTTTGTGTCTGATTGTAGTCATGGTGTTCCTGTGTCTGACTGTAGTCATGGTGTTCCTGTGTCTGACTGTAGTCATGGTGTTTTCTGTCTGACTGTAGTCATGGTGTTTTCTGTGTCTGACTGTAGTCATGGTGTTCATGTGTCTGACTGTAGTCATGATGTACATGTGTAAATGATGATGTCATATCTTTGATGTAGCGCTCGGCTCATAATGCAGCAATCCGAGGGTTTGTGCGGTATGGATGGAGGTGGAGTTGGAGGGTGTCTCTGATCGTCACTCTGTTCAGGTATTGATTGATACGTATCAGGTTTAAGGAGGACATCACCATGAAGGAAGTGTCTCTGATCTTATCCTGTCTTTGTCCTCCTCCTGTAGCTCTGTCAGCACAGGACTGTCTGTATACAGAGACAAAGACGTCCTCAGTCATTATGTAGCAGCTGGAGGTGAGTTCACAGGTTATCAGCCTTTTTATTATTGGTCATTAGAGGTTGTAGAATCAAATGTTTGTCACTTAGAGCCAATTCATCAGGATCAAGTTTCATTTCTTACTGAGAAGCTGCTGAAAACTGAAGCTGAATTCAACCTGAAGCTTCACAAATCTTTTCAACATTTAAAGTTGAAGCAGAAAAAATGTTTCAACTGAACCTTTGTGTTCCTAAAGAGACGTGGGAGGACTAGGTGTGAGGTAAGCAGTTAGTGAAGGGACTGATGTGACAGAAACAGTCAGAGGAATCAGAATGTGGCCTTGAGAAGTGATCGATTCTAGCCTTTAATGACATCTGGAGCTGAAATGATCAACAGTTAAAGAGTTTTTACAATCATTTCTAACGGGTCAAACAGGTCAATGATCTGGAGTAAAAGGCTGAGTCAGCATTTAAACAACTAGGTTGGGTTAGATGAAGCCAGGTAACCTGAGAAGTGTTGGATAGTTTCAGATCAATAACTGGTTTTATCGTCTGAGAAAAGAAAGAAGGAACTTTTTTTTTTTTCATCATTTAAATCAAAATAATCCTGAAAGGTTTTAAACTGACTGCTGAGTGTGTGTGTGTGTGTGTGTGTGTGTGTGTGTGTGTGTGTGTGTGTGTGTGTGTGTGTGTGTGTGTGTGTGTGTGTGTGTGTGTGTGTGTGTGTGTGTGTGTGTAGCTGTGACTGTAGGCCTCTTCAGACTGAACCTGGGCCTCAGAGGACTGGTGGCTGGATCCATCATCGGAGCTGTTCTGGGGTCAGTATCCTGACAGCTCAGCTGATCTGACTGAATCCTCCTCACTGAGCTCACACACACATTCAGCTCTGTGTGTGTGTGTGTGTGTGTGTGTGTGTGTGTGTGTGTGTAAACAATCTGTCAGCCAGCTGCCCCCCCCCCCCAGCAGCCCTCTGTGGTCCAGCTGAACCCCGTCCTGCTCTCGGTCTGCTCGGCTCCAGAGGGACTCATGTGCTCCACAGCTGGCCGTCGTGTTTTGGACGTTGGAGAGAAAAGTCCAGCCAAGTGGACATGTTCCAGTTCCTCCTGACTCCTCAGCTGTGTAGTTCTGTTACCATCACTTCATCTGAAACTCTCCTCGTGATGTGGAGCAGAGAGTTGGTTTCTTCACATTAAACGGGCAGGGAGACGAGTTAAAGACCTGAGACAGCTGGACAGTTTAGTGAGGAGGAGGTGGTCTGGAGACCTGTGGACAGCTGAGGGCTATCAGGGATCCAGGGGCCGGGCCCCTCAAAGCTTCATCAGGTTATGGTTGAGTCCTTTAAAAACTTGGGGTTCCTTTAATCAGGACCTGAAGGACCAGTGGTGACATCACTCCCAGTGGGCGGGGTCCCTTCAAACAGGATGTCGTCCTCAGACCAGGATCAGGAGAGACTCTAAATGGTTTCATGATGGCTTCAGTTGAAAGAGAATGAGACAAACAGGAATGTTTGATTAGTTTGATCCTCAGTACTGAGGTTCTGTCCTCTGAACAGGGTTCCTGCTGGAGCTCTGGTTCTGGGTCTACAGCGACTGACGGGAGAAGCCCTCAGAGAGAGGAGGAGGAGGGAGCGCAGAGAGCTGTATGAGCTCAAAGTGGCAGAGTGGTGAGACGTCCTGTCCTCTTAGAACCAAAGAGTTCTCTATCAAACCACTAAAGTCCATGGTAGGAATGGTTGATAGATCTGTGTTTCTGATCTCTGATCAGGGCGGCCCGCCTGCAGATGACTGATGACATCATAACCAGTCTGGACGTCAGCTCCCAGCCAGAGGACACCAGTAAAGACATGCAGAGGATCCAGGAGCTGCTCAGTCTGCCTCCTAACAGCGACGTGGACTCCAGGAGCTGATCCCAGATCTGTCAGGATCAAGATTTCAGCTTCCGCTTCCAAACGCTGATGGGACGCCACAGGATGCAAAGACTCAACAACAACAACAATCATAACAATAATAATAATCATAATAAAGGTTTTTATAAAGTTCCAGTGAATCTCAGCTGTAACTGGACATGACGTCATTGATTTAAAAACATTACTGTCAGAGTCTTTGATTAAAGGGACAGTCTGAACATTTTAAAGTCTTATAAATATTCACCATGTCAGCTGATCGCTTCCTGAACAGCCTCAGCTTAGAGAAACACCTGGACTTTCTTCAAAACTCTGACAGAATCAGCAGGTAATAAAAATGATCAATAGATTAAAATGAGATATTTATATTTTATTTCTTTTAAAAAACTTTTAATAGTTTTTCTTATTTCTTTATTTCTTCCCCCATTTTTTCTTTTCTCCTTGTTTACTTCACCCTTTTTCTATTGTTTTTCATCTTTTTCCTACATTCCTTTGTTTTCTTTTCCCTTTCCTTTTATTCTTTCATTTCATCATCTATTTTTTCCTTCTCTTTTTCTAAAATAATCTAGACGTGAACTGTAGAACTTTACAGGTTGGAGCCGTTTTAAGTTGACGGCTACTTGCTAGCCGTTAGCTCATCAGTCCTGTGGGGCTATTTCTCCAAGCTGAGGCTGTTCTGAAAACCATCTAATAAGTTCCTTCAACCTTTACACAGAAACTGGTCTGACGTTGGATCCTGACCCTCAGCTGAACAGGATTGTTGTTGATCTGCTGCTGGAAAGCAAAGATCAAAACATGTGACCTCATTTTTCTACTTCCTGTTTTGTTTTTGCTCTTAATGAACCAGATCTTGTGTCTAAATCATCCTGAGCTCCACTACAAACGTAAAGCTTTAAAAATCTAAAGAAGTGAAGGCGACAACAGAAGTTTCAGGACTAAAATGACAACAGCAGGGCGACAGATTGAGACTCTTATTTTGAAACAACCTGGTCCATCGTTACTGAACGTCCTGTTTTCATCTCGTCACCTTGTTGAGCTAAAACAGGATTTTAGGAGTCAAACTGATTGTCAGAAATAAATATCAGACTTTCTTTAAAGCTGAGGACTTGTGATATTTTAACCCACTGTCATCCAGATCAGTTTTCTGACTGAGCCATTCTTTTTCCTTCAATAGTTTTTGTAGATTGAGCTAAACGGAGATGTTTGAAGCTTTCAACCTGAATACAGTATGAAGTCATACTTCAGGTATTTTACTAAAAATAGAAATACAGGATTAGTACGTTCCTCAACTTGTTTGCTGCCCTCTGGTGGAAAATCTGAGTACTACAAATGAAAGTGACGATTTTAATATCCTAAAATTAGAAAATACCATGAAATAATGACCCAGTAAATAAATCAAAATCTAAATATTCTTGTTTTCAAACCATAAACTAATAAATATTTTCTTCTCCTGGACTTTTTATTCCTCTTTGATTTCCAGTCGTTTTGTCTCTCATTATAAAAAATCATCTTTTTGTTGTCAGTAGTTTGTTTTGCTCGTTGCCTCTGGGCCCTTTCAGCATCTGGGTCAGAGAGCTCGGGGCCCCAAGATGTGACTGAGCAGCAGCAGCTGGGGCCTCAGGCTGCTTGATGGACAACCAATCAGAACCCATCAGAGTGATGGAAAGCTGAGGTAGAGCCTCACCTGAGGTAGAGCCTCACCTGAGGTAGAGCCTCACCTGAGGTAGAGCTTCACCTGAGGTAGACCTTCACCTGAGGTAGACCCTCACCTGAGGTAGACTCTCACCTGAGGTAGACACTCATCTGAGGTAGAGCCTCACCTGAGGTAGAGCCTCACCTGGAGGAGAGGATTCCTCTGAAGAGCAGATCATCAAACACAGAAGGTCAGACTAAATACGGTGTGTGTCTCTTTAAATATGATGTCATCTAAAACCTGTGGAAGCAGGATGTTTGATTTCCATCTTGATCAGAGCGACCATCAACATCCAGGACTTAGCATGACGTCAGTCATTTAGACCTGAGTGTTTGGCTCCCTCTAGTGACAAAGTAGAGAACTGCAGTGTTTCTAGATTGATCTGAAATGTTTCTACACCTTTTAAAGGCCAAAACGTTCAATAAGTGGAGTTTTTAAATTGGACTCTTTATTCTAGATTTGACTAAATGATGCTTTCCACCTGCAGAACTTTGCAGCTGTTTGAGCCAGATGTTGAAGAACCTGCAGAGAACAACAGCTGAGGAGTTCAAGGTGGCTCTAGGTTTAGAGTTCTGACAGCAGGAACAGGAGATGAAGTGAAAGGGGACTTTCCAAGTCCACCAGGAGGTCTACAGGTCTGTGACAGCAGCAGGAGACCCACCTGAACTGGTCCCAGCATTCAGATCCTCTTTAGACCAGGAGAAAACCACCAGAGACAAAGATCAGATCCCAGATCAGTTAGCTCAGACTGTTAGAGACCTGGAGAGAGGTCTGAAGGTCCTGGTTCAAGTCCAGGTTCAGATTCTTCTTCTTCTTTAGACTCAAACCATCAAATGAAAGAGTCAAAAGGTCTAACAGAACCAGTCTGAGTGTGAAGGGCCTCAGTGGTGTGGTGGGATTCTTCACGTTTCACAGTCTCAACAGAGACTGCTTCTAATCCCACCTGCTACTGGAACCTGGATCAAAGCAGCAGTCCCACAGTAGTGGGTTGGGGAGGAGGCTGTGTCTCCTCCCTGAGAACCTGAGAGATCAACAGGGAGGGTTATGAAGCAGGACTCCAGACCTGGCTGGAGTTTTGATGTGACTCAGTTGGTTCAAGAAAAGTCCAGAGAATGTTTTGTGAAAACTAGTTTGTTTACCTTCACAGCCTTAAGAGCTACTGTCATTTCATTTATGTGAGAAATCAACACTGATGAAGAGATCATGTCAGGTTGATGGAGCGTTTAACACTGCTGCTAGCTGTGCCTAGTTCTCAACCATTAACTCTTCAAAACTCACATCTACACTCTAGACTCAGGTTTCTTGGTTAAGGCCCTTAAGGAACAGGTGGATTCTCTACACTTTTCTCCAGCTGGTCCTGGTCTCCAGAACCTCTTCATTTCACTACTGTGGGACTGTTCCTTTGATCCAGGTTCTGGGAGAAGGTGGGATTTGAACCAGTCACCTTGAGACTGTTGTGCGTGAACAACCCCACCATACTACTGAGGCCCTTCACACTCAGACTGGCTCTGTTAGACCAGGAGTCGGAAACGACCGGATATGTGTCTTTCTGACATCAGTATTTGTGCATGTTGGCCTAAACACATAATGAAAATTGGTTTGGGGCGGGTATGGAACCCACAGTCTCCTGCTTGGAGTCAGTGTCACTGCCTCCCTCCCCTCCCTTTCAAAACAGCGTAGTGAGTTTTGGGTTCAAAATTCAGAAAAATTCTAAAGTTTGGCTGCATTTTGGAAAGGTAAACAGGAACAGAGCAAAATGAAACATGCGTTGAGATTTGTGCCGCGAAAAACAGGAATTCCAGCAATTAGTCGAAGCCACGCATCGCATGTGGAATTAATTTGCGAGCTGCAGTCTCGTGTTCAGTCCGACTCCGAGCTTCAAGCCTCTACTGGATCCAGAGCTGTGTGAGGGAAGAGACAGTGACATCAAAGAAAGTTGCCGAGGTGAGCAATAAATACTGGTAATAATAGTAAATCCATAGATATGCCAAAAACAATGATTTATAGATGTTCTGAAGAACTTGAAATACTCTGAAGGGTTCAAACATTCTCAGCCACCACAGACATCCAGTTAGAGATGAAAAGTAAGGGGAGCATTCAAGATCCATTTAAATCCTTTAATACTGCCAAGCGTGGTCTACAAGAAAATACAACGACAAACTTGTGTAAAATAAGCAATATTCAACATCATTTCCAAAGTACAATTAGAATCACATCAGAATCCAATAGAGGGCGCTAGATAACCATTAACTGCACCCACAGGCCATGCTGTCCAACAATCAATTACAATCCTGATCAATCTTTAGATTTTGTTACAAAACATAATCCACTAACTTACTAAAACAATGTAATAACATGAAAACTATCTATATTAATGACTTTAAAGATGTTTCTGTGTTAACCGTGAGGGAATAAAAATGATACTTAACATATTAACCATAACTAAAATGCAGCAATAAACAAACATGAAAATATCAACCAAAACTTCTATTATCATCAAAAAGGTTCAGGACACACTTACTTGGTCTCATTTACGCACACTCAGCATAAAATGGTCGAACTTATCGGGCAAACAGCCGCTTCACCATCACTCTGCTGAACCATCGATGGCTAATAAAGATTAGCACTGCACATTAGCCAATGAGAATACATGGTACATGAGCAGTCTGCATAACTCTTAAAGGGTTCAGGGTTTGCATCCATTGAGTAACAGTTGGGGGACAGGGCTTAATCCAGTTTATAGTAACAGACTTTCTAGCAACCATTAACATAATATGAAGTATGTAACATTGATCATTAAGGAGTGAGTCCTTGGGATATATGTCCAGCAGAAATAGAAGAGGGTCCATGGGACAATATATTTTTTTTATTTAAAAAAATGTTTAATACTTATTTTCTCTCAGAATTATACATATAGGTACCGAAAAAAGTACTGGTGTTGAAAAATAGGTATCGTTAAAGTAGAAGTATTGAAAAGTATTTAATGGTACCCAGCACTACCCATAGATCATGGATTGGACCTGAAATATCATTTAACACATTTAGAAAACTTTGATACATAGAAAAATAATCCAAATAGGAGCTTTAAACTGTTTCCCACACATTGATTTTTGTGTTTCAGGAGTCATTAAATGACCTCTGACCTGTGTGAATTCTCATGTGTTTGTTTAAAGTTGACTTGTACCTAAAATGTTGTCCACAATCACCACAACAAAATGGCTTCTGACCTGTGTGGATTCTCACGTGAGTGTTTAAAGTTGACTTGACCCTAAAACGCTTTCCACAATCACCACAACAAAATGGCTTCTGACCTGTGTGGATTCTCATGTGTTTGTTTAAATGTGACTTGTCCCTAAAACTTTGTCCACAATCATCACAACAAAATGGCTTCTGACCTGTGTGGATTCTCATGTGTGTGTTTAAAGATGACGTATCCCTAAAACGTTTTCCACAATCACCACAACAAAATGGCTTCTGACCTGTGTGGATTCTCACGTGTTTGTTTAAATTTGACTTGTCCCTAAAACGTTGTCCACAATCACCACAACAAAAGGGCTTCTGACCTGTGTGGATTCTCATGTGTGTGTTTAAATGTGACTTGACCCTAAAACTTTGTCCACAATCACCACAACAAAATGGCTTCTGACCTGTGTGGATTCTCATGTGTGTGTTTAAATGTGACTTTAGGCTAAAACTTTGTCCACAATCACCACAACAAAATGGCTTCTCACCTGTGTGGATTCTCATGTGTTTGTTTAAATTTGACTTGTGGCTAAAACGATGTCCACAATCACCACAACAAAATGGCTTCTGACCTGTGTGGATTCTCATGTGTTTGTTTAAATGTGACTTTAGGCTAAAACTTTGTCCACAATCACCACAACAAAATGGCTTCTCACCTGTGTGGATTCTTGTGTGTATTTCTAGATTTTGTTTTGTGGATAATTTTTTACCACAGAGATCACAACCATATGGTTTCTGCCTTGTCTGGACTTTCCTGCTGGTCTTGACAGTGCCTACACCTGACTCAGGAGACCTGATCTCCTTCCTGTTTTTGTTCCTGTCTTCAGTTTCTGACCCAGTGTCTGACAGCTGAGAGTCAGGATTGTTTACATGGTCTTCCTCTTCATCATCCTCACTGACTTCAGTTTGTGAAGAGCTGGAATCTTCTTCCTGAGTATTTGGGGTTCCTGGGTTCCTGATGGTTTCTGCTCCTCCACAGTCCTCTCCACCAGTTGCTGCTGTCATCTGGTCAGTGGAGCTGCTGGCTGGAAGCACTTGGTGCTGAGGAAGCTGTGACAACACAGGTTTCTCTTCATCATCCTCACTCTTCAAAGGAACTGCAAGGAAGGGAAGCCTGGTGTCATCGGTCTCCTCCTTAATATTGAGCTTGTCTTCATCCAGACTGGTCCAGAGTTCCTCCTCTTCCTCCTTTATGTTGAGGGGCTCTGGGTCCTGCTGGTCCACACCAGGCCTCCATTCTCCAGGAGCTTCTTCTTTCATTAAAACCAACTGTTGATCATCTGCAGACAGACCTGAAACACACAGACATCAGTTGTGTTGAAGAACTGAGAGAAATGAACAGGTTACATTAGCTTTAGTCAAACTATATTCAAAGTGTTTTGTTCTCTGTCTTTGAGTGGATCTGCTGTTGTTTTCAAATTGTAAAGCTGTAAACACACACACACACACACACACACACACACACACACACACACACACACACACACACACACACACACACACACACACACAAACCATCTGATTGTATAAACTGTGTTACTGAGCTGAAAACTGACAGTAACCAATAGACTGTAGGCTGAGCTCAGGGATGAGCCCAGAACGAGGCAGGACTGTTGTGTGATCATGTCTGTCTATAAAAGCTAGGGATGTGCGAGTACCGCATTATCTGTATCTGTTCAACCACCTACATTATCTGTATCCGTATCTGTACTCAGAGTAAGTAAGTAGTAAAATAAGTAAAGTTTATTTATATAGCGCCTTTCACAGATATACATCACAAAGCGCTTCACAACACAAACAAAAGAACAAAACTGAGAAAACATTGAAAATAAAAAACAAAACAGAGATTTGGGCATATAGGGGATCTACATTGTAAATGATGAGACTTGGGCAGAAATATTGGGGCAAACTTCAATAATATATTTGGGCAAAACAATAAAAGGGAAAAAAATGGGAGCAGGTAAGAAAAGGGCTAACAACAAGGAAGGATGAGGAAGAAACCTCTGCATACAGGAAACAATACACCGACAGTCCACAGTTACAAAACACATCCGGGTAGGTGGGCGAGACCAGGAACTCTGCCAGCAGGCACAGACTTCAGTGCTGACACAGCTGCACGCCTGCACCCCCAGCAGGGGTGAAGGAGAAGATAGGAGGAGAACGTAGAAAGGAGGGAGGGTCAGAGCAGCCGCTCCATTCATTCTGTAGTGGGGGTTTGTTTTCGAGGGCAGAGATAAGATTAGAAGTTGTTTGTCTCAGACAGTAGCCATGTTTTCTCCACTGCCTTATTGTTCTGTTCGTTCTGCTGGCTTCACCCCTCCAAACAGTTGAATCATGGCCATCCCCACTGATCTGACAGTCAGACTCCTCAGTTGTAATTTGCTCCGCGCCAGAGTTCGTTTGCAGCCAGTCCTCCAAAACAACTCCTTCACCGTGAGCGTTTCGGTGTTCAAAGCACAAATCAGCCCCTCCAGGAGTGCAGGACACCTGCCAATCGCTCCCGCAGCTCCGTTATTTTCAGATGAATCAAGCCCCCGCAGATGCCAATGAGCGTAGACCTGAACCTCATTAATCCAAAAGTGCAGTCCTCCGAGTCGGAGAACCCCTCTCCATTTTGAAAGTGGAAGAAAATATATCCAAAGTTTTGAGAAAACCAGCAAAACAGATCCATATTGAAGAAAAAATATTTGTCCAGAAGGAATGAGGGAGTTGCTCCGTTTAGACAAGACAAGACAGCTGCAGGGGAAACACAAAAGGGAGAGAAGAGAAAGTGCGTCCGCTCTCCAAGGAAGCCGGAAGTAGTATCTTGGAGTGGGCGTGGTTTAACCACAAGTGGGTGTGGTTTGGTCTGAAGTGGGTGTGGTTTAAATCTGTACATTATTTTAAGTCTGAAATTGATCACAAGTTGCTTTATGTATTGTTTATTTGAAAACTATTTACAGAGCAGCCTCAGAATTGATATTCAATGTTTTAGATCACAATTAGGGTTGTCACGGTTACGGTGTTGCGGTAAACCCCGGTAAAAATGTTGACAATTAGGGATGTTCCGATACCACCTTTTTCAAAACCGATCCGATACTTAAATCTGAGTACTCGCCGATACCGAGTACCAATACCGATACTTCTACCACACAAACAAATGCAACAAATTGGAATACAGGTTTTATTTTTTCTTCTCTGCTTTTTTACAACAAATAACTGAGTTAGATAAAAAAAAATATATATATATTAATAAAAATGATCACAAAACTAAAATATAAGGTGAAAAATCACCATTTTCTGTGATTTCCCAGTGAAATTATTGCAGTTTTCCACATTTTAACCAAATAAAATGCACTATTTGGCACCATCTCCAGCTCTCAACCCACACTGTTCCTCTTTAGCTCAATAGCTCCCCCTAGTGTTCAATATAGGAAACTACAACATAAATCACAAGTCACAGACAGTAGTGATGTGACGTTCATGAACGAACCGAATCTTTTGAACAGCTCTTCACTGTGAACGAGGAGAACCGAGTCTTTGTATAGAACCGTTCATGTTTTTGGGGGTGACTGTAAGCACTATGCATGCTTGCTTTGTATTCACTTTTTAATTTCATGGCAAAACAAACAAAAGCCTGTTAATGCAGGCAGGGGGTCTGAGTGTGAAAGGGAGGGGTATGGAGAGGAGTTACTGTTGGGAAAGGGCTTGGGTGATGAATCGGTTGGAGGTGTGAACGGCTGTTTTTCAATAGGATGAGTTGAAACTTTCAAGAAAACAAAAGAAGTCAAGCTGCCTTCATTGTCAAAGGTGCAGCTGTGCCAATGGGTGTGGCTGTCAGTTGTGAACAGACCACTTATCAGTGTTAATTGGTGTTGATTAGGACACTGCTTATTCAGAATATTGAAAAAAAAAACATAAAAGAGCTAGTCTTATGAACGACTCTTTGAGGTGAACGGCTCACCAATGAACGGCTCCCTTCAATGAGCCATAAGTCCCATCACTAACAGACAGTGAAGCCACTGGTATCGGTTCCTTGTATTGGGTAACTTTAACCGATACCGATATCGGGCTGATACTGATACCAGTATCAGTACCGATACCAGTATCGTCTGAGGAGATAATAATAATGCCAAAACAGGGGAAAAGTAAACAAGACGCTCAGCAGGATCCAGTCCACAATGAAGCCGCGGAACCGAATGAGGAAGCCACGCCAAACAGCATGAGTGAGGAGACGGATCCGTCGAACCGTGAGGTTCTGGTTGCAATTGCTACTCTGCGGACAGCAATCGACCAGGTTAAAAAAGATATTTGTGACACCATTGATGACCGCATACATACTGTATACACGGTGCTAAGAACTAGCTCTAACTAAAAAAGAGCTACAAGTGTCCATTTCAACCCTCGAGGAAACCACAGCTTCGCACGACAATACCATTAAGGAAATTGAGAAATCCGCTACGTATCATTCGGACGAGGTTGCAGCTCTTAAACAGCAGGTTACTCGTCTAAAATCAGAGGTTGAAAGGCTAAACACAAAATGTGAGGATTTAGAGGGACGTTCGAGGAGACACAACATCAGGATTGTCGGATTCCGGAGGGGAAGGAAGGCACAAATCCGCGAGATTTTATTGCAAAACTTCTCCAAGATCTTCTCTCCCTCAAAGAGAAGCCCCTCATCGATAGGGCTCATAGGGCTCTTCGCAAGCGTCCAGGATCAGAGGCTCCACCGAGACCATTCATTCTGAGGCTTCACTACTATCATGAGCTAGAAGATATTACTGTATATGGAGGGCCGCAGCAATGGGACAGCTCCAATATGAAGGTGTACGTGTCCAGATTTTCATGTGCTTATTTGTGATTGGTTTATTTCGGATCCCTAAATTCAGTGTTTGCTGTAATTCAGTGTAAGTGCCTGGAGCAAGGATAAGCAATCGACTTCGGATGAAGTCGAGCGTCATTCAGCCAATCAAATCCTGCTCCTGTAGTCATGTGACACCATGTTTATAGCTCGTCGGTAAGAATTTAGGGATCCGAAATAAACCAATCACAAATAAGCACATAGAATTTTTTTAATCGAATTTTTAACACATCGCATTTTGACTTTGAATATTCAACACTGAAAAATATTACATTGAAATTTTTTTAACACTGAAAAATAATACTTTGAATTTATTTTAATACTGAAAAATAATACATTGCATTTTTTTTAACACTGAAAAATAATACACTGAAAATTTTACTGGCAAAAGTAATGTTTGAATTTTATTTCACAGCATAACATTTTGGTGTTTTAAATTCAATGTCATATAAAAATTCAAATTCTGGTGAGACTGATTATCTTCCATAGTACCCGGGGGTGTTGCGCAGCGTGCCCGTGTGCAGCAAGTGAATCTCTGTCTGGAGCTGCAGGAGGAGCCGCCCGGCCTCGGAGTCGCCGCGGTGCGCCAGTCTCTTGGCACTCGGCCTCGTTCTGAACCACGCATGCAGGGGGAGGGCGAATCCTGCGGCCGCGGGTTCCGAGTGAGCGTCGAACCTGCGGTAGCTTCTAATTAGCACTCGCACATCTCCTCGGACACGTCCACTTTTCATGGACTAGGGACCAGGTCCTGGATTTGGTGTTCGGTCCAGACAGAACCTGGTCTGGATCCGGACTGAGGATAAAAGTTCAGTGTAGCTCCTCGTGTTAAAATGAGCTCCTCCTCAGCCTCACGTCCGCCTTCCGCCATGTTTGTTTACATTCCGCACGTGAACCGGGTGCGCGCAAAACTACGTCATCAACTAGACTCATCGTTGTCATCGCGAGAAGACACATTTTTATTGTGAAGAGAATTTCCAACGATATATTGCACACGATAAAATATCGCCCATCCCTATTCCCAAGGAATGCCTCCTCAGAGTTCCTGAATGTATTCATTAAAAATACAAATATTTTGGATGCATGGAGAATTATGAATCCCTCAGGTAGAGATTATTCCTTTTTCTCACCTGTTCATAATTCTTATAGTAGGATAGATTATTTTTTAGTGGATGCTAAGCTCATTCCTAGTATTGTAGATGTCAAATATCACAGCATTGTAATATCTGATCACAGTCCTTTAACCTTTTCCGTATGTTTAGACGAAATGGATAAACCACCCAGGTCCTGGAGAATGAATCCCCAATTATTAATGGAAAAAAACTTTTGTGAGTATTTGAACACTCAAATGTCATTTTATTTTGAAATAAATGATAGTCCTGAAATATCCCCACCCATTCTCTGGGAAGCGTTTAAAGCCTATACAAGAGGAAGTATCATTTCATTTGAAGCCTTTAAGAAGAAAGAAAATATGTCAAAACTGAAAGAATTAGACACTCAAATTAAGGTATTAGATAAACAAAATGCACAATCTCCTTCACTTGCCTTATATGGTAAAATAACAAAATTGAAATATGAATATAATGAAATTATGTCTGCAAAAGTGAGTCGAAATTTTCTATATGTCAGACAAAAGCATTTTGAATTTGGTGAGAAACCCCATAAACTGCTAGCGAGACAACTTAGGAAAATCGAAAATGATAGGACAATCCACGCAATAAAAGATAATGGTGATACAATCTATACAAAATATAAAGATATAAATAAAAGATTTTGGGAATTTTACTCTGATCTGTATTCATCTAAAAGCTTTCCAGAATTGATAACTATCAATGAGTTTTTGGATAAATGTAAGCTCCCTCAGTTAAATAAGACGGATTGTGAGGCACTAAATTCCAAACTCACAAAGGAAGAAGTACAAAAAGCTATAGCCTCACTAAAAAGTAATAAAGCACCTGGTCCAGATGGACTACCAGGGGAATTATACAAGACATTTAGTAAGACTCTAATACCGTATCTGCTAAAAACATTTGAACACTCCCAGACTAATGATTGTTTACCAGCTACCTTCACACAGGCTGTGATTACAGTGATTTATAAAAAAGGAAAAGATCCACAAGAAGTTGGCTCTTACCGTCCTATTTCTTTACTTAATGTTGATGCAAAACTATTCACTAAAATACTAGCTAATAGATTAAGTCCGTTGTTAAATAAATTAATTCACACAGATCAAACAGGCTTTATTCCAAATAGAAATTCATCTTTTAATCTTCGGCGACTTTTTAATATAACTTATACTAAAAGAGAGCCCCTCATGGATCTGGCGATACTTACACTAGACGCAGAGAAGGCGTTCGATCAAATCGAATGGAAATACTTGTTTGGAGTCTTAGACAGATATAATCTGGGTGATTATTATTTATCTATGATCAAACTATTTTATAGAAATCCATCAGCACAAATTCTGACAAATCGATGACTTTCATCTACAGTTAGCATACACAGGGGGACAAGACGGGGGTGTCCTCTTTCCCCCCTGATTCGGTCTTGCAATTGAACCTTTAGCTCAGAGTATTAGATTTGATCCCATATACACGGATACACTACTTAAAAGTCTAATAATAAGTTATCGCTGTATGCAGATGATATTCTTTTATATATAACACAGCCTAAATTTACTATTCCAACACTTTTGGATAAGATTAATTTATTCGGAAGTCTATCAGGATATAGAATCAACTGGTCTAAGAGTGTTCTGATGCCAATTTATATTGAGGATATGTCCCTTTTGAATCAATTCCCTTTTAAAGTCTCTCTTGAAAAAATAAATGACCTAGGTATAGAAGTAACACGGGACTTCACATTGCTCTTTAGAGCAAACTTCTCTCCTTTACTTTATTGTGACTGGGCTTCACATCAAACCCCGGACGTATGTTCAGGCGGTGACCGCTGACAACGGGGGTGAACCAGGCGAGAAGGACGTCGATTCTGCAGAGCAACAGGTCGTTCAGTTTTTCCAGTCTAAAGGAATCGAAGTGGACTGGAACAACATTGAGGCATGTCATCCTCTTCCACGAAGGAAAACAAGCGACAAACCAGCTGTCATCATCCGGTTTGTAAACAGAAAACAGAAATCTGCACTTCTAAAACAAGGGCGGAAGCTGAGAGGGTCAGATGTTTATGTTAATGAGCATCTAACGAAGAGAAACGCGGATATCGCAAGAAAAGCACGCTTCTTGAGGAAACTGGGGAAGATCCAAAGCACTTGGACTAACAACGGAAAAGTTTTCATCAAGTTGAATGGAACACCAGAGCAAGCGAAAGTCCTGATTGTCAAAAGCATCGAGGATCTGGATAAGTACTGATGACTATCTTGAGGTATGAGCACTACTTCACAACACTCAACCATGATGCTGAACACAGGAGACCTTCACAGAGCTCAGAGGTCTACTGCTCCTGACACTCAGCAGCTGAGAACTTTCCAGTTCACTGAGCATAAACCTCTAGATGTGGAAAATAACATCGACCCAGATAATAACTTCTTCAGTGAGATCAGTGATAACTGCCGATACTATACCGATGATCAGTTCAACCTGGATGTCAATAGCGAGCAGGAACAATCACTCTCAATCATTCATTTCAACAGCAGAAGTTTGTCAGCAAACTTTAATAACATCAAAGACTATTTAAAGCAGTTTGTTAAACCATTTAGTATAATCACCATCTCCGAGACCTGGATCAGTGATGACATCAGCAGGGACTTCCAATTAAATGGATATGAAGCTAACTTTATCAACAGAAACCAGAAGGGGGGAGGGGGAGGGGGAGTGGGGGTGTATGTGGATAACAGTCTGAGCTACAAGGTGGTTGAAAGTATGACCACTGTAAGGGACAATGGATTTGAATGTATCACAATTGAAATCTGTAAAGAAAAAAAGAAAAACATTCTAATCAGCTGTGTTTATAGATCACCTGGGACTGATATTCAAATACTGAAGGAGTGGATAGAGGAAAAGTTATCAGAATTTAATCAGAAAATTATTTTTATATGTGGAGACTTTAACATCGACCTTTTAAACCCAAATAAGCACAGGAAAACCAGTGAATTTATAGATACCATGTACAGTTTGGGACTGCATCCTAAAATCACCAGACCCAGCAGAATCACAGCCCACAGCGCCACGTTAATAGATAATATCTTTACTAATGTCAGTCATAATTGTACAATAAGTGGACTATTAGTTAACGACATCAGTGATCATCTACCAGTATTTACAATATATCACAGTGACTATAGTAGAAATCTGCCACAAACACATAATAAATACAGAAGATTAAGGACTGAGGAAAATATAATGGCTTTCAAAAATGATTTACTAGCTCAAAACTGGGAAATTTTATATAAAAAAGATGTAAATGAAGCTTACGATTCATTTTTAAAGCTATTTATACTGTTATATAATAAAAACTGCCCTATTATTCATTACAGCATAAAACAAAAAAAGATTGCTCAACCATGGATAACCAAAGGAATACAAAATGCATGTAAAAAGAAGAATCTACTATATAAAGAGTTCATCAAAAGACCATCGAAGGAGGCTGAAATTAAATATAAAAAATATAAAAACAAGTTAACTAACATTATACGTGTAAGTAGAAAAGAGCACTTCAACAGGTTACTGGATAATAATAAAAATAACACCAGGGGCTTATGGGATACACTCAACAGCATACTGAACAGAAAGAGACAGAACAATTACCTCACTACTTTATTGACAACTGTACCATAAAGGGAAGTATGAAGGATGTTGTCAACAGTTTTAATCAGTTCTTTGTGAATATTGGACAAGAACTGGCTGATAATATACTTCATACGGGCTCATCAGAAAACTGGAATGACAAGTTAATAGAAAGAAACCCCAACTCCATGTTCCTCATTCCTGTAGATGTTCAAGAGGTTATAGATACTGTAAACAACTGTAAAAATAAAACATCAACAGACTGTAATGATTTAGATATGATGATTGTTAAAAAAGTCATTGAGGGAATTTCACAACCTCTGACCTACATCTGTAACTTGTCATTCCAAACGGGTCAATTCCCAAACCAAATGAAAACAGCCAAAGTGGTGCCACTGTTTAAGGCTGGGGACAAACACTGTTTCACAAACTACAGGCCAGTCTCTCTACTCCCACAATTCTCAAAAATTCTGGAAAAAATGTTTAATAAAAGACTAGAAAAATTTATAAATACAAACAAATTACTCAATAGCAGTCAGTATGGGTTTAGAACAAACAGCTCAACCTCACTGGCTCTGATTGATGTGATGGAGGAAATCACTAACGCTATAGACCAGGGGCGTGGCTACGGGTGGGCCTGGGCCCACCCACTGTGTACCTGGGCCCACCCAATTAAATGGCTTCCTCAACAAAATTATACATATATTTGTTTCATTTTTGAGGGATCTTATTTAAGTCATCATGAAATGAAGTAGAGCAGAGTAAATTTGACATCAACAGCATGAATGTGTTGTGGTGATTTCATAACTATTACATCATTTGTAAGTCTTGCTCTCATTGGCTATTTTGAATAATTTCGGAACTCTCCAGACAAGCTACGGTAACAGCGCCACTGTGCGTATGCTGCTGTGACTTGTAGTGTCAACCAAAGCATNAAGTCATCTGGGGGGTGTTTGCCAAAACACCCATTAAATCATTAATACAGGAGAGAAAATAGTCCAGGTCAATGCATTTCAAATTACGAAAGGTAATGGAACGAACCGGTTTCAAAACTGAGAAAGTGAGGGAAACATTAAATGTCAGGAGTGAATGGTCAGAGAAGACAAATTCCTCAGCAGAACAGTCAGTAGGAACCAGTCCAGAACAGCAGATCAAGTCCAGGGTGTGACCTCTGACATGTGTGGGAGAGTCCATAAATTGTTGAAATCCAAGACTGTCCAGGCATGAAACAAAATCTCTAGTTGCAGGCAAGTTGCTGTTGTCCAAATGAAAATTAAAATCACCAAGAATAATAACATTCTGAGATAAGGATGATAAATGGGACAGTAGTTGTGAGAATTTGTCTAAAAAACCTCTCTCCGACTTAGGGGGGCGGTAAACAGAGGCAACAATGGTGGGAGTTGAACCAGGTATTTGACAGGCGATGGACTCAAACAAACAAAATTGAGGCAAAGTCAGCGGGATCACTCTAAGGGACTCCCGGTACAGTAACGCCAGCCCACCGCCACGACCCGTGCTTCGTGGCTGAGCCAGGTAAAGATACCCCGGAGGCGTTGCCTCATTTAGCATAGCAAAGTCCTGAGGCTGCTGCCAAGTCTCATTCAATGAAAAAATGTCCAACTTACAGTCAATGAGAAGGTCCTGGACAAGATGACACTTACCAGTAAGGGAACGGACGTTCAGGTGCCCAAAATTCACCGTGCCTTCCTTGGGGACAGCCGGGCTGCTAGCCACCCTAGCCAGCACACCGCGGCTTACACCTCTGCCAGTCAGTCCCGTTGATGCAGACCAAAAAGAGGTAAGTGGTATCCGGGCATCACGAAGGAAACTCCGTCGGGACCCACGATGCACATACCTCCGTCGTGGCTGGAAGGCGATCTCCGGGAAAGAGAGCAGCGCAGCCACCGGGGGCCCAGGCAACGATGGTCGAAGCCGAAACAACTCAGCCACCGAATAGTAGTGGAGCCCAGCAGCCGGTTGAAACAGCGATGGCAGGAAGAGTAGCATCAGAGCACCCCACGTCAGAACCTTATGGACCAGCGACTTCAGCGGTGAAAACGCCATTCTAGCAGCCCAGGGCTACAGGTGCTGCATTCCCCAGGCCAAGCCACTGTTGAACCAGAAACAGCAGCAGAAGCGGCGGACCTGGGCTACAGAGAAGCAGCACTGGACTGGTGCTCAGTGGTCCAAAGTACTTTTTTCGGATGGAAGCAAATTTTGCATGTCATTCAGAAATCAAGGTGCCAGAGTCTGGAGGAAGACTGGGGAGAGGGAAATGCCAAACTGCCTGAAGTCCAGTGTAGCCTCAACAAATAAGCTACATCCTCTGAACTTTGACCTCTGTTGACCATTACAATAGTAATCCATTTCTTTCCTTAATAACTTTGAATACAATGACTCTTGGATAATGTTTTAACCTGAATCAAGATCCCTACAGGTGACCTACTGTCCACTTTCAGGTGTCCACTTCCCAGATGACCTCAACTGGACACTAGCTGGTCTAATCAAACACTCTTTTAAAGATGTCTCTTCTGTAACACCACAGACTGGTGTTCAAACTGTAATCTCTTGTTTACAGAACAGTAGGGGTGCAACGGATCATCATCGATCCGTGGTTCGTACGGATTACCCTCTACGGGTTCGGAACGCACGTGGTTCGCGGTTCAT
>SSNR01000299.1:535569-547037 GCA_006937965.1 Callopanchax toddi
GCTTACCTCAGAGCAAAAGGTTCAACCTCAAGTTGAACCATAGTGGACTGAACTGGGTGGTAGAATAAAAATATTAGTAA
Organism: Callopanchax toddi; assembly: GCA_006937965.1. Lineage (NCBI taxonomy): Eukaryota > Metazoa > Chordata > Actinopteri > Cyprinodontiformes > Nothobranchiidae > Callopanchax > Callopanchax toddi. The sequence continues at coordinate 535,650 of SSNR01000299.1, forward strand.
TGCATTTTGTAATATATGAGAGAAGTGGGTATGAGGATGTTACCCTAGCTCTGGTCAACCAAATTTATTTATTAATTTTACTTTATCTTTTGTTTTTTTTTTTGTCTAGTTTGTCTTTTTTTTGTTACTGTTGTCTTTTGGTTGTTTTCTTTTCTGTTCTTATTTAGACTTATGTTGGACAGTACTCTTTTTTTTTGCTTGTGATTTTTCAATATGAAATTGTTATCTATTGTGGTGTGGATTTGTTAGCTTGAAAGGAGAAAAATCAGAGCACAATATGCGTTAAATATATGTGTGTATGTGTATGAAAAAAATGTATAAGGAAACTGATATTTGGTGTTAATTTTATTAATAAAAATATACAAAATAATAATAATAATAATCGGTGATTAGTCGACTATCAAAATAATTGTTTGTGGCGGCCCTAGTGCAGTGGCCTATAACAGCACCTTTAGCTCTGTGAAACCCTAGAATCCATCAGAGAGGTTTTCAGCTCCATAAACAAGATAACACCAGTTTGATGAGAAACACCACTGATTCAGACGAAGGAAGTCCGCCATTGACCAGCAACACAACACAAAGGTGCAATACTGCCACCTACTGGATATACATTTATTATTACTGTTTAGCCCGAGAACGCGCAGAAGCGTCAGTTGACGTCACATCCGTAGGACAGTGCGGGAAATTCGTTCCCGGATTGCAGAACATTTTACAGCTCACAGCCTGTTCAAGATGATGGAATGATACATGGGTGGCCTCATTCTTTTTGATTTAAAATGCTTCATCACTCATTAACCTAAATAAACTGAACATGCAGGATTACTTTGATTAAAATCCTGAATCATGTCCCTTTAATGAAGCATGTCAGAATAAGTTCACCAGAACTCCAGCTTAGCAGAAAATAACTGGTGGTTTATTAGCCATGCTGCGGGGAGCGGGAGCAGTACAGAGACCACCTTAAAGTACGACGGGTAACCATAGAAACGAGGTTGTTTTTGTCAAGTACGGTGGCCCATGCAGTACAATAGGGTGTTGGTCAACTGATCTACAGTCGCCACTGCTGATTGATTATGAATTATTATGAATTTAACAATGATTACTGCCTGATGACATCTCCCCAGATCTGAAAAGCTCACAGGAAGGACACAAGCTGAGGACAATATTATCCTGATCTAGAGGGTTTATTTAGTTGTCTAGTTGAACATATTCAACATCCTTTTAAAAAATACAGAGATAATACCAAAAACCCTGATCATTTTGGTCACAATAACTGTGAAGGTAAATTTTCATACCGTGACAACCTTAATGACAATATTAAAGGACCTATTTAATGTTTATGATCTCTACCTCTGCTCATGTTGGACTTGTAAAGCTTACACATGGCTTTGGAGGGATTATTTTCACACAGTGAAAGAGTCTCATACTGCAGAGGTCCTTCTGGCTTTTGGTGGAGGAGGATAAAAAAACTTTATTAATATTATTTTTTCATTAAAATGTCCTTTGGCTTTTTACAGCTGTGAGAGCAGTATTGTGTCTTATTTAAAATATAAATCTAATCTGGTGTTTTTAATGTCATATTCATAATGATCCAAAAAGATGTTAATATGCATATCAGATCGTTTTTAGTGGAATTAAATCCTCACAGAACAGCTGGAGAAACCCTGTAACTCACTTTAAAACATAGAATAAAACAGTGAACAGAGCTACAGCTTTGAGATGTTCTCTGATGCTTTTTACCTGATGTGTTTAAATACAACCTCTAGAGCTGTCTGTCAGCTGGTTGTTATGACAACGGGCTGCCTGTCTGGAGAGAGACAGAAAAGAGAGGGATTCTGCTTCCTCCTTAGTTCTGAGCGCTGAAACAGGAAGTGCAGATTAAAGCGTGCCATCACGTGACTCCTCCTCCTCCTATACTTCTATATTTTGCGTTTGCAGGAAATTTTAGTCTATGGAGCATTATGCTGCTACAGTTTCTGAGCATACAGAGAGTTATCGTCCATTAATCGTTATCGAGGTTAACTCCTCAATAAATCGTGATATTGATGTGAGGTCATATCGCCCAGCCCTAGTGAAGCGTCTGACTGACCCCAGAACACAACGACAGCTGACCCAATCAGAGCCAGTGTTGAACCGGTGTTACAGCGTGAGCTGCCGAGTGCTGTCAAACTGGTGGAGGAACACATCTCGATGGGGGACTCATAACGATGTAACACCAGCAGCACCCCGTTGCCAGACAAATGCTCCTACAGAGCTATTTGTGCTGGCCTTTTTCTGTCATACGGACTACAACTAGAGAGAGAGAGAGGCAACCAGAGAGAGCTGAACTAGCTCACTCTGTTTTAATTTGGTGGCGTTTAGCCACGATTAGCCGTTAGCCGCAATTAGCATTTGTTAGCCGCGGTTAGCTTTCCTCTCGGGCTAAAGTTGTAAACTCTGGTTCTGAGGCCTAACCTGCGGCAAGCAAAGGAAATATATTACCGTAATTTCCGGGCTATAAGGCGCACCTGAATATAAGCCGCAGCAGCTAAATTTGGGGGAAATTGCAGATTTGTCCACACATAAGCCGCACCTAACTATAAGCCGCGGGTGTTTTAATGTTTAATTACCATAGGTATATGTGTGTGGGAGGCCACTTAGAGGCTACTCTCACACCCACATACCTTTGTCTGTTTGTATGTGAATACGGTTTTTGTCTGCTCTGAGGACACAGCCTACTGTTCGTATGTAAATGTTTTACCACCTTGGGCAGCTACTGATTGCTGCTTGAACTGAGAGAAAGCCGGAGCAGCCCAACCGGTTCCAGCAGCACTAGCTGGCCTCACTGTTCCTTAATGTTTAATTACTCTATATATGAGTTCCTGCTACCACAGAGGGGATTGTTGGGACAGAGATGACTGTTTGGGAACTATTGTATCAAAAATAAGCAGCCTACCGTGTCATCGTCTTCCTCCTCCTGCGTACTAAAACCACCAAAATCCTCATCGTCAGTGTCAGAAATGAACAGGTCCAGAATCGCCCCCTCAGCCAGTCTCTCTCCTTTGTTGTCCCTCTAAAAACCAATAAAATCCTCTTCCTCAGTTTCGGAGTAAAACAGCCTCCGAACGAGGGCTCCATAAGCTATTGCGTAATCCTCTTCTATGGCCGCGCGTCGCGTTTGTGCATGCGCACGTAATGAACGTGACTGCGAGGTAAACGCACGTACGTAAAACACGCAAAAGCTTTGTGAATCGCGGTCACGTAAATTACGCAAACGCGACACACGGCCATAGAAGTGGATTGCGCAATAGCTGATTGAGCCGTTCGGAGGCTGTTTGATTCAGACACTGACAAAGAGGAAGAGGATTTTATTGGTTTTCAGAGCGACAACAAAGGAGAGAGACTGGCTGATGAGGCGATTCTGGGCCTGTTCGTTTCTGACACTGACAAAGAGGATTTTGATGGTTTTAGCACGCAGGAGGAGGAAGACATAACAAGGTAGGCTGCTTATTTTGATACAGCAGTTCCCAAACAGTCATCTCTTACTCTTCATCATCATCACGCAGCAGTCCAGTTTTTCAAAACATACTTTGTTGTGCGCTGGTGCTTTGATAGCGCCCCCTTGGTAGCCGTTAGCTGAGCCACAGATAAGCCGCACCGTTGTTTAAGGCGCAGGGTCCAAAGCAAGGGAAAAAAGTAGCGGCTTATAGTCCGGAAATTACGGTANTTAATATAGACCCAGATTCCAACCTACCTTTGACAATAGATTAACGCCGACAATTTCTTTATCGCGTGATAAAGAGTCTGGAGATAACGCAGCCGTTAACGGCCCACCACTAGTAAATACATTAGTAAATGGTAGAAATGGACCACTCAGATGTATTTGTGCATAAAAAGAAACTGTGTAAATGACTGTGTGCAGAAATGATTCTGATGATGATGCAGATTGTGAGAGCTGACAGGAAACTGGAGGCTGCTGTACTTCTGATCTAGTGTCTCATAGAGGTCTCTATAATACCCACTATTAAATAGATCCTGATCTGCAGCACGTCAGGACATTGTCCTACTACAAAGGTCTTATCAGGATGAAATGAAGAAGTGATGAGTCGGGCTTTTACCATGGTTTTCCTGGTGGGAAGGCAGCTTCCTCTCCAGGCTCATTCTCTTGGGAATCGGAGCAAATGAAGAATCTTTGGTGAAGCAGGAAGTTCAGCTGATCTGCAACGATGTAGCAAACCAGATCTGACATCAACACTGACATCAGACTAGCAGAAGATTACACTCAAAGGAACAATTCACACTTCAGTCACTGACTGACAGGAAAAAGCTCTGAATCACCTTCATGATACAGATCACAAGGAGCTTTACAATTAGAAACTAATGAGACCATTAGAAATCAGTCAGACTCATGTCCACCAGGAGCTGTCCCCTGAAGTCCTGCTGAGGACACTTTTAGCTCTCGCTCTCTCTCCTCCACTCAGCCAGCTTGGAGTGGTTTTTAAACCATGTAGCTTTATTTAGCCGACACTTTTCTAACAAACATCAGGTCAAATTACAGCAACAACTTTGATCCATCTGAATATTGTTCAAAAGAACATTTTAAAAGGCTTTCTCTACGTCTGCAGTGTTTTGATCAGGCATCCACGTAGACACCTACCCTCCACACTGGAAGTGCTACATGAGTTAGCTGAAAGCTGAGGCTAAACTGGAGCTAACATGATGGCAGTCGCTGTGATCAAACCTCATCTTTGATCATTTTCTCTGAAACTCCACAGCTGCTCTTCTGTTCGTCACAAAGTCTCCAGATTTCATCCAGTCTCTGCCTGACTCGCTGTCTCCAGTCTCTGCCTGACTCGCTGTCTCCAGTCTCTGCCTGACTCGCTGTCTCCAGTCTCTGCCTGACTCGCTGTCTCCAGTCTCTGCCTGACTCGCTGTCTCCAGTCTCTGCCCTTTTTGTGAGCCCCTCCCTCTCTGCTGTCCTCCAGTCTGACGTCATTACCCAGGAGTCTCTCTGTCCTTCTAGAGGCCTTGTCTTTTTAGAAAAAACACATTCGCTCTCTGCACACAGAAAGTTCAAAACGAGGGATGACTCGTAGGCATTGTTAGAAGGTCATCCAGAGGTCACAAGTCCCTCCAAACACAATGAAAAAACTAAAGAAGTTCATTCCAAAGTGGAGCTTCAGCAGACTGGAATCAACCATCAGCTGCTTTAACAGTTCAGTGACATCAAGAGGAGCTGGACCATGTAGGGCCCTGAAAGTTAGAGTCAGGATTTTAACAGGAATTCTACATTTAACAGGTAACCAGTGCAGACACCTCAGAATAGGAGTGATGTCATCTTTTCTGTTTGCTCCAGTGAGGAGCCTCGCTGCAGAGTTCTGGACCAGCTGAAGGCCATAAAGGGCTTTTTGGTTCAAACATGTGAAAAGTGTGTTACAGTCATCTAGACGGGAGGAGATCAAAGCATGAAGCTTTAGAAAGATTCAGTCAACCAGCAGCTGTTTTACAGTGTACTTCTTTATTTCAGCCACTAGATGGAGACACATCATCACTCAACTTCTAATTGTGTCTCTGTTTCCATTCAACTACAACTCATCCATTACAACGTGTCCAGTCTGTTGCTGCAGCTTCAGTTCAGCTCCTTCACTAACTCTCCTCTGCAGAGACCTTTGAAGGGTCAAAGTTCAAAAGAGGAAGCAGATTTTAGAGGCAGACAGCTGATTCAATGTTTCAGCTACAGATACAATCATTATTCTGCTGTCAGATCAGGGTTTGGTCTGGTTTGAACTGAAGCATCAATCTGATGTCATCTTGTTCCTCATGTCGGTTCTTTCACTGCTTTGCTTCACTTTCCAAACATTTTTCTTCTACCTATTCATCCTGATTTCAGTCTGTTTTGATGGAGTAAGTACATTTGATTTATAGAGCACCTTTCATAGAAATCAATCCCAAAGTGCTTCACAGATTAAAGACTATTAAAAGAAATAAAAATGATGTGATACCTCTCAAACTGCTCATCCTCCTAAAACAAGCATCTTTCTGTGAAAGGAACATGCTGATAGTCATGACCTTATCTTTAACCTACTGACCAGTTGGGACAAATGTTTAGACATCTTCCTTATTGACCTTCATCAGGTGGATTTTTAGGACTCTGTCCCTGATAAACATGNNACTGGGGGAGTAAACCCTGATAACAATGTTGAACTTTGTCATTTGAGGGAGAAAGACGGAGCGTTTGTTTTCATGCAGGTTACGTCCCAGATCAAATGCGGTACATTCGTCGTCGTCTTTTCTTTTTTTAATCGTCATTTGGAAATGAGATCACATACAAGTCTGAATTGAGATCGTGATTTTTTAACGATGAATGGTGCAGCCCTAGCCCTGTGCACAGAGCGTGTTCTGTGGAGGAGCTGGACCTGATCCCAAACGCGTCTTTGTGAACCGGTGCTTTCAACGTCCCGATGGTTCAGCCAGCTATCAGACGTGGATTTACTACACTTCCTGTGCGCTCTGAAGGAGTTCTCAGCGTTCAAACGCTGCAGAGACTTGTTGACACGCACAAGCTGCCCCGGCCGCGAGGACGCACAGACCAACTCCAAACCCACTACCAGTAAGGAGGTCCACATTAAACACCAGCTTCTCCTCTGAGTCTCTCAATGAAAACTATATGAACCCCTCATTTCTCCCTCTCTCATGACCTCATAATGAACGTTAATATTATAACCGGTGTTTGGCAGAGCGCACAGACCTGCACCTCGTCACGCCCCCTCACCTGCCGCTCTGAGCGCTGAGCTGAGACAGAAAACACCTGTCGGACCGTCCTGGTCCCGTCCTGGTCCCCACCAAAGACGAGCACAAACCTACGCCATTGTTTAATATAGACCCAGATTCCAACCTACCTTTGACAATAGATTAACGCCGACAATTTCTTTATCGCGTGATAAAGAGTCTGGAGATAACGCAGCCGTTAACGGCCCACCACTAGTAAATACATTAGTAAATGGTAGAAATGGACCACTCAGATGGATTTGTGCATAAAAAGAAACTGTGTAAATGACTGTGTGCAGAAATGATTCTGATGATGATGCAGATTGTGAGAGCTGACAGGAAACTGGAGGCTGCTGTACTTCTGATCTAGTGTCTCATAGAGGTCTCTATAATACCCACTATTAAATAGATCCTGATCTGCAGCACGTCAGGACATTGTCCTACTACTAATGTCTTATTAGGATGAAATGAAGAAGTGATGAGTCGGGCTTTTACCATGGTTTTCCTGGTGGGAAGGCAGCTTCCTCTCCAGGCTCATTCTCTTGGGAATCGGAGCAAATGAAGAATCTTTGGTGAAGCAGGAAGTTCAGCTGATCTGCAACGATGTAGCAAACCAGATCTGACATCAACACTGACATCAGACTAGCAGAAGATTACACTCAAAGAGCTCAGGCTCAGAGAGACAGAGGCTGACATCAGGAGACATGTTAGAGGAAAACAAACAGGAAATGTTTTCAATCACTTTAGAGGAAACAATCAACCTTCAACCAGTCAGAACTAGAGACAGCATCCTGTTGAACAGGACCTCTGTTCATGGTGACTTCTTCCATCTCTCATGAAGACACTTCATCAGGTTTTAGTCAGGAGATTCATTGGTTTGGGTTTGATGCTTTTCTCTCTCTCCTTTTAGCTGCAGCTAGTATTCATTTGTTCTCTTCTTTTCTGCAGATCTGAACTCCTCCTTCTGTCAGACTCCTATCAGCCATGCAGCTTGTTTGTACAGGTCAGCTGTTCAATCAGGTTAGAAAGAAGAGCTGAGGCTAAACTGGAGCTAACATGATGGCAGTCGCTGTGATCAAACCTCATCTTTGATCATTTTCTCTGAAACTCCACAGCTGCTCTTCTGTTCGTCACAAAGTCTCCAGATTTCATCCAGTCTCTGCCTGACTCGCTGTCTCCAGTCTCTGTTAGCTTCCCTCCAGCTGCGTAGGGCCCGTCGGTGCACCGGGGCCCCAGAGGGCCCCTCCATCAACAATCTAATCCACCAGCGGTGTTTCTGCCATCAAATCAACAGTAACTCTTATATCCGAGTCAGGATCGGAGTCAGTGAACGCAACATAAAGACCGCCGTAGTGGGAGAGTCAGGAGAGACTGATTGTCCGAAATTAAATTATTGACTCATCGGCCATGTTGGACGGTAGATGATATGATCTACAGGCCAAACATATTTTTTACAGGTCAAAATTCTAAATGATTGTGATTTAGCCAAAGCTCGTTATTCTATAGTATGATATTATGTTGGATCCAGACAGAAAGGAACGACAACTTAATTTAAAAATCATTAATAAGAAAAACTACTTTGTAGTCATTTCTGATTTTTTAAAATGTTTTTATGAACTCTTTTATTGAAATCTAGTCAGACTGGTTTTCTCTGTCCATGAAATCTGGCCTCCTGCTTCTGACAGTCTTAGTGCAGCATTACAGCCTCAACTGGGTCAAAGTCCCTGGAGCTTCATCGTCTCATTTCCTAGGACAAATGACTTGTTACGGACGCTTCTTCTTTTTAGCGTACTGGAAAAAAACGGTGCAGCTCCTTTGTGCAGAATCCGGTGTTGTGTGAAAATCTGTTCCCCTGAAATATGATGCTCCCTGTGTAGGGAGTGGATGAAACACTCAGCGATTCTGTCAGTGATTAAAATAAAACTATATATAAGAAGAATGAAAATGTCCATTTTATTCATTTATTCACTAGGAACTAAATGAAGTATCATCTCTGACATGACTACGTGTTGTAGAAATCTTTTAGAAGTGCTGTGAAGCCCGCGGTTCCACATGGGGAACAGAAACATTCAGGGGAACACATTTTCACAAAACACCGGGATTCAGGAGGGGGAGGGGCCTAAAGCAACACGTGAACCGGGGCCCAGCTCGACCTTGCTACGACACTGCTTCCTCCGTTCCGTTGAGTCTGAACGGTGACTGAGCAGAGTTAGAGTTCAAGTCCAAAGCACATCTCTGGAGAGAAAGCAGGAAAACAGCCCAGAACAAGCACAGCCGCTAAAAGAAGGACAGAAAGGCCTCTTGACTTTACAGCTACTAGTTAGCATTTCAGGCTAAGCTATCAGCTAGCATGTAGCTTCAGATCGTAACGTTCTACTTACTCTAGAAGCAGTCAGCTGCTCCACTTCTCGCTGCTTTGCTGTTTAACAGACTGTCGGCCGGAGCCTCTTCAAAGAAACGAAGAGAAAAACAAGACAGAAAACTAGAAACCCAGAAAAGTCCAGCGAGATGAACTCTCTCTGCTCTGGAGAGGAGGAGGACGACGAGAACACACACACACACACACTAGACCCGCCCCCGTTGTCACAGCAACCAGCTGACAGACAGCTCTAAGAGCCAATAGAACACAGGCTGCATTCCAGNTTACCATATGTATGTGTGTGTGGGAGGCCACTTAGAGGCTACTCTCACACCCACATACCTTTGTCTGTTTGTATGTGAATACGGTTGTTGTCTGCTCTGAGGACACAGCCTACTGTTCGTATGTAAATGTTTTACCACCTTGGGCAGCTACTGATTGCTGCTTGAACTGAGAGAAAGCCGGAGCGGCCCAACCGGTTCCAGCAGCACTAGCTGGCCTCACTGTTCCTTAATGTTTAATTACTGTATATATGAGTTCCTGCTACCACAGAGGGGATTGTTGGGACAGAGATGACTGTTTGGGAACTATTGTATCAAAAATAAGCAGCCTACCGTGTCATCGTCTTCCTCCTCCTGCGTACTAAAACCACCAAAATCCTCATCGTCAGTGTCAGAAATGAACAGGTCCAGAATCGCCCCCTCAGCCAGTCTCTCTCCTTTGTTGTCCCTCTAAAAACCAATAAAATCCTCTTCCTCAGTTTCGGAGTAAAACAGCCTCCGAACGAGGGCTCCATAAGCTATTGCGTAATCCTCTTCTATGGCCGCGCGTCGCGTTTGTGCATGCGCACGTAATGAACGTGACTGCGAGGTAAACGCACGTACGTAAAACACGCAAAAGCTTTGTGAATCGCGGTCACGTAAATTACGCAAACGCGACACACGGCCATAGAAGTGGATTGCGCAATAGCTGATTGAGCCGTTCGGAGGCTGTTTGATTCAGACACTGACAAAGAGGAAGAGGATTTTATTGGTTTTCAGAGCGACAACAAAGGAGAGAGACTGGCTGATGAGGCGATTCTGGGCCTGTTCGTTTCTGACACTGACAAAGAGGATTTTGATGGTTTTAGCACGCAGGAGGAGGAAGACATAACAAGGTAGGCTGCTTATTTTGATACAGCAGTTCCCAAACAGTCATCTCTTACTCTTCATCATCATCACGCAGCAGTCCAGTTTTTCAAAACATACTTTGTTGTGCGCTGGTGCTTTGATAACGCCCCCTTGGTAGCCGTTAGCTGAGCCACAGATAAGCCGCACCGTTGTTTAAGGCGCAGGGTCCAAAGCAAGGGAAAAAAGTAGCGGCTTATAGTCCGGAAATTACGGTATATACGCCAGCCCCTTAAAGCACTGGGGGAAACCCTGATAACAATGTTGAACTTTGTCATTTGAGGGAGAAAGACGGAGCGTTTGTTTTCATGCAGGTTACGTCCCAGATCAAATGCGGTACATTCGTCGTCGTCCTTTCTTTTCTTTTTTTAATCGTCATTTGGAAATGAGATCACATACAAGTCTGAATTGGGATCGTGATTTTTTAACGATGAATGGTGCAGCCCTAGCCCTGTGCACAGAGAGTGTTCTGTGGAGGAGCTGGACCTGATCCCAAACGCGTCTTTGTGAACCGGTGCTTTCAACGTCCCGATGGTTCAGCCAGCTATCAGACGTGGATTTACTACACTTCCTGTGCGCTCTGAAGGAGTTCTCAGCGTTCAAACGCTGCAGAGACTTGTTGACACGCACAAGCTGCCCCGGCCGCGAGGACGCACAGACCAACTCCAAACCCACTACCAGTAAGGAGGTCCACATTAAACACCAGCTTCTCCTCTGAGTCTCTCAATGAAAACTATATGAACCCCTCATTTCTCCCTCTCTCATGACCTCATAATGAACGTTAATATTATAACCGGTGTTTGGCAGAGCGCACAGACCTGCACCTCGTCACGCCCCCTCACCTGCCGCTCTGAGCGCTGAGCTGAGACAGAAAACACCTGTCGGACCGTCCTGGTCCCGTCCTGGTCCCCACCAAAGACGAGCACAAACCTACGCCATTGTTTAATATAGACCCAGATTCCAACCTACCTTTGACAATAGATTAACGCCGACAATTTCTTTATCGCGTGATAAAGAGTCTGGAGATAACGCAGCCGTTAACGGCCCACCACTAGTAAATACATTAGTAAATGGTAGAAATGGACCACTCAGATGTATTTGTGCATAAAAAGAAACTGT
>SSNR01000299.1:547355-562509 GCA_006937965.1 Callopanchax toddi
GAATGGTAGAACTTTAAACAGAACATTGAGTCCATTCCAATGTGTTCTCTCAGCCATCGGTCCTGACTGGGCTTAGTTTGGTGTTCCCTGTGTTTACAGGGGGAGGAGGACAGCAGAGAACTGTTCTGATGTCTCTGGTCTCTGGGGGACAGGGGGACACATTGGATTTCCACAGGATGACTAAGGAGACTGCAAGAAGGAAAGCAGGAAAGTCACTGTTGTTCAGTTTCAAGAGGCGACTGCTGCACAGCTTTCATTCAGAAACATGTTAGTGGGACTGGCCGTGCACGAGCAGCAGGAATGCTTCATTCACTGGATTCTTATCACACCATGATGGTTGGAATCACTTTGAAAAAGGCTCTAAATCCAGATGAGCTTCAGGCGCTAGCAGCAGAAAGGAGCGTCCAGCCACTCCTAAAGGTTTGGAATCGTTCCTCAAAACATGTCAAGAAAAAAGGAGTTCAAACACAAACAAGCTGGAAGAGAAATGAAGAGAATCTCTGCTTTAATGGCAGCAGATGAAAATGTTCAACAAGTGTCTGCAGAGGCTGACTAATAGATCAGATGCTTCAGGAGGCTTTGGCTTCACACACTCTTTCTTCAGCTGTCAGTGGCTGAAGAAGAGCTGTTAAGGCCAAATCCAGACTTTCATCAGAGGATCTGGATGAAATGTGGAGGAAACAGGATTCTGATCTGTCTCATTGTGTAAAGAGTGCTGATGATGCCACTGAGGCTCCATTTTTCAGGAGGTTCAAGGGACGGCTCATCAGATTGTCTGACTTTGTATGGAAGATCAGACTCATCACCTGGGGTGCTGCCGCTGAGACCCTGACCTAAAGCACTGAAAGAAACCACATCAGGAGCAAGATGACATTAGATTGATGCTTCAGACATGACAACATCCTGATCTGACAGCAGCTGGGACACACATTGCAAACTAGCTACAAATGTTAAAGTGTTTGGTATTTGTTAATGCTTAACACTGGTCCCTATACAAATAAATCCATGGAAACATCTGTCATTAGAGATAAAACATGAAAATACAACGAATCTGAGAGCAAAGCTTCCTGTAAATGTCCAGAAAATTCAACGAGTTTAGAACCAAAGATCTCATCATCTGTTGAGTGATGATGTGTCTCCATCTAGTGGCTGAAATAAAGAACTACACTCTAAAACAGCTGCTGGTTGACTGAATCTTTCTATTCAGTTCAATGTAATATGCAGCTAAAATGCTGACAGTATGAAATAGTGGACACATCAATCTTTGTAAAGATGATCAAGTTGATGAGAGAAGACTTAAAGGGACATTCCAGTCATGTTGAAGTGGTGTTCTATCAGATATTGATCTCCAGTGAGGACCGGACCTCATCATGTGACATCAGAGCGTTTGTTTAGTTGATGGTGTTGAAGCTGCTGCAGCAGCGCCTACAGATGTATCCTGTGGAATCAGACAGGGAGGTCCCATTTCAGACAAATGATTCATTCTCTGTACACAGTTCATGTCTGATCTTGTCGTAAACCATCCACACCTTGAAGGAATAACCAGCTTTGATGATGAAGTTAAAAGAAGTCCATTTGTGGAGGATACTGTCATTTTTTAAAGGATAAATTAAAACTTGAAAAGGCTCTAAATGTGATTTAGATGAACTGAAATGTGAAATGATCAGAATATCAGTAGAGTTTAGGGCTGAAATGATTCTTCGAGTACCTCGAATAATTCGAGTACAAAAAAGCCTCGAGGCAAATTCTCTGCCTCGAGGCTTCGTTTAATTCATATTTAATTAATTCATGGCTTTGCAATCGCCCGGGGTCATGTTTCACCCGGACCGAAATAAGTGACGCACATACACACTGCACTGAATGCACACACGAGTAGCGAATATAACTTAAATTTATCTTAAGCCATGGTGGACAACTAGACCGTACTATTACTACTAGTACTAGACCGGTACAGACTGAAAGATGTCTGTAGGTACCGGTAGCGAAAAAACACGGTGCCGACTTTGGTACTGAGATGCTTCATTTATCCGCCTGCGCAGCTACACGGGTGGAGACACAGATGAGACGGAGGAGCAGAGAGCCCCTCCCCTCCCTCTCAAAACACCGTAGCGAGTTGCGGGTTAAAAATTCCGAAAAACTCTAAAGTTTCGCCGCATTTTGGAAAGGTAAACAGGAACAGAGCAAAATGAAACATATGCTATGAGATTTGTGCCGCAAAAAACAGGCATTCCAGCAATTAGTCAAAGCCACGCATCGCGTATGGAAATAACTTGCTGCTGCAGCCATGATATCTATGACTGCAGCTCTTTCACTTCAGTCCGACTGAAAAAAAGGTGTGTGAGGGGAGGACAGTGACATAACAGAAAGTTCCGAGGTCAGCAATAAATACCAGTAATAATAGTAAATACACTTATATGCCACAAAACCATGGTTTATGTCTATTTTTTATTTAAAAAATGTTTAATACTTTGTTATTTTCTCTCAGATTTATACATTGTACATGTAATTTATACATACATACATATATATTTATATGTATGTATATTTATATATACATACATACATGTAATTTATTAGAGTACTCGATTAATCGAAAAAAGATTCGATAGAGTACTCGATTACAAAAATATTCGATAGCTGCAGCCCTAGTAGAGTTTGACTGGAAGATGGTGTTTGCCCACAACTTCACCCCCCCATGGCTCCACCTAGTGGAAGAACAGAACAATTACAATGAACAGGAAGTCATTGTTCCTAGAAAAATGGTGTGGAAAGAATCTGGTCTTTGTTAAAGATTTACTGGATGATCAGGGTCAGTTCCTTCAATGAACTGATTTAATGATCAGTTCAACATTCAGTGTTGATGAAGAGAATATAATAAAGTGTGTAAAGCCGTCCCTTTACCTCTGCTCAGTCGGATACAGATCACTCTAAAGGGCCAAGAAGTCCACCTACATTACAGCTGAATCACATTCCTAGCTTCTGACCTGATTGTCCCATCATGCATTGTGGATTTGATTCATGTCTCCCTCCAAAGTGGCTCTGTCCCCTCTGTTTTAAAACACGCTGTTATTGAAGCCGTCCTTCAAAAGCCCAGTCTGGACTCCTCTCAGCCAAATCCTTACAGGCCCATTTCTAAACTGACCTCTATCTCTAAACTTTTAGAAAAAGTCCTGGTTGATCAGCTGACCTCTTTTCTGGAACAACACAACATTTTGCTGTCAATGCTTCACATTTGTTTACTGATTTTCTATTCTACTTCCTTTAAATCAATCTTTGATTTTCTTTGATTCCTGTTGAATTTTGATGTTTCTTTGATCTTTTCTGTGAATGGAGCTAAATAAACAAACTGACTGACTTCTAACATCTAATTGATGTCCATCATTTCCTCTCAGGAGCTTTTTATTGACATGAAAGCAGAAAATAACAAATGATGGGGGAATTGATCACCTTGCTGTAACATCAATGTCCACTAGATGGCGCTGTGGTCATCAGTGTTCCTACATCTCATCACAAGAGGCTTTATTTCCTCATCAGTCAGGAAAACATGAGATTAGAACAAACAGGAGCTGGAAGCTAAATCCTCCTGGAACAAATCATCAGGTTTCTTTATTTCACTTCAAACCAACAACATAAAAACGTCTTGATTTAACAGGTTGATGTTCAGAGAATCACTGGAGATTAAATGTTCATAGATTTATAAACAACAGACATGATGAAATCAGGATGTTATGAACAGAAACATCAAGTCAAAATCACTTTTAAACCCTGACATTTCAGCTAAAGGAAGTTCAAAACAGGAGGTGATTTTAGAAGATGCTGCTGCAACATGAAGAAAACTGTTTTCATCCACTAAGAAAACCAGAGCACAGAGATCAGGGACACCAGCAACAGCTGCTGGTTCAGTTGGGATTTAGTCCAGATAGAATCCAGTGATGCTCTCCTCCAGCTGGAGCATCACTTTCATGGTCTGAGCCACTTCCATCCAGTAGGGGGAGATGTTGAGGCTCCCAGAAGATCTGAAGTGAGCGACTGATGGATCTCCACATGTCCTCCAACATCTACCATGGTCCACATGTTGACTCTGCAGGTTCTGAACTCTAGGAGGAGTCAAAAGGAGGAGACGCTCTGCTCCCTAGAGCCTCACAACCCAAACGGAGCTCTGGTCAGAGGACGGACACATCTGGAGTCCAGAGGTTTCACAGTCTTCATCCACTCTGGACAGTGGTGTTGAGGACCAGGAGACAGACTCTAGTCCTCCACGGTCAAAGCTTTAGAACCTCCTCTGATTTCCACAGGAACATCTGTGATTGTTTCCTCCTCCTATGTCACAGGCCCCGCCTCTCCTTCACTTAGCAGCAGGATCAGGTTCAGACGACTATCGCTGTTGACCTTTGGTTTGACAGAGAGGGAAAATCTTTTCAGACAGAGTTCTGCTTTTCTGTCAGCTCAGCTGGACCCGAACCTCGTCTACAGCCTTCTGCCTCCGTCAGCTGGTGGAGAACTCCAGGTGGAGGAGGAGGCAGCTGGAATCCAGGAGGAGGAGAAGGAGACAGCTGGAGTCCAGGAGGAAAAGGAGGAGACAGCTGGAGTCCAGGAGGAGAAGGAGGAGACAGCTGGAGTCCAGGAGGAGGAGACAGCTGGAGTCCAGGAGGAGGAGACAGCTGGAGTCCAGGTTGAACCTCGTTGATTCATCTTTAGGTCACATTCAGAGAGGTCCTCTCCTCCAGACCTCACTGATTCTGGGTCAGGAGCTCCTATAGAGAAATCACCTCCTCCAGCTGTATAGAGAAGAAAAACAGAGTGAGGTGAAAGGTCCCAGACCTGCAGAGTCAGGTCAGACTGAGTGTAATATTGGTGTCAGAAGCACTGATCCAGGATCAGTCAGGAGGACTGCAGTAGTGATGGATTCACTGCTGCTGCATTGAAAGAGTCTGTGTGTTGATTAGCGTTTGAAACATCAGCTGATCAATAAACATGGAGGCTGTCTCTGAACACATTTCAATAAAACAAGTGAAGAAGAACAGATGAAGGAATGTGCTGACTGGACTCCAGCAGCTTCTGCTCTGTAGAAAGACCTCGTGGTTCCTACATGGAAGGAGAGTTCTCTGAAAGAAGAGCCAGAGCTCTACAGGCTGCAGTCAGACTGATCTCAGAGCTGTGTAGCCTCATCAAATAGGCTATATCCTCTGACCTTTGACCTCTGTTGACCATCACAACGATAATCCATCTTTTCCCCAATAACTTGGAATACAATGACTCTTGGATTATGTTTAACCTGAATCAAGATCCCTACAGGTGTCCAACTGTCCACTTTCAGGTGTCCACTTCCCAGAGGACCTTAACTGGACACTAGCTGGTCTAATAAAACACTCTCTGTAAAGAAGTCTCTTCTTTAACACCACAGACTGGTGTTCCAACTGTAATCTCTTGTTTACAGAACATTCTCTTGTAGCATTCCTGCTCAGGGTCACCCACACACTCACACTCAAAGTGTTATAATATGCTTCTCTGCTATGTCATGCATTTCTACAATTATAATGTGAGTGTTTAACGGGCAGAAGTCATATGTGAGTTGGTAAACTCCGTCACAGTTCCCCTATCCAATCAGAGCGATTCACAACTCCACTAAATCAGTTCTGATTAGTACACTTAATATCTTCTGATTGGTTGAATTTAAGATAACTCGTCTCAAAACTAATATTCAGTTCCAGTACAAGTCAGTCTTGTCTTGTCTTTTGCTACAGTCTTGTCTGAGCCTGAAAGCAGTCGGAACTGCTATGCTGCTATCTTAGCTGAACCTTCATCAGCTTTGAACAAGGCCTTGAGAGACCTGCTTGTGTCTCTCCCTCTCGTCTCTCCCTCACCACGGGAACTGATCAGAAATGACTTCAGCATGCCTGCTGAAATGCCTCCCTTGCTGACCGGGACGTATCCACGGACTGCCCGGCGAGGTCCTTGGCGGCCACGCCTTCCAGGACCACCACTCTGAGTCTGGGGACTCCAGCCTCAGCTCGTGGAGAAACCAACGCCTGCCACATCCAGGAGCGTCCACCTTTCAGTGAGCGAACCCCACTTTCTGATCGAGAGGTTTGCTTTGATAAAGCTTAATTCTTCCAACCTAAATTAAGCCAAAACTAAATTCCAATCCAACCTCAAAATAGCCCTAAATTGACTCTTAAAGTCACAACTAGGTTAACTAAATTAACTAACTTCCCTAGTCATTAAAACATATGCTACATTCCGTTAAAACTCACAATTAAACTATCTTTAACATCCTCAACATGTTTAAGAATATTAATTGTGTTTACATCAAACTTTCAAACTGTCTTATCTGTCTGTGTTCTTAGGTTTTTCAAATTAAATGATTGTTCAATCTTATCTGGTCTGAGCTTCACATTATTAATAAGGTATTTCAATTCACTGTACTCTTTCAAAGAACCTAAAGATACCTTCAATAAATATTAGCTATTATCAGGGTTAAATGACAGTTAATCACTTTTCATTATAAACCAGAAATAAGATCTAATGTTTATCTGAAGAGGGTGTAGTTAAAATAACTAAAAGTTATTTCTAAATGCTACAGCTGTGTCAAAGATCAAAGTCATCAGCTGTTTAGTGGTGAAATGAGAGAACAGCTGGAGATCACAGCTGATGGACCACACTTTGATCACTGAGGACCAGAGTCTCTGTTCCAGGCTGTCAGCTGGAATCCAGCTTTAGACACAAACACAAACACAACAACTTCAACACAACATCACAACAATCTGACCTCTCCTCTGATTGGCTGACTGCCTTTAGCTGTTCTGCTCTTTCTGTCCAATCCTGAAACCTGTCACTGTTCTACTCTCAGAAACACAGTTAGTGAGAAGCTGCAGGTTCACAGGAAACCCTGGATCTTTGCTTTGAGAAGAACTTGGTTTACTTAGATTCTGCTGACAGCAGCACCAACATCTCCACCTTCTACTGACCTCAGAGTCTCCAGTCTGTAGTCTGGACTCTCCTTAAGAACCAACAGCTGCTGAACATCTGGATCATTCAGGTTGTTGTCTCTCAGGTCCAGTTCTCTCAGATGGGACGGGTTGGACTTCAGAGCTGAGATCAGATAAGAACAGCTGAACTTTGACAACCAGCACTCCCTCAACCTGAATAAAGAATAAAAGATGAGTTTAGAAACCAAAGCAGAATTTTAGAGACTCTGAACTCTGAAAACCTTTGATCCACTGAAAGCTGTTTGAACATGTTTGAAGTTGAATCTGTAATAATAATTAAGAAGTGTTAGTTTCAGCTCTGCTTTAATGTGAAAGTCAGGACTTCAACTATGAACTGAGATCTAATGTGGAACAGAAACAATGGATGGATCTTCAGACCAAACTAAGCTCTCAGATACTCGTTTGATTGATGCTACACTTCAGCTCTCTGACCTTCTTCACGCTGACAGGCTAAAAGACCAGAGGAGGCGGAGTTTCCCTCCAATCAGCTGATCCCCATGGTGCAAGGGAGATTTTTAGCCGCACCAGTGAGAAACATCGCGTTTGAAACAAAATAGGTTCTAGACACGCCCCTGCATCAGCACGGCGATCAGCTGCTGTTTAGTTTCACTTTAGCAGCAGGTCACTCTGCTGGCTCTCATGAAGCAGAGAGGTTACAGACTCCTCCAGATCGTGGACTTCTTAATAGAAGGGGTCTTTTAGGATCTGACTTTGAGTTCTCCTGGTTTAATGTGTGTCTGCTGCTGAACTTCAGAGACACGTTCAACGTCGGAGAGTTTCTCCTCAATCAGCTGATTGCTGCGGTGCAAGGGATATTTTTAGCAGCACCAGTGAGGGATGAGGCTGCTTTTGCGCCAAACAGGTCTGATCTAGAGCCGTTTTCAGTGCTAAAATATCAAATATCATCAAGTCATCAAGTCAACAGACGCAAGTCGAGTCAAGTCGCAAGTCATTGGCGTTCAAGTCCGAGTCAAGTCGCAAGTCTTTCTAGATTTTACCAAGTCGAGTCAGAAGTCATCAAAATGATGACTCAAGTCTGACTCGAGTCCAAGTCATGTGACGAGTCCACACCTCTGGTCACAACTAATCAAACACACATTCATTCAATTCTTCAGGAACATTGGGCCTTTTTTACTTCCTGTTCATTTCAAAATAAAAGACCAATAAACAGTAATGTAGAGTTGTGCTCTATTTTCTATGGATATATAAACATCAACATTTTCAGCTGCTCATTACCATCAAACTAACCTGTAGGTCACCTTTACAACATCTAATGTTGATGGTTTTTATTTGTATTATCAAAATGTTGATTTCTAAGAAATCAACATTTTAATTCTATCATTTTCACCGCGGGCTACACAGACGCCTGAGAACGTCAATTTGATGTTTGGACTCCAGGTTGGACCTTTGGAGGAAAATGATCAGATTTCTTCACAAACAGCTGAAACATTTAAATGTTTTTGGTTTTGTGTCAGAAAAATCTCTAAAATGAGCTCCAATGTAAAAAGTTCAGTTTAAATCAAATCTACTGAAAAACAAAGAGTCATTTAACTCACTCTAGTTTCTCCAGTCTACAGTTTGGACTCTTCAGTCCAGCACACAGAATCTTCACTCCTGAGTCCTTCAGAAGGTTCCAGCTCAGGTCCAGGTGAGTCAGATGGGAGGGGTTGGACTTCAGAACTGAGGCCAAGACTTCACAGTGAGTCTCTGAGAGTTTACATTGAAAGAGTCTGTCAGGAAAGACAAAAACAGATGATTGGATGATGAAAAGGACAACTTCTAATCCCATCTGAAGAGAAACCAGTTGAACTGGTCCTGTTGGACTTTTGTCTTCCTTTCAGTGGTTCAGCTCCTCTGATCTGTCTGGTCTGGTGAAATCTTTCTCATCAGAGTCTCTCAGACCTGCAGCTTTGTGTTGCTGTCAACTGGAGCTGAAGGGAGGGGCCCTTGTTGCTTGTTGTCTTCAGAGTTTTCTTCATGAACCAAAGTGAGTCTTTACTGCAGCTGATGGCTTTGACTCCAGTCACGTCTCCCTCTGTCCTCTGTCTTGTCTGCTAAACTATCACAGTCCTGCTGAGTCTGACCTGAGACATCAGGACCTGAACGGGTTTTTACTGGTCACCATCAGCTGGCTGGAACATGTTGGTGGAATGAATGGGACTAATCTTTGAGCAGGAACACAAAGAATGTTGCTGCTGACAGTCATTAGTCTGGAGAAGCTTCAGATGATCAGCTGTTACGTCACATCTGCTTCATGAACTAGAACATTCATTTAGGAACTGATCAACTCAAATGATCCAGATCAAAAGGAAGTCAGAAAGCAGCTCCTGAAACTGGAGGAACCAGCAGGTCCTCTAGAGTCAGAGGGACAGATGTGGTTGAACAAGAGACTAGAGAGGAGAGAGAATGAGAAGAGGACCAGAGGTCAAAGGAACACAGCAGTGATGGAGCTGGAAGCAGGAAGTTGATCTTTAGTGTTTCCATGGTGACAGAATGAGTCCTGAGGTCAGTCAGGTGCTTCCCTTGGCTGGAGGTTGGTCATGTTGCTGACGTGTGTGAAGGTAAAGGGAGGTGTGAAAGGTCTGGAGATGAATCAGACTACAGAAATCTACTTTGGACCAGCTGTTAGCTCATCCATCTGACCACAACTCATCTGTGTTTCTACAAACTCAGGCTGTTCACTCAGCTATCTACGACAGCTGGAACCTTGAGAAGATCAGAAGCTTCCCTTGATGGTAGCAGACCCTAGGTCAGAGCAGAACTTCCTGTGTGACTGAAGTGGATCAGAAACCAGAAGCTGCTGGTCTCTGGTGGACCTCCTGGAGTCCAACCGGAAATACCTGCTGCTGATTGGTTTAGCCTGATGCAATGCATTATGGGTCATCCTGGAGCTCAGCACTCTGAGTTCCTGTAGTGACTGTGGGACCAGAGTCAGGAGGATTCTGGTTCCAGGACCAACATGGTAGAACTTTAAGATCCAGTCTTGGGACAGAGAGTCCATCCAACAAGACCAGGCTTCTCCAGAACCAGGACCATGAGGGTCCTCCAACCTCTCCACCAGGTCCAGGTGGTGGTTCTGTAGAGGGTCTGAAGGAGAACTAGATCAGTCTGATGGTTTTACAGTTCTAATGTCTGTCAGTCAGACCAAAACCTTCCAGAGGTCAGCCATCACTTAGCAACAAAACTTCATTTCAGCACTAAGAAATCCTGACCTGAGACTCTCCAGCGGAAAGTCTGGACTCTTCAGGACAGAAAGCAGCTTCAGTCCTGAATCCTTCAGGGTGGTGTAACTCAGGGTCAGGTTTTTGTGACAGGAGGGCCTGGAGCTGAGAACTGAGGACAGAACTTCACAGCTTCTCTCTGAGAGTTCAGAGGCGTCCAGTCTGGAGAGGAAAAAGTAGAAAATGTGAATTATTGAGATGAAATCAATAAATACCTGAAGTAGTTAAAGTACTTTGATATGGTAACTGAAGTACCTAGTAACTGTAACCAATTCCACTCCCACAGTAACCATCACATGACTGAGAAGAAGGACCTGAACCAGTTCAGATCCCTGAGTTTCAAACCTTCAACCTGAAACTGGTTTTGATGGATAGAAAAGGTGTTTGTGCTGGTTGAGCAGCTGATGAGTTGTCTTTCCTCCATCAGCAGGATGTGATGACTCACTCTGCTGTTCTATTAGTGACTAATAATCCTCTTCAGACTTTAGATTGTCCTCTCAGTGTCTGAAGACAGCATGAGGACACAGACAGGAGACAGCTGGATGTTCTAGTCCTCCATCTGGCTTCTGGACATGTGGAACTTCTCCAACACGTTCAGTTCCAGAAGCATCAGGAAACACTGAGCTTCATCTTCATGGACTAATGAATGGATCCACCATCAATCCTCTGATGTCTCTGAAGCTCTTCACTAACAGGAAACTATCTAGACTCTCCATCACATCACAGCTGATCTTCACTCATCAATAGGTTGAGTCTCAACCTGCTTTCTGATTGGTTCAATCCTTTGATTCATCTTTTATTATCACTTTTCTTTAGTAACATCAACCTTCATCAGACTGAGTCAACCTCTAAAACCTGGGACCTGACCTGAGAGTCTCCAGTTGACAGTGTGGACTCATCAGTCCCTCCAACAGCAGATCGAATTCTGGATCCTTCAGACCTGTCAGATCCAGCTCTTTCAGAATAAAAGTCTGGGAGCTGAGAAATGATGACACAGCAGCAACACTTTCCCTTGAGGGGTAATAGACAGTCAGCCTGGAGAGAAGATGGAGAAAGTAGAACTTTAGTCTGACTTGTTTCTAGTCCACTAAAAGACAATCATTCATTAGAATCTGAGCTGTGAAGCTAACATCTCAAACTCAGTGTCTGCTGTCATTTACTAGTTTGATTCTGGAGGAGATCTGATGATATTCTGATCAGACATTGATTTGATAATCCACAGGATTGAAACACCCCACATTTGTTGAAAATGAGTCAAATCTACATGATGTCATTGAGCCCGTCTGAAATCATCAGACTGGTTATGGTTAAACATCCAGTTACTAATATCTGATCATCTGGTTCACCCAGTAGGGAGACCTCATCCAACCAACCAGCTGTGGGACTGAGAGGACAGTGTGGGACTGAGAGGACAATGTGGAACTGAGAGGACAATGTGGGACTGAGAAGACCATGTGGGACTGAGAAGACCGTGTGGGACTGAGAGAACAATGTGAGACTGAGAGGACAATGTGGGACTGAGAGGACGATGTGGGACTGAGAGGACAATGTGGGACTGAGAGGACGATGTGGGACTGAGAGGACAATGTGGGACTGAGAGGACAATGTGGGATTGAGAGGACAATGTGGGATTGAGAGGACAATGTGGACTGAGAGGACAATGTGAGACTGAGAGGACAATGTGGGATTGAGAGGACAGTGTGGGACTGAGAGGACAATGTGGACTGAGAGGACAATGTGGGACTGAGAGGACAATGTGGGATTGAGAGGACAGTGTGGGACTGAGAGGACGATGTGGGACTGAGAGGACGATGTGGGACTGAGAGGACGATGTGGGACTGAGAGGACAATGTGGGACTGAGAGGACGGTGTGGGACTGAGAGGACAATGTGGGACTGAGAGGACGATGTGGGACTGAGAGGACGATGTGGGACTGAGAGGACAGTGTGGAACTGAGAGGACAATGTGGGACTGAGAGGACGATGTGGACATGGTAAGGAATGAAAAGATGTCATGATTTTAGCTAAATGTTCACCAAGTCATCAGCAGGTCAGTCCAGGATCCTGTTGCTATCATCTCAATGTTCTCTAAACAGGTTTTGGTTCTAATACCAGGCAGGAACAGGGTTGAAGGGTGAGGGGCGTGGCCTGAATTCTGCAGCTCTTAGAGCTGATTGGAGGATTTATTTCTCTTTTGTTTCCTGTGACTGGAGCATCCTGTCAACTGCTTTTCTTATTTTCTGTTTTTTATGATCACACTTTAGTTTTGGTCAAATGAATCTAAATAATTAGACATGGTGGTCATCTGTCTCTTCCTTTTTATTGCATGTAGATTTCATGTCAAACTCAACTCAAAGGGGGTGATGATTGTAAATCTGTAAACCTGTGTGACATTAGAGTAGAATAGAACAGCTTTATTGTCATTATATAACACATGATGACATCACAGATGGATCATCAATAAACCATCAACCATTAAAATCTCTCTAATGAATTCCACAGAGTAAAGAGTTTCCATCAGAGGCTGATCCTGTCCATGATCTGACCTCTGAGGTTCCTGCTGACAGCAGCAGTCAGCATGATCTACTGCTGACCATAGTATTAGCTACAGAGTCGTCACGCCATCTTTTGATGGTCTGTTTTCAAAATGACAGCCTAAATCACAAGGGACGGCTTTAAAATTGATGTCAAAGCTGTTATCGTTATGTGTAATACCTTGACCGGAAAAAGGTGGATTGCCAACTCCGGGTCGGGAGAGAGGTCCTGCCTCAAGTGGAGGAGTTCAAGTATCTCAGGGTCTTGTTCACGAGTGAGGGAAGGAGGGAGCGGGAGATCGACAAGCAGATTGGGGCAGCGTCTGCAGTGATGCGGACGCTGAACCGGTCTGTTGTGGTGAAGAGGGAGCTGAGCCAGAAAGCAAGGCTCTCGATTTACCGGTCGGTCTACGTCCCAATCCTCACCTATGGTCATGAGCTTTGGGTAATGACCGAAAGAACGAGATCGCGGATAAAAGCGGCTGAAATGAGTTTTCTCCGCAGGGTGGCCGGGCTCAGCCTTAGGGATAGGGTGAGGAGCTCGGACATTCGGGAGAGACTCGGAGTAGAACCGCTGCTCCTCCATATCGAAAGGAGCCAGTTGAGGTGGTTTGGGCATCTAGTAAGGATGCCTCCTGGACGCCTCCCTCGGGAGGTGTTCTGGGCATGTCCTGCCGGCAGGAGGCCCCCGGGTCGACCCAGGACAAGCTGGAGGAAATACATCTTCAGCTTGGCCTGGGAACGCCTGGGCGTCCCAGCTGAGGAGCTGGTGGACTTGGCCGGAGAGAAGATGGCCTGGGCTGCCCGACTTGGAATGCTGCCCCCGCGACCCGGACAAGCGGAAGAAGGCGAGGCGAGACCTAATCCTGTAAGTGAAATAAAATCTGAGTATGGCCAAAGACATTCAGCAAAACGCCAGAAATACGCCACTAAACTGTCTCTACAGCCTGAAAGCAGCAGCAGCTCCAGAAGTGAAACTAAAACCAGCAGCAGCTGTAGTCAGATCATCAGAGTGTAATGACCAGGATGATGTCACACTGACAACGTGGATTTAATGAAACAACTACACTTCAGGAGACACTGCATGAAGCACAAGGGTCAGAAATGTGAGGCTCGCTGTAGCCCCTCCCCTGATTGGCTGTAATACAGATTATCTTGAACGTTTGTGAGCTGCAGTCAGTCAGAGAGGTGAGTATGCTAGGCTAGTCATGTTAGCAGAGTGGAGATTATAAAATGAAAAACAATGAACAATTTTATCTCAAGTTAGGAGATGAGCCGTCTGAAAATCATTACAATGCTCTAACACGGAGCCATCAACCTCCCAGGTCAGGTCAGGCTCTGGTCCAGGTTAGGTCAGACTCTGGTCCAGGTCAGGTCAGGCTCTGGTCCAGGTTAGGTCAGGCTCTGGTCCAGGTTAGGTCAGGACCTGGTCCAGGTTAGGTCAGACTCTGGTCCAGGTTAGGTCAGACTCTGGTCCAGGTTAGGTCAGACTCTGGTCCAGGTTAGGTCAGACTCTGGTCCAGGTTAGGTCAGATCTGGTCCAGGTTAGGTCAGGACCTGGTCCAGGTTAGGTCAGACTCTGGTCCAGGTCAGGTCAGGCTCTGGTCCAGGTCAGGTCAGGCTCTGGTCCAGGTTAGGTCAGACTCTGGTCCAGGTTAGGTCAGGACCTGGTCCAGGTTAGGTCAGGCTCTGGTCCAGGTTAGGTCAGACTCTGGTCCAGGTTAGGTCAGGACCTGGTCCAGGTTAGGTCAGGCTCTGGTACAGGTTAGGTCAGGCTCTGGTACAGGTTAGGTCAGACCTGGTCCAGGTTAGGTCAGGTTCTGGTCCAGGTTAGGTCAGACCCTGGACCAGGTTAGGTCAGGCTCTGGTCCAGGTTAGGTCAGGTTCTGGTCCAGGTTAGGTCAGACCCTGGACCAGGTTAGGTCAGACCCTGGTCCAGGTTAGGTCAGGTTCTGGTCCAGGTTAGGTCAGACCCTGGACCAGGTTAGGTCAGACTCTGGTCCAGGTTAGGTCAGGCTCTGGTCCAGGTTAGGTCAGGACCTGGTCCAGGTTAGGTCAGGCTCTGGTCCAGGTTAGGTCAGGCTCTGGTCCAGGTTAGGTCAGACTCTGGTCAAGGTCAGGTCAGGCTCTGGTCCAGGTTAGGTCAGACTCTGGTCCAGGTCAGGTCAGGCTCTGGTCCAGGTTAGGTCAGACTCTGGTCCAGGTTAGGTCAGGCTCTGGTCCAGGTTAGGTCAGGCTCTGGTCCAGGTTAGGTCAGGCTCTGGTCCAGGTTAGGTCAGACTCTGGTCCAGGTTAGGTCAGACTCTGGTCCAGGTTAGGTCAGACTCTGGTCCAGGTTAGGTCAGACTCTGGTCCAGGTTAGGTCAGACTCTGGTCCAGGTTAGGTCAGACTCTGGTCCAGGTTAGGTCCG
>SSNR01000299.1:582148-601525 GCA_006937965.1 Callopanchax toddi
AAAGCCTTCTACTAGTCACCTCTCCGGTCTGACAGAGCGATGACCCGTTTCTTCCTCACTGCAGTCAGACAGCTGCAGCAGGTGAGGAGGCGTGACGATCAAGGTGTTCTGATCCTCCTGACTGAGCACCGTTAATATTAATGTTCATTAGCTCGTATAAAAGTCCAAAACAACACGTTATCTTAGGCAGAAACTGGTTAATCTGGTCTGCCATCAGGGAAGAGGATGATCAGCTGACGGAGGGATGGAGGATCAGCAGCTCCCCGCGCGCGCACGCATCATGGATCAACAATCGACCAGTGATCTTTTGTTCTGGTCAACTAAAATGACTGATTCTGATAGAGAGAACTGGATATGTGATGACAAAATGAACGTCTTTCTCAGAGGGGAATTATTTATCAGCAGCTTGAGAGCGCGAGCTGTCGGGTCGGGGAGGAGTTAGTAAAGCGCGCGAGCGCAGCCAGCTGGATCGCAAACCGTGTCCCGAACCAAAGAGGGCGATCTGTTCTGATCACGGATCGATTGTGACCCGTTGTACCCCTACTGGGCATGTGTGAGCTGTGTGTGTGGGTCGGACGTACTGTGATTGTGTGTGTGTTAAAGCGCGCGCCGAGCTGTGCGTAATGGCGCACTGGAGATGCTGTGTGTGTGTGTGTGTGTGTGTGTGTGTGTGTGTGTGTGTGTGTGTGTGTGTGTGTGTGTGTGTGTGTGTGTGTGTGTGTGTGTGTGTGTGTGTCGGAGCGGAGGTCCTACCGTGTGTGTCCACTAGCTTCAGAGGTCATGTGACCACTCATTCACTGAGCTGCAACAGGATGTGAAGCTGTCAGATCGAGGGGTCTCCCATCGGGACCGCGCAGCGCTGGTCCGCAAAAGCGCGTTCGAAATCCGGTTCTCATGAGGACCAGGGTACTGCTTGTGTGCACCCTGCCCTGTAGTGGCGGTAAGCCGTCAAGTCGCGGGTAACACAATTGACATGCATTGTGGGAAATGTAGTTTTTGGTCAAAATACGCTTTTTACCTATTTATTTCTGAATACTCAGACCTTTTAAGCTCTCGCGGGCCACATTAAATGACGTGGCGGGCCACATGTGGCCCGCGGGCCTTGTGTTTGACACATATGATCTATTAGATCAAATGTTGTTACCAGAGGTGAAGAAAACAGACTACAGTTAAGCTTATTACAACTGGAAGTTCTTCTACACTTTTGATCTGAAATGTGTCTAAAAGAGAAAAATAAAAACATGTTTCTGATCCCTGAGAGGTCTGAATAAAAGCGTTCTCTGTATCTATCGTCTAGGAACAGAGAGGAAGTGACTCATCATTGACACAAGCTTGATGAAATGTGACTTACAGCTTCAGGTTGGTTCACAGGGACTCCCTCCCCTCTGTCCTCACGCTGATCCATGCTGCTGGATTCAAATCAGCTCCGTTTCTATCTTCACCTGCAGAGGAAACAGAAATCATTCAGCTGAATACCATCTCTGATCATCCTGACATCATTTGTGATGTAAACAGATCAGCTGGTCCTCCTCCTCCACTGGTTGAAGCTGAATGCAGGCTTTAAACTCAGTGAGTTACTAGATCACCTGTTAACTAAACAGCCTTTAACCAGAGGAAAACCAGGCTTTAAGCTCAGTGAGTTACTAGATCACCTGTTAACTAAACAGCCTTTAACCAGAGGAAAACCAGGCTTTAAGCTCAGTGAGTTACTAGATCACCTGTTAACTAAACAGCCTTTAACCAGAGGAAAACTAGAGTTTAGATGGTCAACTGTTCATTATGAAACAGCTGGATGGAGACCACATTAAAGTTCGTTAATCCGCTGCATTAAAAGTCTTCCATGTGTAGCTGAGTCTGACATGGATGATCAATCAGTTTATTGACACATGAAGTCATGACTCCAGACATAAACTGTCAAACTAAAGAAGTTTCAGGTCTCCTGCTGAGGAACAGAATCTAAGAGTTTGAATAAACTCCACATGAAATATCAACTATGTGAGGCTCAGAGAGCTTCGAGAGGCGTCACTCAGCAGGAATCATGGTGGTGATGTTGTTGAAAACTGAAACAAGTCACTCTCATTCTCTGATTGAAAACATCTCTCTATAGAACGAGGCTTTAACTAGACTTCAGTTCACTGAGGACTCAACTCTAACTTTATGTGCAGAAAACTTTAAATCAACAAGGTGTTGAACATTGGTCACATGATCATGAGGACCAATCAGCACCTTGCTGCTGCTCTAAGTCACATTCAAGAACAACAGGTTGAACATATTGAACCTGGAGGCTGTGAGTGTAGTTTTAGTCAGTCAGACTGAAGGAAGTCAGCCTGTAGAGGTTGAAGGTTCTTCCTGTTCCAACCCTGTGAACTCCTGTTCTAATGATGGTTTGACACATGAACCTTTCTCAGGACAAACAGCAGCTCCAGCAGCTGTTTTCCTCCCAGTTCACATCTGGAGCTGATGTTCACTGACTGACAGAGACGTCTGACCCAGACAGGACCTGGACGTAGATTTAAATCTTACAGACACTGAAAACTAGGACAGAGCTCCAAAATGACATGTGACCAGATC
This sequence comes from Callopanchax toddi, assembly GCA_006937965.1. Taxonomy (NCBI): domain Eukaryota; kingdom Metazoa; phylum Chordata; class Actinopteri; order Cyprinodontiformes; family Nothobranchiidae; genus Callopanchax; species Callopanchax toddi. Next base: position 584,720 of record SSNR01000299.1, read on the forward strand.
AGGGATGCTCCGATACAGGAAGTGCAGATTAAAAAAAACCACTCAGATCCCGGTCCAGACCAACCCAAAGTTACCAGGTCCACCAAGGAAATGTAACCCAGCTCGGCCCACAACCACGCCCAGGGTAGGTGACGTCAGCGTGAGCAGCTCGGAGCAGACCTCTGTCCAGTGGGAGGGGCGTGACTGGGAGCACGGACCACAGCGTGCATCATGGAGTCCGCTGGTCGATCCAGACACGCCTCCTTCCCTGAGACACAGCAGCACCTCGGTCCACTGAGCTGGACATGCAGCGCTATCTCTGCCCCCTCGCTGCATCTCCTTTTGTTTTCTCCAGGATTCTCAAAAAAGTCTCAAATCTGCTTTTGCGCCATTTGTGGTAAATACATCTTAGAGGTCACCAGCAGGGGGTGCTGCAGTGCCCTAGTGATGTGATGTTCATGAACAAGACGTATATTTTGAACGACTCTTCACTGTGAACGAGGAGAACTGAGTCCTTTAAAGAACCGTTCATTTTTTTTGTTTTGACTGTGACGTTTGAGGCCAGGAGGAAAAATTCACCGACAGCAGGTTGACGGCTGAAACAGAACGGCTCTTTATTTGAAACCACATCAGTGAGCAGAGCAACATCAACCCATCAGTTCTACTGGGGAAGATAATTAGAGACGTGTAGTACACCCAAAATATTTGTGTAACTACTCTTTTGTGTTTATTGTGACATATTCATTTTTTGTTAATATTTTGAGGTTGACACAATTTATAAATGAACAAAGCAGTTACTGTATGTTATTTTCATGTGGACTGAGAGAAAACATGGTGAATGTGAGCAGCATCCAAGCTGAACCTTTGTTACTTGGACTGATGCACCCCGGGTTGCATTACGTGGAACTCTCACCCCACGCATCAGATGCAATTTGGACGACAAACGGTGCAGTTGGTGTCTTCATTGCTGCTAAATGTATCTGTATCTTACAGGTCAGTGACTGACACAAAACACTGAAACATTCCTATCTGAGTTTAAATGTATCAGAGGAGAGGTTGAGGAGAAGTTGTAATCTGTTAAAGTGTAGTTTTGTAAGTTTAGATACGTTTACCGCGCTCTGCTGCAGCGGGTTATTTTGTCCTGCGCATTGTCTCGCAGGCAAGACGTTCTGTAACGTTGGGATAGATTTACCCTCAGTAATACCTGACAGGCATCCTGTGAAGGGGTTTTTCACTGGTTTTCCACACAGTTGAATGTTTTAAGGAACAACAGTAGGAAAGTTAATATGTTTGAGCTAAAACATTAAAAGTAAGTGTATGAACCCTGAGTCATTGCAATCAAGGAATTGCTGATTTTAAATACAGAAGTATTGTTATTATAATTTTTTTCGCCCGCTTTGACACACACAACACAACGGCACAGAGACATCCACTGGCCCCCGGAGACCACAGTGTCCCCAGACGAGGTGAGAAGTTCTCTCCGCAGGATCAACATACGCAAGGCCCCGGGCCCTGACAACATCCCAGGCCACGTATTAAGAGAGTGCGCAGAAGAGCTCACAGATGTCCTTACGGACATTTTTAACATTTCCTTGAGTCAGGCTGTCATCCCCTCATGCCTCAAAGCCACCACCATAATCCCTGTGCCAAAGAAAAGATCTCCATCCTGTTTCAATGACTTCCGCCTACTTGCTCTCACCCCCATCATTATGAAGTGTTTCGAATGACTCATCATGAAGCAGATCAAATCCGCCCTCCCCCCTTCTCTGGACCCCTTTCAGTTTGCTTATCGAACCAACTGCTCAACCGACGATGCAATCACCATGGCCCTCCACTCAGCCCTCACTCACCTGGAAAATAAGGACTCTTATGTGAGAATGTTGTTCATCGACTTCAGCTCAGCGTTCAACACAATCATCCCTGAACAGCTCAACCATAAACTGATCCAGATGGGGCTCAGCACCTCTCTGAACAACTGGCTGCTGGACTTTCTGAATGACAGACCTCAGGCAGTACGGGTCACCAACAACACCTCTAGCACCATCAGTGTGAGTACAGGGGTCCCACAAGGATGTGTGCTGAGCCCCCTCCTCTTCACGCTGATGACCCATGACTGCACACCATCTCACAACTCCAACCTCTTCATTCAAGCAGAGCCTCTAAAGGCTGGTTCACACGGCAGGATTTTCAAATTGTCGGCCGATTTTAAATCCTAAGAGACCACACACGTGGCGAGAAATTTTCCTTTAAAAATCGCGGACACTGACCGTTCTAATCCTACAGTGTGTGGTGGGATCACACACGAACCGATTTTACACACAAACATTCCCAGATCAGACGTGAAATCTCGCAGAACTTCATGAGATCAAACGTGACTTTGGAGTAAACAAACGTGAACGCTTTTATTTTTATTAAAAACAATGAACGGGAGGTGTTTTGGGCACGTCCTGCAGGCAGGAGACCCCCGGATCGACCCAGGATAAGCTGGAGGAAATACATCTCCAGGTTGACCGGGGAACGCCTGGGCGTCCCAGCTGAGGAGCTGGCGGATTTGGCCGGGGAGAGGATGGTCTGGGATGCCCGGCTGCTCCCGCGACCCGGAAGAAGGCGAGGGGAGGACAATGAACTTGTGACAGTTTTAAATAATCCGAGCAGCTGTTTTGATGAGAGATTAATTTCGCCGCGCAGCGGAGTCTGTCAACTCGCTCTCTGATTGGCTACATGTCGATCTCCACAGGCAGATTCTCGGGGGTCACCACACACGCTGCGATATCGGGTCTAGACAATCCAACATGTTCGATTTCACAGATTTGCGATCGGAGCGGTTCTGACGGCGTTCCGAGCGGACCAGAGCGCTCTTAACCCACCACACACGAGAGGATGATCTGATAAGATTATCTTTAGTGATCAGGCGCGTCTTAAGATTGTCGGGGGAGGAGAATCGGGGCAAAAATCGGGTTAAAAATCCTGCCGTGTGAACCAGCCTTAACAGTTAACTTTACCAAATCAACCATCAAGCAGAGCCTCTAACATTTAACTTCACCAAATTAACCATCAACCATGCATCAACCGCACTATAGCCAGACCAAGAATGTGGGTAAATGACCCTACCTTGCCCGTGAGCGGTCTGAAAGTTCCTCTGTGGGGCGGAACAGGGCGTGAGCTGAGTTTCTCTCTTTGAAGACAAGTAATTTCAGTACAAATCAATGTCCACTGGTAGAAAGAGAAAATAAACTAGGATCTTTTGTTTGCTGGTTTCGATCAGAGAACCAGTGCACCCTCGAGATTTCGGATGAACTCGGAGCTGTAGCACTACTGCAAAGTCCTCAAAACAAGAAACCTTCTTGTGACTGTGGGTTGGGAAAGCAATCAAATCTGAGGGTTTTTTTTCTTGGGAGTGCTGATTAGCTGCCCTTTCTGATCTGCTTGTCCGGTTGCTGTCAACGCGTCCACACCATGAAGTGGCTCCCTTCCCTGGTGCAGAACGAATCCCCAATCGTAACAGGACGAGGGCAGACGAACCCAGATCTAGAGAGAACGTTGTGTCTTATTTTGCTCAGCTCAATCCATGTCCTTCAATTTTGCAAGGCCAACTGTCCAGTGTTGCAAGAGAACCCCAACCGCTACATGGGTCAACTTCCTCTAAATTTTCATAACACCATTACTCCACCACACCCTCATGCAATCTGGCTGGCATCACGTTAATTCTCAATTGTTCCATTAATCACATTTTAAAACAATATCACAAAGATAGACTCCTTCTCCTCTTTTTGTTTCACTTTCATTAGTTTTATCCTCAAACTACTTCACACAAATTTCTAACCAAACTGTCATTACTTGCACTCTGAATGTATTTTTTTGTTTTCTTTAATTTTTTTTTTATTTGCTTGTGTTGGAGTTTCCCTACTTCCCCTTTTTCTCCAGCAGAGACTGAGTGTTTTTCTGGTTATATCACTCGCGGTTAAGCGCTGTCCTGTGCTCAGAGTGAAGCTTCCTCTTTTCACACAGCAGCAGCTGCACTTCTGCTTTATCAGAGGAGAAGAAGTCTTCTTTATCTTTTAAACATATCAATCAATTATACCATAATAGAATCACATTATAAATCAGCCTTATAGATTAGACATTTAAAAATACTTTTTTTGTCAATCATACCCATTCCCTTATCATCCCCTGATTATTTGAACAATTATATTCATGAGACACTTGATTTATGACCACAGCTTGCACTGTACTCCAACAAATCTCATTTTTAAAGCCAGAAAAAAGGCAGCATCTCTGTAGGATTTGGCAGAAGGACTTCAGAATTCACGACAACTGACCTCTATCTCTAAACTTTTAGAAAAAGTCCTGGTTGATCAGCTGACCTCTTTTCTGGAACAACACAACATTTTGCAGTCAATGTTTCACATTTGTTTACTGATTTTCTATTCTACTTCCTTTAAATCAATCTTTGATTTTCTTTGAATCCTGTTGAATTTTGATGTTTCTTTGATCTTTTCTGTGAATGGAGCTAAATAAACAAACTGACTGACTTCTAACATCTAATTGATGTCCATCATTTCCTCTCAGGAGCTTTTTATTGACATGAAAGCAGCAAATAACAAATTATGGGGAATTGATCACCTTGCTGTAACATCAATGTCCACTAGATGGCGCTGTGGTCATCAGTGTTCCTACATCTCATCACAAGAGGCTTTATTTCCTCATCAGTCAGGAAAACATGAGATTAGAACAAACAGGAGCTGGAAGCTAAATCCTCCTGGAACAAATCATCAGGTTTCTTTATTTCACTTTAAACCAACAACATAAAGACGTCTGGATTTAACAGGTTGATCTTCAGAGAATCACTGGAGATTAAATGTTCATAGATTTATAAACAACAGACATGATGAAATCAGGATGTTATGAACAGAAACATCAAGTCAAAATCACTTTTAAACCCTGACATTTCAGCTAAAGGAAGTTCAAAACAGGAGGTGATTTTAGAAGATGCTGCTGCAACATGAAGAAAACTGTTTTCATCCACTAAGAAAACCAGAGCACAGAGATCAGGGACACCAGCAACAGCTGCTGGTTCAGTTGGGATTTAGTCCAGATAGAATCCAGTGATGCTCTCCTCCAGCTGGAGCATCACTTTCATGGTCTGAGACACTTCCATCCAGTAGGGAGAGATGTTGAGGCTCCCAGAAGATCTGAAGTGAGCGACTGATGGATCTCCACATGTCCTCCAACATCTACCATGGTCCACATGTTGACTCTGCAGGTCCTGAACTCTAGGAGGAATCAAACGGAGGAGACGCTCTGCTCCCTAGAGCCTCACAACCCAAACGGAGCTCTGGTCAGAGGACGGACACATCTGGAGTCCAGAGGTTTCACAGTCTTCATCCACTCTGGACCGTGGTGTTGAGGACCAGGAGACAGACTCTAGTCCTCCACGGTCAAAGCTTTAGAACCTCCTCTGATTTCCACAGGAACATCTGTGATTGTTTCCTCCTCCTATGTCACAGGCCCCGCCTCTCCTTCACTTAGCAGCAGGATCAGGTTCAGACGACTATCGCTGTTGACCTTTGGTTTGACAGAGAGGGAAAATCTTTTCAGACAGAGTTCTGCTTTTCTGTCAGCTCAGCTGGACCCGAACCTCGTCTACAGCCTTCTGCCTCCGTCAGCTGGTGGAGAACCTCCTTGTTCCTGAGAGCACCTCCTGACATCTGCTGACCTGCATCCTGTCATCATCATGTCATTAAAGCAGCAGGTGGAGGAGGCAGCTGGAGTGCAGGAGGAGGAGGAGACAGCTGGAGTCCAGGAGGAGGAGGAGACAGCTGGAGTCCAGGAGGAGGAGGAGACAGCTGGAGTCCAGGAGGAGGAGGAGACAGCTGGAGTCCAGGAGGAGGAGGAGACAGCTGGAGTCCAGGAGGAGGAGGAGGAGACAGCTGGAGTCCAGGAGGAGGAGGAGGAGACAGCTGGAGTCCAGGAGGAGGAGGAGGAGGAGACAGCTGGAGTCCAGGAGGAACTTCACTGATTCATCTTTAGGTCACATTCAGAGAGGTCCTCTCCTCCAGACCTCACTGATTCTGGGTCAGGAGCTCCTTTAGAGAGATCATCACCTCCAGCTGTAGAGAGAATAAAAACAGAGTGAGGTCAAAGGTCCCAGACCTGCAGAGTCAGGTCAGACTGAGTGTAATATTGGTGTCAGAAGCACTGATCCAGGATCAGTCAGGAGGACTGCAGTAGTGATGGATTCACTGCTGCTGCATTGAAAGAGTCTGTGTGTTGATCAGCGTCTGAAACATCAGCTGATCAATAAACATGGAGGCTGTCTCTGAACACATTTCAATCAAACAAGTGAAGAAGAACAGATGGAGGAATGTGCTGACTGGACTCCAGCAGCTTCTGCTCTGTAGAAAGACCTCATGGTTCCTACATGGAAGGAGAGTTCTCTGAAAGAAGAGCCAGAGCTCTACAGGCTGCAGTCAGACTGATCTCAGAGCTGTGACAAAGATCAAAGTCATCAGCTGTTTAGTGGTGAAATGAGAGAACAGCTGGAGATCACAGCTGATGGACCACACTTTGATCACTGAGGACCAGAGTCTCTGTTCCAGGCTGTCAGCTGGAATCCAGCTTTAGACACAAACACAAACACAACAACTTCAACACAACATCACAACAATCTGACCTCTCCTCTGATTGGCTGACTGCCTTTAGCTGTTCTGCTCTTTCTGTCCAATCCTGAAACCTGTCAGTGTTCTCCTCTCAGAGCTTCATTCAGAAACACAGTTAGTGAGAAGCTGCAGGTTCACAGGAAACCCTGGATCTTTGCTTTGAGAAGAACTGGGTTTAGTAAGATTCTGCTGACAGCAGCACCAACATCTCCACCGTCTACTGACCTCAGAGTCTCCAGTCTGTAGTCTGGACTCTCCTTAAGAACCAACAGCTGCTGAACATCTGGAGCCTTCAGGTCGTTGAAATACATGTCCAGTTCTCTCAGATGGGAGGGGTTGGACTTCAGAGCTGAGACCAGATAAGAACAGCTGATCTTTGACAACCTGCAGACCTCCAACCTGAATAAAGAATAAAAGATGAGTTTAGAAACCAAAGCAGACTTTTAGAGACTCTGAACTCTGAAAACCTTTGATCCACTGAAAGCAGTTTGAACAGGTTTCAAACTATTAGAAGTGTTGAAGTTGAATCTGTAATAATAAATAAGTGTTCGTTTCAGCTCTGCTTTAATGTGAAAGTCAGGACTTCAACTATGAGCTGAGATCTAATGTGGAACAGAAACAATGGATGGATCCTCAGAGCAAACTAAGCTCTCAGATACTCGTTTGATTGATGCTACATTTTGTAGTGTTACCAAATACGCTATAACCTCTGACCCCTTGAACATCACACAAACAATAACCATCTTTTTCCCAATAACTTGGATTACAATGACTCTTTTATTATGTTTTAACCTGAATCAAGATTCCTACAGGTGTCCAACTGTCCACTTTCAGGTGTTCATTTCCCCAGATGACCTCAACTGGACTCTCTTAGTTATAATAAACCCAAGACTCTCTGAATAATAAATTCAGAGTCTAAAGTGTTCCCTTTCTTATGACACTGCTGGTCTAATCTTGTTTACATTTGAAGTGTTTCACAATGTTCCAGTCCAAGGTCTTTTCACTAACACATTCAAACGGTGTTATAATGTGTTTTTCCTGTTTCAGGATTATTTTATATAAACCTTAAAGGCATACTCAGTAGCCAGGTAAACAATGTAGCTTTTAACGTTTTTTTAAAGCCTCTTAACAACGTTCCAACATAGTATAGCCATAAATATATTGTGAAGATTTTAAAAAATCCGAAAGAAATCAATAAAGTGGTTGTCCCGCAGTTCCCTAAAAACTTCAGCCAATCCTATCGTTCGGACCGAACGATAGGATTGGACAATCCAGCTGTCTGTCTGCCGCATTTCCTCACCGCTTGGATTGGCATTAATCCGCCCAGACACATTTTGGGGCAGAACATCCCGGAAGTGAAAGTGAAAGTAGAAGTCGGACAGAGAGCTGGCGGGTGATTCCATTTTAAAGTGATAATATGCAACTTTTTCATATTTTTATATCTTTTCCTTGAGCCAGTATGTGCTAATATGACCCTTTACAGAGTTAATGAGAAGTCACTTAGCCCCATCTGGTGATTAGATCCGGAATACCACGATTGCAAGATCTCCGTCGCCGTCACGGTACCCAGGAAGTCACGTGTCTCACGAGGGTTAGGCTAACCCAAAGTGGCTAGCTGTTATGCTAGCACTGGAGTGTTTTTATCTCATGATTCCTGCTTTTTTTCAATCTCTCCCTGCTTGAACACAGCTGATTTCATTGAAGGAGTAAATAATCGCTCCTGTAGAAAGCTATGAAGGCTGAGGAGACAGTTCAACAGGTATATATTGGCATTTAGAAGCTGAAACAATCGGGTAACTTTTTAATGCAGTGATTTAAAACGGACAACAGAGGGCGCCCAAAACAAGCAAAACTGCATATTATCACTTTAAGGTAAAAATACCAGAGTCCCCCCCAAAAAAACACCTTTTCAGCTAGCAGAAAACTAAAATCGTTTGGAGGTGAAAAGAGGAAAAGCTGGGGGAACATTTCTGCAGCTGGAGTTATACTCTGCTTTGTCACCTTTGCAAACTGTGGTCCCAATATCCGTGGGAGGCTGGCTTATGGATTTTACCCGACGGGAGGGGTGAGTTCACCGAGACGTGTTCTGTAAAATAGCTAGCGAGACCTCGTTTGTTTACCTGGCTACGGAGTATGGCTTTAAATCAAATGGTTTTCTACATTTCTACCTTGCTAAGGTTAAAATCAATATTATTTCATATTCATTCATTAAGATGGAATATGGTTTTAAAGGCTTGAGTCATGTGACTTAGTAAACTCTTCCCCCATTGGACCATGTTTTCACTCAGTCCCTTTAAGCTCTCTCCACTGCCGGAGACACGTCAGTCTCTCAGCATCAACACTGAGACAACAGCCCACCGTTTTTCTCGCTACACAGTGGTGCTTCAAGGTTGCCGGCCTCGCCTGTACGGGTAAACAAACCCCGTTCTTAGCCGATGTCTGCTTCTCTCCCTGAGGCACAGACACCACCCGTCTGCCTCCCCTCACCAATATGGGGAAGAATGCTCCAGCTTTGCTGAACCAGAAATGGATCTACTGACGGTCGTATCCAAGGACGTCTCCTGACAGCCCAAGGCAGCTTTCCACCTCCGAGGCCCTCCGGACCGATCGAGGCGGGGGATCTTCCGCTTCCTCGTCGACCTCCACCTGCCAGATGCGATCCAGGAACGCCGAACAGTAAGATTCCATAATCTGGTAACCACAAGGCCTCTGTTGATAAGCTCTACACTCCACGTCACTTATTCAACCAGCCACTCCTCCATTTAATCCTTAATCTAAATTAAAACCTCCCTAGTCTTAAAACATCATGAGACTCAGGTCATTAAAACTTAGATATTAAGATCAACTTAGAACACCACACCATTGTGTTGACAAAAGCTATAACCTTGCTACCTCTGCTCATCTGTTTGTAACTGTTTGTCCATCTTCTTTTATAATAAATCCTGTAAAGTCTTATTCCTGACTCAGACTTCAATTCGTCAATATCAAGATACATAATCTACTCCCTGTAGCATCTGACAGAACCTGGAAAAGTCCCTGTGAAATCCTAGTAAGTGAAGGCATCAGAGCTAACTCTCTTTATAAGACCGACAAAACAAAGCTAAATTTTACAGAAGTGTGCAGCATAAACTTAAGAGAGTTTATAACGCTACAACTTCAGCTCTCTGACCTTCTTCACACTAACAGGCTAAAAGACCAGAGGATACATCTTTAATTACCCACAATTCACAGCTGTTTGAAAATGACTTAGATAGTTCAAATATTCTGTAGAACCCTCTGGAACGTCTCTAGAACATTCAGACTACACAGAAAATACACAGATCAAAGCAATGTGACAATATCATCAATATGTGACCAAAAGACTAGAAAGAATCAAAACATCTCAATCTAAATAATGTGTCTGTAAAACTCAGTGTGTGACCAAGGGATCAGGTGGTCAGAACATCCTAAATACTCAGTTCAAGTCAGGAGGAGCAGAAACCACAGAACCAAATCAGAGAAACAGTCTGAAGATCTCTGGACCAAAGAGCATGAAGGACAACATGTGGACTCTACAGGTCTGGGCTCTGAGGACACATAGAGACAGCCTAGAAGAAAGGTCTCATATCAAACTCCTTCCTGGAACCTTTTGGAGCTAAAGTTCTCAGAGTCTGGATCCAGAAAGGTTTCAGTTTCAGGAGTAAAGAGTTGGAATCATCTCCTCCACCAGGAGGTTTCAGGACCTCAGTTCCACTGGATGTGAAAGAAGAAACATTGTGTCTCTCTTTGTGAAATGTCCAGCCTCTGGACCAGATGGACCAGGAGTTCTTCAGCACTGTGATGGTCAGCAATGCAGATCTGAAGGGATCCAGTAGTTTGATCAACCAGGACCTTTAAATAATGAGCTGAACAGAAGCTGTGAGCTGAGAACTAACTGGAGTCAAAGTGTTTGATGGAGATTCTGATGTTTGTAGATGTGACTGTTCCAGGGTTCTAACAGCGTCTACAATCAGCTGTTCACAGGAACATTCTTCTTCACTTCTTAGGAACTTTGCTCAGGGACACATTTAGTTGTTGCTCCACTTTTTCAGCTCATTGGTTTCAAAGAGTCAACATTTAGCTGCTAACTAAACTCCATGGTGCAGACTACTGTATTTACTGGACTTGGACCAGCCTGCAGGTCTGGTTCTGAGAGACCAAGTGTTCTGGTCTAGCATCAGTTAAAGCTCCTCATCCTACAGGCTGCTCCTCTCTCACACCTGGAACAAGATTCTAACAATATTCCTGCTGCTGGACAGACTTTTCCACGTCTCCAAAGAAAAGTTCCTCCTGAATGAAGTGAGTGTCAGGAGGGTTCTGGTACCAGGACCAACACAGAGGAACTTTAAGAGGAACCAGACCCAGATGCTGCAGCAACAGCAGGCAGGATGTGGAGGTCAGGCTGTGTGTTGGTTTCTGCTCAGTGCTGTCAGATCATGATGGAGGCCTCAAAGACTGACTTTAAAAAGGCCCCAGGCTGAATGTCTCTGGACTTCTGGACCCTGAACTGGTTCTACAGTTTAACACCAGTTTCCCTCTCAGACAGCTGGACGGTGGACACAGTTGGGTCTCCATCAGAAGCATTTCAGGCCTGGAGGAGCTGATCTGGTTGGGCTCCTCTCAGGAGGATTCATGTAGAACATTAAACTAGATCCAACTCTCAGCTGACGTTCTGGGTGTCCTCTCCTCCAGCTGCAGGAAAACATCTGGCTTCTGTTCAGTCACAGGTCTTACATCAGGACTTTATCAGCAGCTTACATTATACACATCCTCAGTATTTACATCACCGTCGCCATGGTGACACACACAGACCTTCTGGGTCCTGGTAGTGGACTTCTCTCCACTTTCTCCTCACCTCTCACCCTTTCACAGGGTCTGAATCAACCAGAACTCAGTGGAGTTTCTGGAAACTCTCTGGTCCAAACATCAGCTCAGAACCACCTTCACTACTTGTTGTTTCCTCCTCTTTCTCCTCCCTGCAGCTCCTCCTTCTCTTCTCCTCTTCCTGACTTTTATTTTCTCGTCCTCCAACTTGAACATTTCTTCTTAAAGGAGTGATTTTCTGGGTTATTTTATAGTTTTGCATTGTTCTCTAGTGTAATTCAATGCTATCTGTGTAATTTTTATAAAGTAAGAAGCTTTGATGCTTATAATAGAAGCTTTAGAAGTTTCCCATCTGATACCTGAATCTGAAACAGCAGGATTCTCATTAGTATTCATGATATGCACAGCACTCGCTTCTGATTGGATGACCGAAACGTCAATACTCCGCCCCCCGAAATGTCCTGAGATACTTCGGAAAGTGAAAGAGTGAAAAAGTTAAAACCAAGGTAACAAACAGTAGCTACTAGTCTTTACTGAAGATTAGCTTTGAGGGAGCCTGCTTCCTGCTAAAACTCATTTCCTCAGCTTTTCCTCCTCTTGTTCTCCTCTTGCTGTCTGTGCTGTCAGCCGTGCTCCCCTCCGACAAGGCTGGGGGGGGGTAGCGTTCTGCTGACCGACCGCACAGCTTAAACACACACGTGGACACACACACACAGGGTCCAACCACGGAGGCGATCCAACAGAGCTAATTTTGCTAGCTGCTACGTTCCAGTCCTTCCACCGCTGCCCGTATAGCTGAAAGCTTTAATCAGTTGGTGTTCTCTGACTCCCGGAGGTGAGTTTGAGAAATCTAGGGTGATAGAGGCATGTCCCGCCACATACATCACCCTAGATTTCTCAAGTTCGCATCACGGAGTGGTGCTCCGGAGCACCCGGAGGTCCATGTGCAGCAGAGCCGACTTAGATGCACTGTAAGCGGACTTAGGTCCAGGAAACAGTCGGGGATTTGAGGCCTATTGTGCCGAGACCCATAAACATCGACAGATTGCTGTGCAGTCGCCTATAACAGCACCTTTAGCTCTGTGAAACCCTATAATCCATCAGAGAGGTTTTCAGCTCCATAAACGCTGCCAAATAACACCAGTTTTACGAGAAAAACCACAGATTTAGACGAAGGAAGTCCTCCATTGACCAGCAACACAACACAACGGTGCAATACTGCCACCTACTGGATATACATTTATTATTCCTTTTTTAGCTTTCCAGAATGCCCAGCAGCATCAGTTGACGTCACATCCGTAGGACAGCACGGGAAATTTGTTCCCGAATTGCAGAACATTTTACAGCTCACAGCCTGTTCAAGATTATGGAATGATTCATGGGTGGCCTCATTCTTTTTGATTTAAAATGCTTCATCACTCATTACCCTAAATAAACTGAACATGCATGATTACTTTTATTAAAATCTTAACTCATGTCCATTTAAATAAAGACAGGACTTTTCTCCCTCCTGCCTCCCAGTGTCAGAACACCGACGTCTGATCGCTTTGAGGCTCCGTTGAATCCACCGGAGCAGGTGTGGACTGAACCATTATTCACATTTTTAGAGGGGTGGTGGGTCTCAGAGAAAACCTGTAATCCTTGTTAAACTAAAATTAAGTCTCAACAACTGAATCCAGCCAGCTGAGTCATTGTCATTATGATACATTTAAACATAATAATAATAATAAAAAACACTTCAAAAAACTTTTTCATTCTAAGCTTTTGAGGGCCCTTCCCTGCAGTGGGCCCTGGGTACACACTACCAAGTCAAACACACTATCAAACACTATCAAACACAACCAAGTCCATGTCAAGTCCAAGTCCTTAACTTTGAATTTTCAAGTCACAATCAAGTCATATGACGAAATATAATTTAATGACAATTTTAATAAATGATTTCTAGATAAATCTCTCATGAGCTGAAACTGAAACATAAAACATTTTAAGATCAGTTCAAAAGTTTTTACTTCATGTTTCTCATCAACGTCTCAACCTGAACATTTCATGTCTAAATGTCTGATGAACGATCCTCTATTGTGGACATCTGTCCCTCAAATGGACCTCCTGTAGTTTGGTCTCTAGATCTTTGGCCTTGGCTAGACGTTCAATATTGTAGGAAAAAATTACAAACAATGTACAAAGCTAATAAAAAGACCTGACAAAATGTTTAAAAAGGAGTAAATAGTTCTAATTTAAAAAGAACTGAAGTATTTAAAAAACCTGATTTAGAACCAAGTGAAGGAATTGAGTAATTCTGTAAACGAAGTGAAATTATGGAACAAACTGAACAAGAAAATAAAAGAATCAACATCACTAAACATATTTAAAAGATGTTTTAAAATAACGGTATGAGGTCATTATGAAAATGTAAATGAAGATGGCGTCTGATCGGGTTGAGCGATCAGACAAATATATTGACCATCAGCAACAGGCTGAGCCATTGACGTTGATTTTTTAGGACTATGAATTAGTTTCTTAATAACTAATAACAATTTTTGTTGAAGACAAAAGGCTCCCTGTAGAAAATAATAAATAATGCTGTTTTTAAGGGTTACAAACTCCTTCCAGCAAAGTTTTTTTTACATCCTTAGGCTCAATCTGAAACAACTAATACAGAATTAAACTAAAACTAATATAAGAATAAAAAATACCTCCGTCAGTGAACATGTCACTTCTATTAAATAAATCTCTGCTGCAGTTTGAAGTCTTTCTGAGTGATTTGGTGACGGAGCAGCAGCAGCTGATAGCTCTGTTAGCTTAGCATGAACTCTAGAGTGTTTAGAGTGCTCCGCCTGCTAGAATGACAAAATGTCACCTGAACATAACCTGGACCAGGGTCTGACTTAACCTGGACCAGGGTCTGACCTAACCTGGACCAGGGTCTGACCTAACCTGGACCAGAGTCCACTGCTAAATCTCAGAGACACGTTCACCTGGCGGAGTTTTGCTCCGATCAGCTGATCCCCGCGGTGTGAGGGAGACTTTTAGCCGCACCAGTGAGAAATGTTGCGTTTGCGACAAAATAGGTCTCATCTAATAATAATAATAATAATAATGCATCAGTTTTATATAGCGCTTTTCTAGGTCACTCAAAGACGCTTTACAGAGTTGCATTATTCATTCACACAGTCATTCTCACCGGTGGTGGTAAACTACGACGAACGTCTGTAGCCACAGCTGCCCTGGGGCAGAGTGACAGAAGCGAGGCTGCCATTCTGCGCCATCGGCCCTTCTGACCACCACCAACATTCACACACAGTCACACTCACATTCACACAGGCAAGTTGGGTGAAGTGTCTTGCCCAAGGACACAACGACAATCTAACCCAGCCAGAGCTGGGGATCGAACCGGTGACCCTCCGGTTACCAGACCGGCCACTCTCCCAACTGAGCTAGTGCCGCCCATCTAGAGCCGTTTTTAGTGCTAAAATATCAAATATCGTCAAGTCATCAAGTCAACAGATGCAAGTTGAGTCAAGTCGCAAGTCATTGGCGTTCAAGTCTGAGTCAAGTCGCGAGTCTTTCTAGATTTTACCAAGTCGAGTCAGAAGTCATCAAAATGATGACTCAAGTCTGACTCGAGTCCAAGTCATGTGATGAGTCCACACCTCTGGTCACAACTAATCAAACACACCTTCATTCAACTCTTCAAGAACATTGGGCCTTTTTTTTACTTCCTGTTCATTTCAAAATAAAAGACCAATAAACATAAATGTAGAGTTGTGCTCTATTTTCTATGGATATATAAACATCAACATTTCAGCTGCTCGTTACCATCAAACTAACCTGTAGGTCACCTTTACAACATCTAATGTTGATGGTTTTTATTTGTTCATTTTCTCTAAGAAATCAACATTCTAATTCTATCATTTTCACCACGGGCTACACAGACGCCTGAGAACATCACTCTGATGTTTGGACTCCAGGTTGGACCTTTGGAGGAAAAGGATCAGATTTCTTCACAAACAGCTGAAACATTCAAATGTTTTTGGTTTTGTGTCAGAAAAATCTCTAAAATGAGCTCCAATGTAAAAAGTTCACTTTAAATCAAATCGACTGAAAAACAAAGAGTCATTTAACTCACTTTAGTTTCTCCAGTCTACAGTTTGGACTCTCCAGTCCAGCACATAGAATCTTCACTACTGAATCCTCCAGGGGGGTCCAGCTCAGGTCCAGGTGAGTCAGATGGGAGGGGTTGGACTTCAGAACTGAGGCCAAGACTTCACAGTGAGTCTCTGAGAGTTCACAGTGATAGAGTCTGTCAGGAAAGATGAAAACAGATGATTGGATGATGAAAAGGACAACTTCTAATCCCATCTGAAGAGAAACCAGTTGAACTGGTCCTGTTGGACTTTTGTCTTCCTTTCAGTGGTTCAGCTCGTATGATCTGTCTGATCTGATGAAATCTTTCTCATCAGAGTCTCTCAGACCTGAAGCTTTGTGTTGCTGTCAACTGGAGCTGAAGGGAGGGGCCCTTGTTGATTGTTGTCCTCAGAATTTTCTTCATGAACCAAAGTGAGTCTTTACTGCAGCTGATGGCTTTGACTCCAGTCACGTCTCCCTCTGTCCTCTGTCTTGTCTGCTAAACTATCACAGTCCTGCTGAGTCTGACCTGAGACATCAGGACCTGAACGGGTTTTTACTGGTCACCATCAGCTGGCTGGAACATGTTGGTGGAATGAATGGGACTAATCTTTGAGCAGGAACACAAAGAATGTTGCTGCTGACAGTCATTAGTCTGGAGAAGCTTCAGATGATCAGCTGTTACGTCACATCTGCTTCATGAACTAGAACATTCATTTAGGAACTGATCAACTCAAATGATCCAGATCAAAAGAAAGTCAGAAAGCAGCTCCTGAAACTAGAGGAACCAGCAGGTCCTCTAGAGTCAGAGGGACAGATGTGGTTGAACAAGAGACTAGAGAGGACAGAGAAATGAGAAGAGGACCAGAGGTCAAAGGAACACAACAATGATGGAGCTGGAAGCAGGAAGTTGATCTTTAGTTTTTCCATGGTGACAGAATGAGTCTTGAGGTCAGTCAGGTGCTTCCCTTGGCTGGAGGTTGGTCATGTTGCTGAGGTGTGTGAAGTTAAAGGGAGATGTGAAAGGTCTGGAGATGAACCAGACTACAGAAATCTACTTTGGACCAGCTGTTAGCTCAACCATCTGACCACAACTCATCTGTGTTTCTACAAACTCAGGCTGTTCACTCAGCTATCTACAACAGCTGGAACCTTGAGAAGATCAGAAGCTTCCCTTGTTGGTAGCAGACCCTGGGTCAGA
>SSNR01000299.1:606775-618981 GCA_006937965.1 Callopanchax toddi
ACACACACACACACACACACACACACACACACACACACACACACACACACACACACACACACACACACACACGACACCACAAGACCAACTGTCACCCTCCACCGTCTCTGAACCGAATAAAAACGAGAATTTGAATGAAAGCATCTCGCATTAAGGAGTTAAATCACAGTCTGTTCATGTCTTCAAATGGTATAACTGCACTTAATTGATGCAATATTGTGATAGGCTGTGTAGTTATGAGACATATGAATACTGCAGACAGAGCCACTCGTGCGCAGGGGCGTGGCTACGGGTGGGCCTGGGCGGGCCTGGGCCCACCCACTGTGTACCTGGGCCCACCCAATCAAATGGCTTCCTCAACAAAATTATACATATTTGTTTTATTTTTGAGGGATTTCATTTAAGTCATCATGAAATGAAATAGAACAGAGCAAATTTGACATCAACAGCATGAATGTGTTGTGGTGATTTCATAACTATTACATCATTTGTAAGTCTTGCTCTCATTGGCTATTTTGAATAATTTCGGAACCCTCCAGACAAGCTACGGTAACAGCGCAACTGTGCGTATCTGCTGTGACTTGTAGTGTCAACCAAAGCATTTAAGAAATGACAAAACAAATCTTCATTTCAAAATGTTTCAAAAAACAAAAAATGGAGGACCTGTCCTGTGTTCCAGGGTTAATGTTCTTTTTGTTCAAAGATCTTTCTGTCGGTTTCTGACAGGTTCCTCTCTTTTGCAGTTCACATTTTGCAGCCTTGTACTTTTGCGGAATGTTTTGTGCAACTTTGCATGCTTTAAACTTTTTTTACAGCGCAGTGTTCGTGCGTCCTGACGATCTCCTCCATAGCGGAGCGCAGTGCGTCCTGATGATCTCCTCCATGGAGCGGAGCGCAGTGCGTCCTGACGATCTCCTCCATAGCGGAGCGCAGTGCGTCCTGACGATCTCCTCCATAGCGGAGCGCAGTGCGTCCTGACTCCCTTTTGCGTGCTGACCAAGAGTCTGGATGAGTAGCGCCCTTATGCTCCCTTCCCTTTATGAGCTTCTTTTCTGCAGCAAGGTGGGAATGAAAATCTAGACTTTTACAAGTAGAAAAGATGTTTTTGATTGACAGACTGCAGAATCAGAACCATGGAGCAGCATGATGTCTCCAAACGGTGCGCTCTCCGCTCCTCTTTTTCCTCTCTCTCTCTCTCTCTCTGTCCGACCTGAAATAATTAACGTATTGGTATAAAGGTATATGCCTGACATTAATCAGAGAGCTCAGATTAATCGGGCTGAAATTGAGACCTCTAGTGATAAACACAGAGCAGCTCTCAGCAACAGCTGTTTTTTTTTTTACCGCAACGAGCAGGTCTCCGTCAGACGCGATCAGAAACATCAATTAAATTATGTATTCTTCCGTTCTGATGGTCAGGTTGTGTTTAAACGAGATCTGTGTGAAAATGTTCATGCCTGTCTGAGAGAAGTGTGTAATGAGGAGTTTTACAGCCTTAAAACTTCTGGAATTATTGTAAAAATATAAAACTGATTCTTGGCGGATTTCACCGCATCTGCGGGTTATTTTTAGAACGTAACTCCCAGAATAAACGAGGAATCACTGTATAGACACATATTTGCTTAAACAAAAGTGACATTTACAAATACACTTATTTTCAATTACATTTTTGGGCCCACCCATTTTTTATTAGGCCCGGCCGAAAATCTATTTCTGGCTACGCTACTGCTCGTGCGTAATGCGCAGCGCTCCAGACTCTAGACGGGGAGCGTCCCGTCCAGAGTCCGGAGCGGATAACGCGCGGTTCAAAAAACCCCGAGAGCGTTCAACCAAGCTGGTTTATTCTGTAGACCAGTCTGGATTTATGATCTGAACTGAGACAGATGAATGCTGCAGTCGGACGCACATGTGCGTAAAGGATGTGCTCGTTGCGCTGCGCTCCTCAGACGGGGAGAACTATAGGTCTCCAGAAGAGGATTTGATCATCAGATGGTTTATTCTCTAGATCAGTGGTCCCCAACCTTTTTCTCTCCACGGCCCGATTGCATGCCAAGCAATACGTCCATGGACCAGGAAGGGGGGGGAGCAAATCGCTCCTTTGCCTGTGGATAGTGTTGCAGCAGGGGATATTTTTGCTCTGTAGTTTTTTTAGTTATTTATTTAATAACCTTTATTTAACCAGGAAAGTCCCATTGGGATTCAAAATCTCCTTTACAAGGAGTCCTGGATTACCACTATAGGGCATGGTGTGATTATTTTGTAGAATATTTTTCTGCTCTATGCTCATTAAATACACACATTTAACTCAAGATGTCAATCCAAATCTTAAATAATATTTAGAATAATATAAACAGGCCTGCACTTAGCCTGTTGGCAGGTCCTCAGTCAGGAGAACCTGATTTCATTCTGCTACCAGAACCGACTGCCCGAACGCGCCTTTACGCTGCGCGGTCCGACGAGGTCGAGGTGCCCCTTGATCTGACGAGCTTCTAGTCCTGCTGCTCAGTGACTGAGTGCTGACATGGCCTCTGAAGCTAGTGGACACGCATGACAGGAACTCCAACTGACACACACACACACAGCATCTCCAATGCGCGTGGCACCGAACTGGGAACACACGGCTCCGTTGACGTGCGCTTCAACACACACACACACACACACACACAATCACAGTACATCTGATCCACGCAATTCACACATTCCCAGTAGCGGTGCAACGGGTCACAATCGACAGCGACAACTTATCAAAATCATCATCATCATCACCCCCCCGCGCGCGACATG
This sequence comes from Callopanchax toddi, assembly GCA_006937965.1. Lineage (NCBI taxonomy): Eukaryota > Metazoa > Chordata > Actinopteri > Cyprinodontiformes > Nothobranchiidae > Callopanchax > Callopanchax toddi. The sequence goes on from SSNR01000299.1 coordinate 609,560, forward strand.
TGTACCAGAGACCAGGGCGAGGTTCTCCCTTGAGAACGTCTGATGAAAAATTTTGTACACCCCCGAATATAAAAAATAATTTAATGGAGGACAGACTCCTGTCCACCTCACGGGTCTGTCTGACAGACCCGTGCAGCAGGAACAGGTGAGGGGGTGACGAGGCGCTGCTCTGTGGCTCCTGATGGAGCAGCGGTTATAATATTAATGTTCATCAGCTCTTATAAAAGTCCAACACAGCTTGTTATCTTAGACAGAAATAGATGAGTCTGGTTCCTCCATCAGAGAGAGACAGAATGATCCAGCAGGTGACAGAGATGAAGGATTCAGCCGCTCTGCAAGCGCACGCGTGCGAACGAGACTGAATCAGAGATGATCTGTCAGTCATTCTGGTCAACTCAAATGACTAGTCTGACAGAATGAACCTCTATACGTGATAGAAGCAGAACCAACGCCCTTCTCAGAGGGGAATTATCAGCAGATTCTTAGAGCACATTAATGTTGGGATCATTTAGCAGCGCGCCAGTGCTGCAGATCTGCGACCCGCGTGTGTTCGAACTGTAGAGATGGATCATGGATCGATGATGAACTGTTGCACCAGGAGGTGAGGAGGAGAGCAACTCAGCTCACTTTGCAGCCTGTCAGCAGGTGATCACAGTGCTGCAGGCTCCATACTGCGAGTAACGCACCGGGACGGACCTTTCAGGCGCGATCAATAAATCAATTGTTTTTTTATTCTGCCGTTCTCACGGCCCGATGCCAAACGAGCTGCGGACCAGTACCGGGCCGGGGACCGGGGGTTGGGGACCTCTGCTCTAGATCAGTCTGGATTTATGAGCTGAACTGAGACATATGAATACTGCAGTCAGAGCCACTCGTGCGTAATGCGCAGCGCTCCAGACTCTAGACGGGGAGTGTCCGGTCCAGAGTCCAGAGCGGGTAACGCGTGGTTCAAAACCCCCGAGAGCATTCAACCAAGCTGGTTTATTCTGTAGACCAGTCTGGATTTATGAGCTGAACTGGGCCCAGTGTCAGATCAACTAACATCAGAACCACGTGATGCTCTGCAGCTTCATTAAACCCTCAGGTTCTCCGACCCGCAGTGTTGGATGAAACAGTTGAGGAACAATCAATTAACAATGTTTTTTAAAAGGAATGAAATAATGCTGCAGAAAATGTCATTAATATAATTTTTATATTATTAAGTGCTAAGTAAAAATAGATTATGACCATCTTTAAACAACGTTTTACCTCAGCTACTAACTCTGTGTAGCTCTATGTGTTCCTCTGCATTCGTCACACATCACGTGACTCCTAAACCGCGCGTTTTTGGAGGAAGCTGATTTCTTCCCTTAACTTTTTATTTTTAATCACTTTCTAGCTATCTGGAAACCAGGGAGGATAATCAAAGTTACTTTATTGCCTTAGTTAATGTTTTTTCTGTCATAAAAAAAGAACTTGAAAGATGCCCTTTAAGGACACAAAAACAGTGATGTATTATTGCAAATAGATGGGGGTGAAATTCAAAGAGTAACAGAAACTAAATTTCTAGGCGTTATTTTTGATGAAAATTTGACCTGGAAGTCGCATATTGATTACATAATAGGGAAAATTGCTAAATCCATAGGAGTATTACATAGAGTCAAGTTTTTACAGTTCTGGATTGTTGGCGTTGTACAACTCGCTGTGAAGGAGTTTTTAATTATAATGATTCATGTCTGCTCACACATCCTGCTGCTTGTAACCTTTTAATTTTCAGCATCAGCTTTCGATGCACGGAATAAAGGTTTTGAACAATCAAAACACATTCCGTTCTTGTGAGGTATCAGCAAAACTTTGTTTAAAACCAAGCAGCGTCAACGGAAAAAGTTATTACTTAGCTACCTGTGAACAGTAATAAACCTGCAGCAGCAGATTCTTATCTTTGTCATGAATGTAATCATGCTTTATTGTGCAACCTGCGTTCTAATAAATACTGAGCTGAGAAAAGATCCCTCAGAGTTCCACTCTGATGCCTAACCAGCAGACGGGTGGTCTCTCATCCACAATGCTCAAACACTTCAATTAACTGTCTGGTCTGACTTTGTTCCTTCTTAGATATTTGGGGTTTTTCAGGAGTCTTATCTCTAACATGCTGATTGTTCCATGCTTGGCTTATTGTGTAGAAATCTGGGGAGCAACATACAAAAGTTATACACACCTTTATTTATTCTACAGAAAAGAGCTCTGAGAATCATCAGTTATAGTGGCTACAGAGATCCATCAAACCCATTGTTCATCAAATACAAAATACTGACATTTCATGATTAAGAAGACTGGAAAATTCTAAAAACCATGTACAAAGCTAGTGTAAGTATTTTGCCAATAAACATTCAGAAGATGTTTGATAAGAAAACTAGTGGTTACATGTTGAAAGAAACTGATGTGTTTAAAAAACCTAGATTTAGAATAAAAATTAAGGAATGGAGTATGTCTGTAAATGGTGTTAAATAAGGATGTTCTGATACCACTTTTTTCAAAACCGATCCGATACTTAAATCTGAGTACTCGCCGATACCAAGTACCGATACCGATACTTCTACCACACAAAAAAATGCAACAAATTGGAATACAGGTTTTATTTTTTCTTCTCTGCTTTTTACAACAAATAACTGAGTTAGATAAAAAAAATAAAATATATTAATAAAAATGATCACAAAACTAAAATATAAGGTGAAAAATAACAATTTTCTGTGATTTCACAGTGAAATTATTGCAGTTTTCCATATTTTAACCAAATAAAATGAACTATTTGGCACCATCTCCAGCTCTCAACCCACACTGTTCCTCTTTAGCTCAATAGCTCCCCCTTGTGTTCAATATAGGACACTACAACATAAATCACAAGTCACAGACAGTAGTGATGTGACGTTCATGAACAAACCGAATCTTTTGAACGGCTCTTCACTGTGAACGAGGAGAACCGAGTCTTTGTAGAGAACCGTTCATTTTTTTGGGGGTGACTGTAAGCACTATGCATGCTTGCTTTGTATTCACTTTTTAATTTCATGGCGAAACAAACAAAAGCCTTAATGCAGGCAGGGGGTCTGAGGGTGAAAGGGAGGGGTGTGGAGAGGAGTTATTGTTGGGAAAGGGCTTGGGTGATGAATCGGTTGGAGGTGTGAATGGCTGTTTTTCAATAGGATGAGTTGAAACTTTCAAGATAACAAAAGAAGTCAAGCTGCCTTCATTGTCAAAGGTGCAGCTGTGCCAATGGGTGTGGCTGTCAGTTGCAAACAGACCACTTATCAGTGTTAATTGGTCTCATCACTAACAGACAGCGAAGCCACTGGTATCGGTTCCTGGTATCGGTATCTGACCATCCCTAGTGTTAAATTATGGAATAATCTTAACAGGGAAACAAAAAAAAATCTATGTCATCGAATATATTCAAAAAATGTACCAAACTGAGAGTAATAAGTAGTTCTGAAAAAGTACATTAAACCAATGATCATGATCTAAAATGAAAATGAGAACAAGACAGAGTTCATAATGAATCTAAGTGTCTGACTATTGTATAGAGAATCTCTTTTGTTAATTGGGGGCAGAAATAAGATGGTTTTTTTTCTTCATTCTGCTCCTTTTTGTTCAAATATGATTTTTTTGTTATGTTTCTTATTGTTTATTTTTTTATTGTTTGACTTGTTTTATTTGAATGAATGAAACAGACAACCCTCCATTGATTGAAGGACCTGCTGAACCTCCTGAGCCACTGAAGCTCCAGATACTGACATCACTTCCTGTTGACTTTGAAATCTGGATGTAAAGATGTTCACTCATTGGATGAAAGACTTGATGAAGCTGAAACACTAGAAGAATCAGTCAGACACCAGAGAAACTGACCTGAGAGTTTCCAGTTTGCAGTTTGGACTCTTCAGTCCATCAGACAGAGACTTCACTCCTGAATCATTGATACACAGCTCCAGGTCCCTCAGACTGGAGGACTGGGAGCTGAGAACTGAGGACAGAGCTTCACTGGAGAAGGAACAGTCCCTCAGTCTGAAGAGGAAAAAGTAGAAAATGTGAATTATTGAGATGAAATCAATAAATACCTGAAGTAGTTAAAGTACTTTGACATGGTAACTGAAGTTCCTAGTAACTGTAACTAATTCCACTCCCACAGTAACCATCACATGACTGAGAAGAAGGACCTGAACCAGTTCAGATCTCTGAGTTTCAAACCTTCAACCTGAAACTGGTTTTGATGGATAGAAAAGGTGTTTGTGCTGGTTGAGCAGCTGATGAGTTGTCTTTCCTCCATCAGCAGGATGTGATGACTCACTCTGCTGTTCTATTAGTGACTAATAATCCTCTTCAGACTTTAGATTGTCCTCTCAGTGTCTGAAGACAGCATGAGGACACAGACAGGAGACAGCTGAATGTTCTAGTCCTCCATCTGGCTTCTGGACATGTGGAACTTCTCCAACACGTTCAGTTCCAGAAGCATCAGGAAACACTGAGCTTCATCTTCATGGACTAATGAATGGATCCACCATCAATCCTCTGGTTTCTAGTCCACTAAAAGACGATCCTTCATTAGAATCTGAGCAGTGAAGCTGAAGGCCGGTTCACACGGCAGGATTTTCAAATTGTCGCTGATTTTAAATCCTAAGAGACCACACACGTGGTGAGAAATTTTCCTTTAAAAATGGCGGACACTGACCGTTCTGATCCTACAGTGTGAGGTGTGATCACACATGAACCGATTTTACACACAAACATTTCCAGATCAGACGTGAAATCTCACAGAACTTCATGAGATCAAACGTGACTTTGGAGTAAAGAAACAATAAAGCTTTTATTTTTATTATAAACAATGAACAGGAGGTGTTTTGGGCATGTCCTGCCAGCAGGAGGCTCCCGGGTCGACCCAGGATAAGCTGGAGGAAATACATCTCCAGGTTGACCGGGGAACGCCTGGGCGTCCCAGCTGAGGAGCTGGTGGAATTTGTCGTGGAGAGGATGGTCTGAGATGTCCGACTGAGGATGCTGCCCCCGCGAACCGGACCCGGATAAGCAGAGGAAGGCGAGGTGAGGACAATGAACTTGTGACAGTTTTTAAAAATCTGAGCAGCTGTTTTAAAGAGAGATTCCTTTTGCTCCACGCAGCAGAGTCTGTCAACTCGCTCTCTGATTGGCTACACGTCAGTCTCCTCAGACAGATTCTTGGGGGACACCTCACACGCTGCGATGTCAGGTCTAGACAATCTTAACTTCAAAAGTTAAGAATCTGGGCGTGATCTTTGACTCTGAGCTGACTTTTATCCCTCACATTAAAAACGTCAAAAAAATAGGTTTTTATCATCTCAAAAACATCGCCAGAGTCCGCCCCATTCTCTCTCGGGCCAATACGGAGATGCTGATGCTTTTATCACCAGTAGAATTGATTACTGCAATGCCCTGCTTTCTGGTCTTTCCAAGAAGAGTACTTCAGGTCTACAACTTTTACAAAACTCAGCAGCCCGTGTCCTGACAAAGACCAGGAAGCGGGAGCACATCACTCCGGTTTTAAAATCACTGCATTGGCTCCCCGTATATTTTAGGATCGATTTTAAGATACTGTTAATGGTTTTTAAGTGTCTTACTGGTCTTGGCCCTTCTTATCTTTCTGAACTGCTTTTGCCATATGAACCCTCGCGGTCACTGCGCTCCTCTGGCAGCCGTCTCCTAGTCATCCCTAAAGTCAGGACACACACCCACGGCGAAGCTTCTTTTAGTTATTACGGCCCTCACCTCTGGAACGGACTGCCAGAGGACCTGAGGACCGCAGAGAACGTTCAGGTTTTTAAGAATAGACTCAAGACCCACCTTTTTAGATCAGCTTTTAACTGATTATTATTTATTTAGTTTTTTATTTGGATTTTATTGGTTATTTTACTATTCATATAAGTTATCGTTATTTTATATGCTACGCATTTTAATCCTCCAGTGTTTCCTCTGTGGAGCCCTCTGCCTTGGGACCGGTGGTCGGCGGTGGCGGCTCGGGCGCTCCCCGGTAAGTGGCAGGGGTTGCCACCCTCCATTCCCAGGTGCCCTTGGTTGGTGTGTTGCTGCTGACCTGGTTCTACAGCTGACGAGGCAGAGGGCCCACTAGATGGCGTGTTTCTCATTACTGGAGCCATCTGAGCTCAACGTAGTGTTTACTGTGGTTTTTATGTGTATGTGTGCCTGGGAATGGGTTGTGGACTGGGAGGGGAGAGTGTCATAATTGTTCTATGTGTGGGAAAGGGAGGGAATGTGGGTTGTATGGGTCATTTTAATCTGTCAAGCACTTTGTGTTGCTCGCTGGGGCATGAAAGGTGCTATAGAAATAAAGTTTGATTTGATTTGATTTGAATCCAACATGTTTGATTTCACAGATTTGAGATAAGAGCGGTTCTGACGGCATTCCAAGCGGACCAGAGCCCTCTTAACCCACCACACACGAGAGGATGATCTGATAGGATTATCTTTAACGATCAGGCGCGTCTTTAAGATAGTCGGAGGAGGAGAATCGGGTTAAAAATCCTGAACCGGCCTTTACATCTGAAACTCAGTGTCTGCTGTCATTTACTAGTTTGATTCTGGAGGAGACCTGATGATATTCTGATCAGACATTGATTTGATAATCCACAGGATTTATTGATCAGATGTTGATTTCTTTGTCTTCTTCTTGTAACCACTAAATGATGACATCATCAGACTGATAGTGATTAAAGGAGCAGTTCCTAACATCTGGTCTCCAGGTCTCTAATGGTTCCTGTTGGTAGCTCCTACTGATCATCTGGTCGCTGTCAGACACAAACCTTCCTGTCATCACATCTGGAACATGCACTCTAAAAAATCCTCCTTTAACTCAATGGGATTAAAGCTTGTAGAGGACAAACTCAATGATGTGGTTGAACTGATCAGATTCACTTGGTCCAACTCAAACAGGATCAGAATATTGACTGAATAGTTGTTGAGTTGGATCATGTGACCTGTGACCTCAGTAGACTCCTGTAGAGCCAGGTATGAAGATCAGACTTCACCTCTGACATCACAGTGACATCATCAAGATCTAACAGCTGGTTGATCCTCACTTCAAACACATGAAAGCTGCCAGTTTCACTGGTTGATTGTCATTTCTTCAACATCCTAACAAAGAGAAAACCAGTGAAACCATTGATCCAAACTCCTCCAGTGACTGACTTTCTACTCTTTGTTCAGCTTGGTCCATCAAAGTCTCCACCAGTCTGTTAGTGGTTCAGATGATGGGAGTTGAACTGGACACTCATTATTGGAAGCAGCTGGACTGATTGTGTCCTACTAAACTCAAACATGCGTTGAAGCAGCTGCTTGGTGACGTCACCAACAGGAAGTGAAGCGTGTGGAGGCGTGGTGCTTTATTTATTTATATTTATAGGTGCTAAAGGCTAAAGCAACTTATAATGCCCACTTGAGACAGCATTTCACCACCAACGACTCTGCTTCTGTCTGGAGAGGGCTTAGGCAAATCACAAACTTCAGGCCCAGAGCGCCCCCTGCTGTGGACAACAAACAACTAGCAGAGAAGCTAAACAGCTTTTATGCTAGGTTTGAGGTCTCACACCCTTCCCCCTCCTCCTCAAGCACCATTATGCAAACAGCCAAACCCACCTCAGACCCCCTCCTCCCCCTCTGCACTCACCCTTGACCCCCCTCTCCACCCCGGTCTGCCCACACCTTGGGCCCCTCCCCCACTGCACCCACCGTGGACCCCTCCTCCTCCCCCAATAGCCTCACAGTCTTGGAGCAGGACGTGACCAGGGTTTTTAAAAAGCTGGACCTCCGAAAAGCCCCGGGCCCAGACGGTGTCTCCCCCTCCACCCTCAGACACTGTGCTGAGGAACTGGCTCCTGTCTTCACGGACATCTTCAACACATCTCTGGAGTCATGTCACGTCCCATTCTGTTTCAAGCAGTCCACCATCGTCCCTGTCCCCAAGAAACCCAGAATCACTGGACTTAATGACTACAGACCTGTGGCGCTGACATCTGTAGTCATGAAGTCATTTGAACGCCTGGTCCTGCATCACCTCAAGTCCTTCACCTCCCCCCTCCTAGACCCTCTAAAGTTTGCCTACAGAGCCAACCGGTCTGCAGATGACGCCATCAACCTGGCCCTTCACCACATTCTTCAGCATCTGGACTCTCCGGGAACCTACACTAGGATCCTGTTGGTGGACTTCAGCTTTGCATTCAATACCATCCTCCCTCCTCTGCTCCAGGACAAGCTCGCTCAGCTCAACGTGCCTGACTCCACCTGCAGGTGGATCACTGACTTCCTGTCGGACCGGAGGCAGTGCGTGCGGCTGGGGAAGACTGTCTCGGACTTCAAATCTATCAGCACAGGATCACCACAGGGCTGTGTACTTTCCCCCCTGCTCTTCTCCCTGTACACCAACTGCTGCACCTCCAGCCACGACTCCGTTAAACTGATCAAGTTTGCAGATGACATCACCCTCATTGGGCTCATCTCAGATGGCGATGAGTCTGCCTACAGGAGGGAGGTGGACCGGCTGGTGTCCTGGTGCAGTAGCAACAACCTGGTGCTTAACACCCAGAGGACAGTGGAGATGATAGTGGATTTCAGGAGAGTCACAGCCCCCTGCCCCCCCTCACCTTCACTGACACTCCCATCACCTTCGTGGATTCTTCCGTTTCCTGGGAACCTGCATCACGCAGGACCTGACCTGGGAGCCGACCATCAGCTTGCTCATCAAGAAAGCCCAGCAGAGGATGTACTTCCTGTGTCAGCTGAGGAAAGCCAAGCTGCCGGTCCAGATGATGGTCCAGTTCTACACGGCCATCATTGAGTCCATCCTCACCTCCTCCATCACTGTGTGGTTCGCTGGGGCCACCGCCAGGGATAGACAGAAACTGCAGCACATTGTGCGCTCTGCTGAGAAGGTGATTGGCTGCAGTCTACCATCAATCCAGGACCTGTACGCCTCCAGGACTTGGGGGCGAGCAGGCCGGATAGCAGCTGACACCTCTCACCCTGGACATGGTCTGTTTGAGCCACTTCCGTCTGGCAGGAGGCTACGGTCCATCAGGACAAGAACCTCTCGTCACAAAAACAGTTTCTTTCCCTCTGCCGTTTGGCTCATGAACAATTAGCAACATACTCATTAACTGTCACTTTAACAGCATGTTTGCACTGTTTTCTGCTGCTACTGTGTTTTTTATTCTGTGTGTGTATGCTGCACCTTGTCGCCGAAAAAAGTTCCTAGTCTGCGAATTACATTCGATGACAATGGCAAAAAAAGTTTTTCTGATTCTGATTATTAGAGAAGCTCCTTCAATAACAGGAGGAAGTGTTATTCTCTGACTCACTCCTCTGATCTGACACCAGAGTCCAGTTGACTCCACTTCACTACAAAGGAG
>SSNR01000299.1:634891-654698 GCA_006937965.1 Callopanchax toddi
GTCTCTTATACACATCTTCCCTGGGGACACGGTCATAAGCCTTCTCCAAATCCACAAAACACATGTGGATTGGTTGGGCAAACTCCCATCACCCCTCCATCACCCTAGCGAGGGTAAAGAACTGGTCCACAGTTCCATGACCAGGACGAAAACCACATTGCTCCTCTTCTATTCGAGGTTCAACTATCAACTGGACCCTCCTCTCCAGGACCCTGGAGTAGACCTTTCCAGGGAGGCTGAGGAGTGTGATCCCCCTATAGTTGGAACTCACCCTCTGGTCCCCCTTCTTAAAAATGGGAATCACCACCCCGGTCTGCCACTCCACAGGAACTGCCCCGATGACCACGCAATGTTGCAGAGACGTGTCAACCACGACAGTCCTACAACATCCATAGCTTTCAGATACCCAGGTCGGATCTCATCCACCCCCGGGGCTCCGCCGCTGTGTAGTTGTCTGACTACCTCAGAGACTTCTGCCCCAGAGATTGGACAGTCCGTCCCCAGTTCTCCCAGCTCTGGTTCCTCATAGGAATGCATGTTGGTGGGATTGAGGAGCTCCTCAAAGTATTCCTTCCACCACCCGACTATAGCCCCAGTTGATGTCAGCAGCTCCCCGTCCCCACTGTAAACAGTGTGAACAAGTTGCTGCCTTCCTCCCCTGAGACGCCGGATGGTTAGCCAGAACCTTTTTGGAGGTTGAACAAAAGCAATATAATAAAATGTAACAAATTAAAAATGAAGTAATATTGTTTGTCTTTAGAATATCAATTAAAAATCTATGAAAATATTATCAGAAATAATATTTTATTACCACTTTAAGTCATTATAGGTTGATTTGTCAACTCCGTCAGATCTCATGTCAACTCCGTCAGACGTGAGAGCTGACGGAGTTGACATGAGATCTGACGGAGTTGACATGAGATCTGACGGAGTTGACATGAGATCTGACGGAGTTGACGTCTGACGGAGTTGACGAAAGGCCATGTATTTTCCCTCCAAAAGTTGGATTGTACACAGCAGCTAGCTGTTTTTTCCTCAGTTGCTAGCTGTCTCAATAACCTCTCTAAAATGCCTAAGTTAAATCTTTTTTTTTTTTAAACGCACATCACAATGGAAAGACGGTGTTGACATGTTCCAGCTGTGTCCATAGATATGATGACGGTGTTTGTGTAAATTATCTAAAAGTTTAAAACTTAGCAGAGTATGTCTGCTAGTCCTGTTATCAGCACAGCATGGGAAACTCAAAAGGGTCCTCGGTAACACAGATGACCATGCTATTGCCTGATTAAGTGAAGTTTATGAAAAATCTGACGGAGTTGACAGAAACTGAGGACACAACTTTGGCAAGCAGATTTTTAGGTAAAATATAGTTTGATGTTTACTTTAAGGACTGCATCACATATTTAAATTAATTGTTTTTCAATTGATATTTATGCATTTAAATTTTCTACACTTTTTTCAAGTTTTTGGGGTTGATGAATATTGAGATTTTGTGGTGGAGACAAATATAATAACATAAACCTTTTAACATAACCTAAACATTTAAGCAGTATTTTTTTTCAAAATAGAGAAAAATTCACACTTACATAACATTTACGATACAGATTTCCTTTAGATTGAACATTGTAAGTAAGTAAATCATGAGAAATAATGTTTATTTATAACATAAATTACACATTTGTATGAAGGACATGTTTTGTCCCGACTCTCAAGAATGAGTGAGCTATTATCAGGGTTAAATGACAGTTTATCACTTTTCATTATAATCCAAAAATAAGTTCTAATGTTTATATGAAGAGGGTGTAGTTAAAATAACTAATAGTTATTCTAAACGCTACATAATGGTGAGCCAGCCAGGTTTTCATGAACTGGACTCCAATATCCTACATAATGGATCCTGACGCTACACACCTCTAATCCATAACGGACCCCCTCCTGTTCGCCTACAGAGCCAACAGGTCTGCAGATGATGCAGTTAACATGGTCTTTCAGCTCATTCTTCAGCACCTGGACTCACCCGACAGCTACGCCAGAATATTATTTGTAGACTTCAGCTCCGCCTTTAACAGCATAATCTCAACCCTGCTGCAAGTCAAGCTAAATGAGCTTAATGTCCCTGACCCCACCTGCAGGTGGATTACAGACTTCCTGTCTGACAGGAAGCAACATGTGAGGCTAGGGAAATGCACCTCTAACCCACAAACCATCAGCACCGGTGCCCCTCAAGGCTGTGTCCTCTCGCCCCTGCTCTTCTCCCTGTACACAAACAGCTGCACCTCCAGCCACCAGAATGTTAAACTGCTGAAGATTGCTGATGACACCACCCTCATCGGACTCATATCCAGAGGGGATGAGTCAGCCTACAGATGTGAGATCGACAGCCTGACAGCCTGGTGCAGACTCAACAACCTGGAGTTAAATATATAAGTATAATATAAATATATGTATAAGGTAGTACATAGACAAAATGAAAGACTCTGCCAACTCATCCCTATAACCTATTTGACACATAAACACAATACTAGAAGAGCAAATAAGCTGATGGGCAAAAATCATAAATGGAAATGTACTAGCTTCAGTATTGTTTGCAAAGGCCCAGTGATTTGGAATGAAATTAACAGTAAAACAAAATTTGACATCCCTACACACATTTAAGAGCCATTTGAAAAGGGACCCATTACAACGTTATACTCATACATAACCTTAAATGGATGTAGAAAACGTGTGAGTATGTGTATGTATGTATGTATTAGGGGTGGTACGAGATCTCACGATATTAAAACGTCACGATATGTCTCGTTGAGATAACTTCTATCTTGCGAGACCTCATGACCGGATTATGTAATGGGTATTTGCGTTTCCGCAAGCAAGTGAAACCTTGATTATTATAGGCAACACATGTCAACGTCGGGAAACTATACGGTTTATGTTATTGAAGCATGAAAACAAATAAACGACCGTCTATTTTTAAAAAAGAGTGAAAACATCGGAGCGCATCCTAAAGTGAAAGTGAAACTTAACTCTGCCGTTCCAGAGAAGCGCCTACCTGGAACGTCTATTAGTGAAAGAGCTGGGAGGACGATGTGTGTCTCAGTCAGAGCAGAAAGATCTGGATCCCCTCTTAAACCTTCTGCTTTAAGATCCATAACAGACGGAGTCCCAAGGAGGAGAGAGGAGAAAAGGAGACAGAGGTGTGTGCACTAAAATACAGTTTTATTCTATAAAAAGAAAAGCTTTTCTTAACTTTGCATTTATTTTCTATTAATGATCAAATCCTTTAAGGTTTGAGTGAAGTTTAACTGAACTTCTATTTTTCAACAAGAGAGAAAAGAAAACAGACAGAATAACAGAGAACTGAGAGAAGTAAAGAAGGACTGAAAGATCATGAGAGACACATATTTGGGGTGAGGTGAGGAGACACGTCCACTGCACTATTTTAAAGTCATTTTAGAGACTTGTAGTTTTTACTGTCTAAAAACATAATTCCACTATTATAAATGTATACAGCTGATGTTTTTAGGTGTAGGTTTAATATCATGGCTCTGTTTAAGCAGTTCAAGTCCCTCTCTCTTCACCTAAAATCACATCTTTGGTGAGACAGGAGGAGAGAGACAGGAAAAAAACAATTGCAGCAACAGTTTGATCTTTAAAATACCGTAATTCTTGAAAATTTGATTAACACCCCAAGATTCAAGAAATCAGAAAAAGAAAAACATCATTGAATTTTTGGAAAAACTTCTAAAAGTGTTGGGGAAAAAGTGCTTTTTGATGCATAAATTTGATCTTTGAAGTTTTTTTGAAATTATTACTAAATCTCATCTCGTGAACTCAATATCTCGTCTCGTGAATTTGTGTCTCATCTCGTGAGTTTTGGATATATGTGCAAGTATCTGTGCGTGTATGTATATATATGCAAAAACAGATATGTAACATAAATCATAATTGATAATTCAGGTGAAAAACCTTGTGGAAACGATGATTGTTCAATAATGATGAAGTGTAAGAATGAATCTTGTCACCTTAATAAGTTGTTGTGTCGATAAAGTTGATTCTGAATAAGTTCAAGGCTAGATAATGTGGATGAGTGCAGTATCATATAATAATTATAATAATAATAATATGTAAATGCATATGGGGATATGTGTAGATATGAGTGTGTGGATTTTAAGATTGTATTGGGGTATGGTCATGGTATTGTATTGTATAGATTGTGATTTTTCTGTTGTGCTGTCTTTTTTTTTTTTTTTTTAATGTCTGGGGTCCCTACAGTATATAAGCTAACATTGGTTCTTGGGAGTTCCCTTTATAAATGAAATAAATGAAATGTCAAAACTGTGGAGATAATCACGGACTTCAGGAAGATCTCAGGCCCTCCTACCCCCATCCTCATCAACGACAGCATGTAAAGATTGTGGAATCGTATCGCTGTCATGATCCCCTGTCCGTTCTGTTTTAGTTCTTGTCTGGTCTGGTTAGTCTTGTCTGTTTCCCCTGTTGTTCCTGGCTCCTGCTCTCGCCCCTCCCTCACGTGTCAAGTATCTCCAGGTGTTTCTTGTCCCGTTGATTTCTACCACAGTATTTAAACCCTTCTGTTTCTTGTCTCGTCCTCGGTTCATCTGTTCTGTTACTGTTTCTGTTCCTGCTCTGTTTCTGTCAGTCATAGTCCTGTCTAGTTTATTTAATAAATAACCTTCATTTTTTGGATTACCTCCGTCTCCTGCCTCCTGCTTACCAGCACCTTGGGTCCACCTGCCTGTTCACAGCCACAGCATCGTGACGGAATGAACCGAGCAAAACGTTTGGACCCAGCTGGTGAGTACTTAACGCTCCTGGAGTTTAAGGAGCTGGAGGAGGAGATGAGGTCGCCGTTCTGGGGCACACGTCTGGCCATCGAGCCTCAACATCGGAGGGGGTTCGCTGGCGGCGTCCCGCCGTCCTCCACGGTCCTGTTCAGCGGGGTCATGTCCTCGCGTCGTCGGCGGTCCCGTGGACCCAGCTCCACGCCTCCGCCGCCCCAGACCCAAGCCAAGGTGCAGCTGCCGCCTCGAGCCCGGAAGGAGCTCCGCTTCCAGCAGCCCCCGACCAAGGAGAAGCCCGCTGCCGTACCCGCAGCCTCCGGTTCCGCCGCTGCCGTACCCGCAGCCTCCGGTCACAGAGCTGTGCCACCTCTGACGGAAGAGGTCATTGATGAGGTGAGCCAGCTTATCACGGACACTTGGACTGACGTTTTTTTTGTGCCCTCATGTCCCCACCAGAGGCTGCGGGCCACCCAGCTACTAAACTCCCTCTTCACGTCCCATCCGGGACTGAGAACTGTGCCAGCCCTGAAGAGCCGCTACACTTTTGTTCAGAGGGCTTACCTGACAGCGCTGAAGGAGGTCGCGGCTGACGGTCTGTCCTGCTGTGAAGAGGAGGGTCCTGTGTCCTGTCAAAGTCCTGAGGATCCGGTGTCCTGTCAAAGTCCTGAGGATCCGGTGTCCTGTCAAAGTCCTGAGGGTCCCGTGTCCTGTCAAAGTCCTGAGGGTCCCGTGTCCTGTCAAAGTCCTGAGGGTCCCGAGCCCTGCCAAGGTCCTGAGGGTCCCGAGCCCTGCCAAGGTCCTGAGGGTCCCGAGCCCTGCCAAGGTCCTGAGGGTCCCGTGTCCTGTCAAAGTCCTGAGGGTCCCGTGCCCTGTCAAAGTCCTGAGGGTCCCGAGCCCTGCCAAGGTCCAGAGGGTCCCGAGCCCTGCCAAGGTCCAGAGGGTCCCGAGCCCTGCCAAGGTCCAGAGGGTCCCGAGCCCTGCCAAGGTCCAGAGGGTCCCGAGCCCTGCCAAGGTCCAGAGGGTCCTGTTGGTCCCGGGGTCCGTGGGTCTGCGCCGGGTCCAGACCTCGAGCCTCAGCCTCATCATGCAGGGCTGCCTCCAGGCCGCCCCCCTGATCCAGAGCCAGACCCGGGCCTCCCTGATCCAGAGCCGGACCCGGACCCCCCTGGGCCACGTCGCGCCGGGCTGCCTCCGGGCCGCCCCCCTGAGCCCGCGCCGGGTCCAAGGCCACGTCACGCCGGGCTGCCTCCGGGCCGCCCCCCTGAGCCCCGTCATGCCGGGCTGTTTTCGGCCCTCCTGCCTGGTCCCCCTCCTCCCTCCCTGCCTGGTTCCTGTTTGGGCGTCTGGGATCCGCCCCTTGTGGGAGGGGTTATGTCATGATCCCCTGTCCGTTCTGTTTTAGTTCTTGTCTGGTCTGGTTAGTCTTGTCTGTTTCCCCTGTTGTTCCTGGCTCCTGCTCTCGCCCCTCCCTCACGTGTCAAGTATCTCCAGGTGTTTCTTGTCCCGTTGATTTCTACCACAGTATTTAAACCCTTCTGTTTCTTGTCTCGTCCTCGGTTCATCTGTTCTGTTACTGTTTCTGTTCCTGCTCTGTTTCTGTCAGTCATAGTCCTGTCTAGTTTATTTAATAAATAACCTTCATTTTTTGGATTACCTCCGTCTCCTGCCTCCTGCTTACCAGCACCTTGGGTCCACCTGCCTGTTCACAGCCACAGCATCGTGACAATCGCTCCCTGGGTACCATCATCTCCCAAGACCTCAGATGGGAGACCAACATAACCTCCCTCATAAAAAAGGCACAACAGAGGATGTTCTTCCTGCAGCAGCTGAAACAACTAAACCTGCCAAAAGACCTGATGGTACACTTCTACACAGCCATCATTGAGTCCATCCCTCTCCTCATCCATCTCTGTCTGGTACCCTGCTGCCCCTGTCAGGGACAGAACGAGGCTCCAACGTATCAACCCATCTGCAGAGAAGTCAAAGTCAGCTTTATTGTCAATTCTGCTATGTACACTGCATACATATACAGAATCAAAATTTTGTTTTCTCTCAATCCACAAAAACAACATTTAAAAGAACACAAACTTGAGGAATAAAGAGGTAGATAACTGAGTAACTGTTCTGCTAGAGACTTGTCACGGAGGGCTGATACGGTGCAAATACGGGCTTGTAGTCAGTGATGGTCTGTATTCCTTGCCACAGGCTCCGTGTGTCTCGACTGTCACTGAAGTGGTGGGCTACTCTCTTGGAGTACTGTTAGCCGCGGGACAGGTTGGCCCTAGCTGTCTTCAGGGTCTCCGCATCTCCAGATTTGAAGGCAGAGTTCCGTACTCTCAGGAGCCTGTAGACCTCATCTGCTTCTGATTTGCCTGGGTTGTGATGGTCTTTGTCACAGTTACATCATCGATGCATTTCCTGATGTAGGCAGAGACGGTTTCTGTGTATTCCTGTAGGTCAGTGTAGTTATCGTGAATGGCAGCCTGTTTAAATACATTCCAGTAAGTGGTTCTAAAACAGTCTTGGAGTGCCTCAGAAGACCCTTCTGGCCACACCTTTATCTGCTTACGGACTGGTTTCTTGACTTTAACTAAAGGTCACTGTAGTGTTTTCAACGTGGAAGTTGGTGACACCGAGTTAAACCACAAATGAAGACCCTGGAGTTTAGTTGCAGTATTTTTAATTGTCCTCATTAACATGTGGTGAAAACTGTAATGACAGAAAATAAACTCAATCTTAACATGTAGAAAAATATATACAAAAACAAAGTGCATCAAGCTCATCCAGATAACATTTTACCAAAATAATAATTAATATCAAACGTCATCTGTATTAACAATCATATTAAGAAACTTACGGCATTCCTGCCTGGTAATTCAGCTTGGATGGCATCTGCTTTAGCTTCCATGTTCTCTCCTGTGCATGGCCTTTGTTTAGCTAGCAAAAACACCGCTAAACCGGAAGTTGCTGACCGGAACCGGAAATACATTTTAGTGATATTTTTTAACAAAAACGTAAATAAATCATGAATTATTTCTCTAAACCACTTATAACTGTTTTTAACAACACATAAACATTTTTTTAGCTTATTTATTTAACCCATGAACTCATTTATTTAAGAAAATGCCTTTAGGGCAACACAGTCACATTAGTTATATTAGTCACATTAGCCTGATGAGCCACATCATCAGGCCAGGACTCAGCAGTCCACCTCCACCTCAAATACAAGGGACACACCTTTGAAAACGACAACGTCCACATTTTGGACAGAGAAGACCGATGGTTTGAGAGAGGAGTTAAAGAAGCCATCTATGTCAAACGGGAAAAACCAACTTTAAACAGAGGAGGAGGACTCAGATTTAATCTTTCCAGCACCTACCAGTCTGCTCTGAGCTTAATTCCCAGACAATTCTCGCCTCTAATCAAAACAACTCACCAGGACTCCAGTTGAATACAGTGGAGCGAACACCTCCTCAATGGGGCAGAAGGAGGTGTGTCACAGACAGAGGACAATAAGCACAGTTTAAAAAATTCTCTCTCCTTTACTTCAGACAGAATTGACAAAGCTACTCTGATGAGCAGCGAAACGTCTTCAAAGAACCAAATAAGTCCAGTTGCCTTTATTTAAAACCCTTTTTTGGATTAACTAAAGGTCTGTATGCGGGCATTAGCATCACAGTAGTGTGGTCAGAGGCACCGAGGTGGGGGATGGGGAGGGCTTTGTAGACATGGTCCAGTGTGTTGTTTCCTCGTGTGGGAAAGTCTATGTGTTGTTGTAATTTTGGGAATACTCTTTTTAGGTCTGTGTGATTGAAGTCTCCAGCTAAGATGAGAAAGGCATCTGGGTGGACGGTTTGCTGCTCACTGATAAGCTGGTACAGTTCATTTAGTGCCTCACTCCTGTTGTTATTGGAGCTGGGGGGTACATACACTGCCCCGATTAGAACAGCTGAGGATTCCCTCGGTAGGTAGTACGATCTGCACTTTATGATCATAACCTCTACCAGAGGAGAGCAGTACTTACAGACCACAGCTGCGTCTCGACACCACGCATCACTGATGTAAACACACAGCCCGCCGCCCCGGGTTTTGCCACTTCCTGCGAGGTCTCTGTCTGCTCGGTAGCATGTTAGCTGGTCAAGCTGCACGGCGCTGTCTGGAAAGCTATTGTTGAGCCATGTTTCCGTAAAAACGTAAACACAAGAGTCTCTCACAGTCCTTTGAGTTGTGCGTAGTAGTTGGATGTGGTCCAGTTTGTTGTCCAAAGAGCGGACGTTAGCCAGCATGATGGTAGGAATAACTGGCTTGTGTGGGTTAGCTGCTAGCCTAGCCCAGATCCCTCTGTGCTTCCCCCTCTTCTGCTTCCTCTCTCGCCGCCTGACGCACCTCCACTCTGGGCGAGGTGCCGTTTGGGTGGTCGATGATGGCGAGAGCCTCCGGAGCAGGCCGATGTCCCGCTGCTCCTCCACACTCCCAGGGTCCAAACTCAAAACTGTCGATTTGCCAATATCCAACAGAACTTCACGACCATATGTGCGTTTTAAGACAGACAGACGTGTCGAAGACGTACAAAAACACTGCGACTCACAAGACAAAAAACATGAAACAGTGTTGCCAACTGCCTCTGAGAAACAGTAGCTGAAATTCACCCAGAAAGTCACCAGATGTCGCCAGATGACGTCATACGCTAATTTTCATGTTGATGACATCATCACGTTACAGCAACACTACGTGTGCAGCTAAAAAAGGCATGCAGAAAAGGTTTTCAGCTTGAAAAGTGGGTATAGAAAATGAATGGGTGGATGATATAATGTCATATATTATAATATAGTTTAAGAAAATATAAGAGGTCAACATTTTACTTATGAAATATCTGAATAATTAAAGAATATATATAAAATAATATTAATAATATAAAAAGATCATCTCTGTGGGGTAGTGTTAGGATTGGACAGCCTCTACATGTGCAGATCATTCCCATTCCTAACATTTAGAAGGACAGCTGGTAGTGATGGGAACTCTGGCTTTTGGGAACCGGCTGTTACGGTTTGGCTCTTGAAAAAGAACCGGCTCCTTTGGCTCTCAAACGGCTCCTCAATTTATCACAAGAAATGATGCAAAATGTGTGTAAAATTCAGTGTGTGAATAGGTGTGCATGACTGCCATGTTGCATAGCGCTTTGGGGAGTGTCGAACACTCTAGAAACAAACAGACAATATATCAAATGTTAATTATTTAAATAATTTCTAACTATCCAACATGAAACAGTGCAACAATAAATCATTTTAAATGATAAAAATAAAGTCTGTAAGTAAAATATTCATAAACTTTGAACTTATAAAAGCTAAGATCATCACACAGTAACATTTAAATGAACATGTGTGAAAAATATAAAAAAAACACCCAGGTAACAAGCTACTAGTCTTTACTGAAGATTAGCTTTGAGAAAAAGAACAACAGTCTCAGTCTGAGAGAGCCTGTTTCCTGCTATCACTCATTTCCTCACCTTCCTTCTCTTTTCCTCCTTTTGTCAAGTTTGAACCAGAGACTGTCCATGTCCCCGCTCCCCGCCCCTCCTCTCCTGCTCGCTCTCTACAGGCAGGCACAGACGCTAAAGCAGAGTGCACGGTGGAGCTGACTGACCAATCACGTGCGGCTTAAACACACACACAGAGTGAGAGAAACGGAGAGAGTGAGGACTGCCGTCACCGGCATTATCGACCAAAAAGTTCTACAAAAAGCAGCTAAAGATCGTCGGAAATGTCGCTAGGTTTGTCGCTAGGCGCTTTTTGAAAAAAAAAGTCGCAGAGGGGGGTCAGAAAGTCTTCAGAAACGGCGACAAAGTCACCAAGTTGGCAACACTGACATGAAAACAACAATTCGTCGGGAGAGAGAGAAGCCACGGCGTGTGCACGTACCGCCATTTTTAAAAATGGAAAAAGTGATCGGCTGCAACCTACCCTCCCTACAGGACATGCACACCTCAAGAACCACAAAGACGTTGGTTACGTACCGTAACCCCAGATTCTATGAGTATAGGCTTCGCCCTTTAAGGGCTGTCGCTTTGGGAATACCCTCGCACCAGTGCGCGCCACTGAAGCTTTTAGTCCACACCCACCCATTACGTGGGCCTCAACTGTTATAAAATGCCCTCAGAAAGGGTGAACTGCTCCTGAATAAAAGAGACGATTTTTCTTCAGTTATTCAGGAGCCAGTGAGGCCCAGGTCTTAAAGGGCTACGTCTATACTCATAGAATCTGGGGTTACGGTACGTAACCAATGTTCTATTTCGTATAGGCTTCACCCTTTAAGGCTGTCACTATGGGTAAGGTCGAAGTACGATGTAATCAATGCCCCACTGGGTCTGTTCCAAAAACCCACAGAAGGCTTAACATCCATCCCGTTAATGACATAAGCCAGTCTCCCAGCATGCGTAATCACGCATCAGAAAAAAAGACAGGAGATTGAGTTAGATTGTACAGCAGGAACATCTAACCCAAATAGGAGGCTGACAGCTCAGAAGGTGTGACAGGAATAAATACTCCTCCATTAGTTAGATAGGGTGGAGCAAAAAGCCACAGCGTCACTCTGATAGAGCACTCAGAACTGAGTGAGTCATGGAGGAGCTGGACACTTCATGCAGGTAAAACCAAATGAAGGAACATGGTGAGGTCCAAGAAGCAGCTGTGCAGATATCCTGCACTGACATCCCTCCATGAAGAGCTGTAAAGGAGGAAATTCCTCTGGTGGAGTGAGCTCTTAGTCCCTCTGGAGGGTCCAAACCCGAGGAGGAGTAGGCTTGAGAGATAGCTTCGCACAGCCAGTGTGAAAGCCGCTGAGTAGACAGAGGAAGCCCTATAGAGCGTTCTCTAAAATGCACAAATAAGCGCTGAGAACAGCGCAGTGCAGCTGTGTGCGCGATGTAGCAAGAAAGCGCGCGCACAGGGCAGAGGAGATGAGATTTGACTTCCTCCTCCTCCGAATTATGTGGAGGAGGGAAAAACCCATCCAGTGTTATAACTCTGGATCTCTAAGAACTGGTGATGCTTTACAGCTGAACTGCCGTCTCCCCGTATCTGAAGACAGGACGGAGCCACAGACAGTGCAGACAGATCGCCCACGTGTTTGGCTGACGTCAGAGCTAACAGCAGGGCTGTTTTAAGTGACAGAAATCTCAACTCAGTCTGATCCAAAGGTTCAAACGGAGCTTTAGTCAGTGCATGCAGAACCAACACTAAGTCCCACTGAGGAACTAATGAGCGGCCTGCGTACATCTCTTAGAAAACGCTTCATCAGCGGGTGACTGAACACCGTTCTGTCACCAAAACCCTCATGACAGGAGGAAATAGCCGCAGCATATGTCTTGATCATACTGAAGGCCAGATTTCTGTCCATCAGTAGCTGGAGGAAGGACAATATAGCCATGTGTCCATGGCAGGGGTCGGTACGGTTAGGTTTGGTTTGGATCGCTATTTTGTCTGTTTCCATTGTAAAACCGGTCCATACAACCGATCCGTGCCGGACCATGAATGGTCCTCTTGAGCTGGGGGTCCATAGAGCGGGTACGGTTAGGGCGGAGCTGTGGCGTTAAAACACAGACCACTGATCACTACTTGTGACAAGCAAAACAAACCCTGGAGAGCATTATTTTATTATTACTAAAGTGAGAAGAAAAAACAATCCGTCCTGTAACGCTGGACCTGGCTCCTAAGGTCTGGATCAGTGAATGAATCCCTCGCGGTCAGCGGCTGGAGGGATTCATTAATCACTGCGGACCGCGGGTCTCCGCCTCCTCGGGTCTGGGTCCGTGAACCCCTTGTGGTCCAACCCAGCAGGTTGAGCCGCGGACCATGAGTGAATCACCGCGGCTGAACCCGGTGCCGATGGTGCCGCGGCTCGACCGGCTGGGTCGAACCGCGACTCACTGACCCAGACCCGAGGAGGCGGAGACCCGCGGTCCGCGGCTTGACCAGCTGGGTCGGACCGTGAGTAAATCCAACTGCGGATTCACCGTGGCTGAACCCGGTTCCGTGCCTCGGGTCTGTCGGCAGAGATCCTACCACAGAAGTGATAAAATGCCAGCAAGTTACGCGCAGGCTTGATCACTTTAGAACTCCAAATATTCAGCGATGAGCTGCGTTCAGGACGAACTACATGGATCGGTAAAAAATGAAAGAGTTTATAAAGAAGTTTCACAAAATGCAGCAGAAGGATTTGAGCAGACAGGAACAATGGTGGAGAAATTAAAATCCCCATACAAGGACAGAGCTGGTATGATGTAATGATATGCATTTACGTTTAACCCCGCCTGCCGAGTGAGGGTACGACAGCTCATGGAAACGCTCAACCAAAATAGCGGATCCGTACCAAACTACGAGGACCCTCCACCGAACCGTGCCTCCCATGGAAACATGGCTTAAGTGGGCCAGGGGGCAGGAAATAGGATCCATGCCCTTCTCTGCACACCAGCGATCAATTTGTTGAAGAGGGAGAGGTCCAGAATGGGTCTCATCCCTCCTGATTTCTTTGGGAGCAGGAAAATAGCAGAAGTTAACTCTACGTATTCCTCCCCGAGTGGAACCCTGGAAATAACGCCTTTCAGCAAGAGTACCTGTAGCTCTGACTGAAGAGCATGATTCTGATCCAGGGATGACAGAACCATTTCCAGGATCCCACTGAATGGGGGCAGGGTTGACGCGAACTGCGCGGTGTAACCCCTGCTGATTATTTGATCCATTCATCTGCTCATCGGGCACGCGCTCTTCCATTCTGAATAGCGTGCTGAGAGCGGGCGTGCGTGTGTAGGCGTTGAAGTTGTCATGCATGTCAGTCAGGTTGAAGCCCCACCTGCGCATCTCCGCAAGGGAGTAGACCTCGAGAAGACCCATGAGGGGGGCTGAACCAAAAGGGTGGAGGGTCCGCCTCATTTACACTTGTTGTGGGGCCCTGACGACGGGGCGGTGCCCGAAGTATGGCAGAGACCTGAGAAACTTTGATTCCAGGTCACTTTGAGTGAATCGTGCTGTCTAACCGTGCCTTCTCTCATAGAAGATGGCGAGGCAGGGACGATCATAGTGTCCAAGCAAGAGCATGGCCGTGCTCGTGCTCTCGCAGGCTCATATCGTGTTCGCTGTGCCTGTGCTGAAAAAAAATCAGCGGCATGATCTGCAGAGGAGGCTCTGGCAGATAAATTCTCACTGAGCGGAGGATGTGGTTGACTGTGTGAAAAAACAAAATCTGTAGAGGAAGCTCTAACAGATAGATGCTCACTCTGAAGGGAGGGTGTGATTGACTGAGTATAAGCAAAATCTGTAGAGGAAGCTCTAACAGATAAATGCACACTCTAAGTGGAGGATGTGTGCGGGATGATTACAGCAGAACCGTACGATTTTGCTGCAGGATGAGAGCTCTTTTTGGGATGTAATTGTTTTATTTCAAAACCATCAGCACAAGAAAAGCAGTTGCACACATCCCCTTCGCCAGTCAACTCTTATGCAGCGCCTGTCATGGACCGGACTCGTGCCAAGTCTGAGCTGGTCCCCAGCGCGCTGAGGGTCTGTTTGCTGCACTGAAGAGCCTCTGTGGTTGGGTCGAGGAGGCCGCCATAGTAGGAGCGCCTGCGGACTCAGCGAAAGCTGAAGACCGCCGTTGTCGCTGGTCTCTGCACTCCCACCAGCGGCCCGTAGGGTGAGAGGAGCGTTTGTCAGGGGGTGGCTGTGCCACATGCTGCTTCACTTTATCCAGCTCCTCCGCCGACTTCGGCAGCTGCTCCAGTGTCAGCTGAAAATGAGGCCCAAAGAGACCATCCGGGCTAATCGGACCCTCGAGCAGCTCCTTCTTTAGTTCCTCCGGAATGGAGGATGAGCGCAGCAGCCAGATGTTCCTCTGCACCAAAAGTCTGCCAGGCGGCGATGCTAGCAGTGCAGACCGCAGAAAAAACACAGATGTTGAGGATCATGTCCGCAGTGCCACAGGCGTCCTCTTTGATCTCCGCAGGGAGGTAAGTCCCTTCGATCTGCTTGGAGATGGCGAAGGCAAGCAGCGCTGCGTTGTTCGTACCAGCCGCCACCTGGAACGCACACTGATGGGACTGATCAGTGAACCTGGCGGTAAGCTGGTCAGCCGGGGAAGTTGGGACTGGCCGCCGTCCAGCGAGCCGCGCCAGGACCAGCATGCAGACGGCTGGAAGTGGCGTAGTCACCTGAGAAAAACCGGGCGTTGGCAGGGTCCACCCCAGCCCTCCTGGCCAGGAGGGGGAGTAAGACCATCTGAGAAGCCCTCGTCATGAGCGGACTCGTCCAGTCCAGCTCGTCCTCGTGGAAGAAGTCAGTCACCTCTTCCAGCAGGTAGTGTTCCGTGACCAATCCAATCCAATCCAACTTTATTTATATAGCACTTTAAACAACCAGTACAGGCCCAAAGTGCTGCACAATAAAACAAGATAAAAACAAAACAACAGAAAAGGTAAAAGACAAAAAAGGGACTAAAACACACATAATACATAAAAACAGCCGTATGATAAAATACAAAGGATAAAATCAAAAACTAAAACCAAGACACTAAAATCATCACCTAGCTATATGCCAAGGAGAAGAGATGAGTCTTCAAGAGTGATTTAAAGTGACTCAGAGAAGAGGCCTGTCTGATGACCACGGGCAGGTCATTCCACATGCTAGTAGCTGCTACAGAAAAAGCACGATCACCTCTAAGCTTCCGCTGGGTCCTAGGAACCCTCAGGAGCAGCTGATCAGCTGACCTGAGGGAGCGAGAGGGCGCATAAGGCTGTAGCAGCTCAGAGAGGTAGGACGGGGCGAGGTCATGGAGGGCCTTAAAAGCAAATAAAAGAACCTTAAAATGAATCCTAAAATGAACAGGCAACCAGTGAAGTGATGCTAAAACAGGGGTAATGTGCTCATATTTATGTGTTCCTGTTAAAAGACGAGCTGCAGCGTTTTGTACCCTCTGGAGCTGAGTAATGGACACAGCACTGACCCCTGTATACAGTGCATTACAGTAATCCAGACGAGTGGTGACAAAAGCATGAATTACTGTTTCGAAGAGCTGTCTGGGAAGAATGGGCTTTATTTTGGCTAGCTGCCTCAGCTGAAAAAAGCTGGATTTAACCACTGATGTGATCTGGGAGTCAAATTTAAGACCAGCATCAACCTTAACACCCAGGTTTGTGATGAGCTGCTTGTTATACTGGGCCAGGTAACCCAGATCAACACTGGGGGGCGCAGTAGAGCTGCCAAAAATCATCACTTCTGTCTTATCTTCATTAAATTTTAGGAAATTCTTTGCTGTCCAAGCCTTAATGTCGTCAAGACACTTGAGCAATGATGCAACCGAATGCGTCCCTTTCCTTTTAAGGGGAACATAGATTTGACAGTCATCAGCATAAAAATGGAATGGAATGCCATGCTTCCTAAGGATGGAGCCAAGCGGGAGCAAATACAGTAAAAATAAGAGTGGGCCCAGAACCGAACCCTGTGGAACACCACATGAGAGGGAGGAGGAGGAGGACACATGGTCACCTAGCCGCACACAAAAAGTTCGGCCCACTAGGTAGGATCTGAACCACTCCAGGGCCACATCCCTAATTCCCACCCACTGTTCCAAGCGAGAAAGTAGGATATCGTGATCCACAGTATCAAATGCTGCTGATAAGTCTAAAAGCACGAGGACAACACAGTCACCAGAGTCAGTAGCTAAAAACACATCATTAAAAACCTTTAAAAGGGCTGATTCAGTGCTGTGTGAAGCTTTAAAACCGGATTGGAAGACCTCTAAAATATTTTGCTCCTCCAGAAAGGCCGTCAGCTGATTATGAACAATCTTTTCCAAGACCTTTGAAAGGAAAGGTAATTTGGAGATAGGCCTGAAATTAGCAAGAACAGTAGGATCAAGAGCTGGTTTTTTAATCAGGGGCTGGACTACTGCACGTTTAAAACTATCAGGAACCACTCCTGATGACAGACTACTGTTTAAAAGTTGAAGAACAACAGGACCGACAGTGGGGAAAACCTCTTTACAAAGCCGAGGAGGGACAGGGTCATCAGGGGAGCCAGCGGGCTTCAGATGACCAACAACCTCCTGCAACGAGGCCAGGGTCACGAGGTCAAACCTGTCCAAAACAACAGGACAGGGGACAAAGACTGAGGGGTCATGGGCAGGTGGACAGATCTGAGCCCTAATGGAGGAAACCTTCTCAGTAAAAAAGTGGAGAAATTTTTCACAGAGAGCAGAAGAGGGCTCAACAGGGTCCAACAGAGGGACTTTAAGAACAGAGTCGATGGTCCTGAATAAAACACGAGGATTGTGACGGTTTAAATGAATAATATCAGACAGATATTTTCTTTTTGCTTCTTTCACAATTTTCTGATAATGACGCCACGAGTTCTTTAATATTTGAAAAGAGGCCTGTAATTTATCTTTCCTCCATGCTCGTTCAGCCCTGCGACACTCGCGTCTGGCAGCTCGGCAAAAGTCCTCGGTCACCAGGGTGAAAATTTCCACTTACCATTTTGTGTCCTCAGCAGGCAGGAGACCGCAGTAAGGGCAGGAGGCCAGAGGGGTCCTAGCCAAACCACATGCTCGGCACAGAGCGCAGCTGGACTTGACGGTAGAGCTCATGATGATATGTTCAAGGTTGATTGCTCAAAGGAGGAAGTGCTCAGTAGCTACGCTGAAGAAAAATGGGGAGCAGTTCACCTTTTCTGAGTGCATTTTATAACGGGTGAGGCCCATGTAATGGGTGGGCATGGACTAAAGGCTTCAGTGGCGCGCACTGGCACGAGGGGATTCCCAAAGCGACAGCCCTTAAAAGGCGAAGCCTATACAAAATAGAACGGCAAGACAGATTGTGGCTGACACCTCCCACCCTGGACACATACTGTTCGAACCTCTCCCCTCTGGGAGGAGGCTGAGAACCATCAAAACAAAAACCACATGGCACAGGAACAGTTTCTTCCCAGCTGCAGTTGGGCTGCTCAATGCACGATCCCCAAACACTGTAAGTGAATGGTACCAGATAGCATTGCCAGAAAAAAGATCCATAAAACTCACTAAATAGTTATAATAATTCGGCCTCAGTGACCTCAGTAAACATATCGACTGCAAGGGAAAATAAAAAGTAACACGAAGGAATTACATGTACTATTTGTAACTCGGGACTACTTTTATGACAAAGAGCAGCTGTAACCCTCCACTGAACGGTGCAGCTCCAGTGAACAGTGCAAGGACATGACGCACGGTTTGTGTTTACAGAAGTAGGTGGGGCCGTCAAACTCAACTCAAAGGGGGTGATGATTGTAAATCTGTAAACCTGTGTGACATTAGAGTAGAATAGAACAGCTTTATTGTCATAATATAATACATGATGACATCACAGATGGATCATCAATAAACCATCAACCATTAAAATCTCTCTAATGAATTCCACAGAATAAAGAGTTTCCATCAGAGGCTGATCCTGTCCATGATCTGACCTCTGAGCTTCCTGCTGACAGCAGCAGTCAGCATGATCTACTGCTGACCATAGTAGTAGCTACAGAGTCGTCACTAGGGATGGGCCGATAACCCGATACCAGAACCGATACCAGTGGTGTCACTGTCTGTTAGTGATGGGACCAATTAACACTGATAAGTGGTCTGTTCAACACTGACAGCCACACCCATTGGCACAGCTGCACCTTTGACAATGAAGGCAGCTTGACTTCTTTTGTTATCTTGAAAGTTTCAACTCATCCTATTGAAAAACAGCCATTCACACCTCCAACCGATTCATCACCCAAGCCCTTTCCCAACAATAACTCCTCTCCACACCCCTCCCTTTCACCCTCAGACCCCCTGCCTGCATTAACAGGCTTTTGTTTGTTTCGCCATGAAATTAAAAAGTGAATACAAAGCAAGCATGCATAGTGCTTACAGTCACCCCCAAAACAATGAACGGTTCTCTACAAAGACTCGGTTCTCCTCGTTCACAGTAAAGAGCTGTTCAAAAGATTTGGTTCGTTCATGAACGTCACATCACTACTGTCTGTGACTTGTGATTTATGTTGTAGTTTCCTATATTGAACACTAGGGGGAGCTATTGAGCTAAAGAGGAACAGTGTGGGTTGAGAGCTGGAGATGGTGTCAAATAGTTCATTTTATTTGGTTAAAATGTGGGAAAACTGCAATAATTTCACTGTGAAATCACAGAAAATTGTTATTTTTCACCTTATATTTTAGTTTTGTGATTATTTTTATTAATATATTTTATTTTTTTATCTAACTCAGTTATTTGTTGTAAAAAGCAGAGAAGAAAAATAAAACCTGTATTCCAATTTGTTGCATTTTTTTGTGTGGTAGAAGAATCGGTATCGATACTCGGTATCGGCGAGTACTCAGATTTAAGTATCGGTATCGGATCGGTTTTGAAAAAAGTGGTATCGGTACATCCCTAGTCGTCACGCCATCTTTTGACGGCCTATTTTCAAAATGACAGCCTAAATCACAAGGAACGGCTTTAAATTTGATGTCAAAGCTGTTCTCGTTTTGTGTAATACCTAATCCTGTAAGTGAAATAAAATCTGAGTATGGCCAAAGACATTCTGCAAAACGCTAGAAATACACCACTAAACTGTCTCTACAGCCTGAAAGCAGCAGCAGCTCCAGAAGTGAAACTAAAACCAGCAGCAGCTGTAGTCAGATCATCAGAGTGTAATGACCAGGATGATGTCACACTGACAACGTGGATTTAATGAAACAACTACACTTCAGGAGACACTGCATGAAGCACAAGGGTCAGAAATGTGAGGCTCGCTGTAGCCCCTCCCCTGATTGGCTGTAATACAGATTATCTTGAACGTTTGTGAGCTGCAGTCAGTCAGAGAGGTGAGTATGCTAGGCTAGTCATGTTAGCAAGGTGGAGATTATAAAATGAAAAACAATGAACAATTTTATCTCAAGTTAGGAGATGAGCCGTCTGAAATCATTACAATGCTCTAACATGGAGCCATCAACCT
>SSNR01000299.1:655284-667412 GCA_006937965.1 Callopanchax toddi
AGGTCAGACCCTGGTCCAGGTCAGGTCCAGGTTAGGTCAGACCCTGGTCCAGGTCAGGTCCAGGTTAGGTCAGACTCTGGTCCAGGTTAGGTCAGGCTGTGGTCCAGGTTAGGTCAGGATCTGGTCCAGGTTAGGTCAGGATCTGGTCCAGGTTAGGTCAGGCTCTGGTCCAGGTTAGGTCAGGATCTGGTCCAGGTCAGGTCAGGCTCTGGTCCAGGTTAGTTCAGGATCTGGTCCAGGTTAGGTCAGGATCTGGTCCAGGTCAGGTCAGGCTCTGGTCCAGGTTAGTTCAGGATCTGGTCCAGGTTAGGTCAGACTCTGGTCCAGGTCAGGTCAGACCCTGGTCCAGGTCAGGTCCAGGTTAGGTCAGACCCTGGTCCAGGTCAGGTCCAGGTTAGGTCAGACTCTGGTCCAGGTTAGGTCAGGCTGTGGTCCAGGTTAGGTCAGGATCTGGTCCAGGTCAGGTCAGGCTCTGGTCCAGGTTAGGTCAGTATCTGGTCCAGGTTAGGTCAGACTCTGGTCCAGGTTAGGTCAGGCTCTGGTCCAGGTCAGGTCAGGCTCGGTTAAGGCTTGTGCTCGCTGAAGACTTTTCATGGTCAGTCGGTGTTTCTCCGCCTTGCTGTGGGATTCGACCACTTTTACACCCAAGGTCGCCAACTTGAGGTTTCTCTTGCATAGCCTACCTTGCAGCGAGCTTCGGATTTATTACCAGGGACCGCTTACAGCCAACTGCAAAACTCGCCACTGACGAGCATTGAAAACGCACTTTCCCATCTCTTAGCAACAAGCAGTCGACATATCCAACAAGGACCGCGAACAACACGCTAGCTACACTGGCCATCTGGTGAGCTAACTAATCATTTCTGGTCTTCTTCTTCGTGTGATTCGCGGTACTGCAACTGGCTTCCGTATATCAGAAAGTAAAAAAATTTCAGAATACGGAGTTTTACTTAGCGTATTTGACCAACAATTGTCGGGAATAAAATTTTAGACTTGACCTAATTAAATTTTAGACATTGGACGATAATCTGTGCATGGGGAACTATGTTTGGGGACTTTTTTTTGTTGTGAAAACTAAGTGTGCATCACTAAATGACTTCCCCTATAGAACTGGTTCATGCTGCTCTGCTCTCTGATAATAAAAAGTCGTTCTGTTTCAGCCAGTGACTGAGTGTAGGGCTGTGTTCTAAATGTCCTCGTGTCCACTCACTCCCTACATTTTGTTCACTATAAAGTCCACTAGATAGGGGTTAGGGGACCGCCCCGTGTTCAGCGTTTAGAACTTCACTTGAAAGCAGCGAGTGTCATCAATGCACCCTGGACATGTCTCCAGTCCATCACAGGGACACGGAGACAAATGAGACATGCAACCACTCACACACTAATGGACACAAAGGGACAACTTAGAGTCAGCAGTTCAGCTAACATTCATGTTCTGGGGCTGCAGGAGGAAGCCCACCTCTGCATGAGGAGAAGATGTAAAGTCCATGATGAAAGACCAGAGCTGGGATTCTTCATGCTGTGAGACAACAGTCTGAACCAGAGCTCCACCATGCAGCTCTAATAATGAACCATCATCATGAAGAACCTTGGTCAAAGGACCAGAACCCAACAAGGACTTTAGGCTCTACTTTCATGTCACCTGTTCATCAATCAACCTCTGATCTTGGCTGAAGGATCTCATGGAGCTCCATCAACCACCACCAACCATTCATACAGGCCAGGTGGGGAAGTGTTTAGCTCAAGGACACAACGGCAGAGTGACTCGGATGGAGCTGGATTCAAACAGACAACCCTCCATTGATTGAAGGACCTGCTGAACCTCCTGAGCCACTGAAGCTCCAGATACTGACATCACTTCCTGTTGACTTTGAAATCTGGATGTAAAGATGTTCACTCATTGGATGAAAGACTTGATGAAGCTGAAACACTAGAAGAATCAGTCAGACACCAGAGAAACTGACCTGAGAGTTTCCAGTTTGCAGTTTGGACTCTTCAGTCCATCAGACAGAGACTTCACTCCTGAATCATCGATACTCAGGTCCAGGTCCCTCAGACTGGAGGACTGGGAGCTGAGAACTGAGGACAGAGCTTCACAGCCTCTACTGGAGAGTTCACAGTCCCTCAGTCTGAAGAGGAGATGAGAGCAGAAGGAATTAGTAACTCTGTCTCCTGTAAAACCACAGTAATCTATTTAGAAACATCTGACTGGACCTGGACTCACAGAGCTTTGTTGGAGGCTTTGACCACTGGCAGCAGCCTCAGAAGAACAAACTCTAAAGCAGAGTATTCATTCAGGTCAAACACATCCAGATCTTTTTCTGATGACAGTAAGATGAAGACCAGAGCTGACCACTGAGCAGGAGACAGTTCATATATGGAGAGACTTCTTGACCTCAGAGCCTGTTGGATCTCCTCCACTAGAGAGTCATCACTGAGTTCATTCAGACAGTGGAACAGGTTGATGCTCTTCTCTGGAGAACGATTCTCACTGATCAGCTTCTTGATGTACTGGAGTGTTTCCTGATTGGTCTGTGAGCTACTTCCTGTCTGAGTCAGCAGACCTCGTAGGAGAGTCTGATTTGTCTGTGAGCTACTTCCTGTCTGAGTCAGCAGACAACATAGGAGAGTCTGATTGGTCTGTGAGCTACTTCCTGTCTGAGTCAGCAGACCTCGTAGGAGAGTCTGATTGGTCTGCAGTGAAAGACCCAGGAGGAACCGGAGGAACAAGTCCAGGTGTCCATTTGGACTCTTTAAGGCCTTGTCCACTGCAGACTGATGGAGATGTTTCAGTCTTGGTTTCTTAATAACTATGAATCTCTGTTTCTTCATCAGGTTGCGTCCATGTTTGCTGAAGGTCCGATGGACATGAAGAGCAGCCAGAAACTCCTGAACACTCAGATGGACGAAGCAGAAGACCTTGTCCTGGTACAGTCCTCTCTCCTCTCTGAAGATCTGTGTGAACACTCCTGAGTAAACTGAGGCTGCTCTGATATGGATGCCACACTCTGTCAGGTCTGATTCATAGAAGATCAGGTTTCCTTTCTCCAGCTGATCAAAAGCCAGTTTTCCCAGAGACTCAATCATCTCCCTGCTCTCTGGACTCCAGTCTGGATCTGTCTCAGCTCCTCCATCATACTTGACCTTCTTGACTTTGGTCTGAACCACCAGGAAGTGGATGTACATCTCAGTCAGGCTCTTGGGCAGCTCTCCTCCCTCTCTGGTCTTCAACACGTCCTCCAGAACTGTAGCAGTGATCCAGCAGAAGACTGGGATGTGACACATGATGTGGAGGATTCGTGATCTCTTGATGTGGGAGATGATCCTGCTGGCCTGCTCCTCATCTCTGAACCTCTTCCTGAAGTACTCCTCCTTCTGTGGGTCAGTGAACCCTCTGACCTCTGTCACCATGCCAACACACTCAGGAGGGATCTGATTGGCTGCTGCAGGTCGTGTGGTGATCCAGAGGCCAGCAGAGGGAAGCAGGTTTCCCCTGATGAGGTTTGTCAGCAGAACATCCACTGAGGTGGACTCTGTAACATCAGTCAGGACCTCCGGGTTGTGGAAGTCCAGAGGAAGTCGACACTCATCCAGACCATCAAAGATGAAGACCACCTGGAAGTCTTCAAAGCTGTGGATTCTTCTGGTTTCAGTGAAGAAGTGATGAACGAGTTCCACCAAGCTGAACTTTTTCTCCTTCAGCACATTCAGCTCTCTGAAGGTGAATGGAAACAGGAAGTGGATGTTGTGGTTGGCTTTGTCTTCAGCCCAGTCCAGAGAGAACTTCTGAGTTAAGACTGTTTTCCCGATGCCGGCCACGCCCTTTGTCATCACTGTTCTGATTGGTCCATGTCTTCCAGGTGGGACTTTAAAGATGTCTTCTTGTCTGATGGTGGTTTCTGGTCTGTGTGGTTTCCTGGAGGCTGTTTCAATCTGTCTGACCTCATGTTGATCATTGACCTCTCCAGTCCCTCCCTCTGTGATGTAGAGCTCTGTGTAGATCTGCTTCAGGAGGGTTGGACTTCCTGCTGTAGCGATCCCCTCAAACACACACTGGAACTTCTCCTTCANAAGACCAGAGCTGACCACTGAGCAGGAGACAGTTCATATATGGAGAGACTTCTTGACCTCAGAGCCTGTTGGATCTCCTCCACTAGAGAGTCATCACTGAGTTCATTCAGACAGTGGAACAGGTTGATGCTCTTCTCTGGAGAACGATTCTCACTGATCAGCTTCTTGATGTACTGGAGTGTTTCCTGATTGGTCTGTGAGCTACTTCCTGTCTGAGTCAGCAGACCTCGTAGGAGAGTCTGATTTGTCTGTGAGCTACTTCCTGTCTGAGTCAGCAGACAACATAGGAGAGTCTGATTGGTCTGTGAGCTACTTCCTGTCTGAGTCAGCAGACCTCGTAGGAGAGTCTGATTGGTCTGCAGTGAAAGACCCAGGAGGAACCGGAGGAACAAGTCCAGGTGTCCATTTGGACTCTTTAAGGCCTTGTCCACTGCAGACTGATGGAGATGTTTCAGTCTTGGTTTCTTAATAACTATGAATCTCTGTTTCTTCATCAGGTTGCGTCCATGTTTGCTGAAGGTCCGATGGACATGAAGAGCAGCCAGAAACTCCTGAACACTCAGATGGACGAAGCAGAAGACCTTGTCCTGGTACAGTCCTCTCTCCTCTCTGAAGATCTGTGTGAACACTCCTGAGTAAACTGAGGCTGCTCTGATATGGATGCCACACTCTGTCAGGTCTGATTCATAGAAGATCAGGTTTCCTTTCTTCAGCTGATCAAAAGCCAGTTTTCCCAGAGACTCAATCATCTCCCTGCTCTCTGGACTCCAGTCTGGATCTGTCTCAGCTCCTCCATCATACTTGACCTTCTTGACTTTGGTCTGAACCACCAGGAAGTGGATGTACATCTCAGTCAGGGTCTTGGGCAGCTCTCCTCCCTCTCTGGTCTTCAACACGTCCTCCAGAACTGTAGCAGTGATCCAGCAGAAGACTGGGATGTGACACATGATGTGGAGGATTCGTGATGTCTTGATGTGGGAGATGATCCTGCTGGCCTGCTCCTCATCTCTGAACCTCTTCCTGAAGCACTCCTCCTTCTGTGGCTCAGTGAACCCTCTGACCTCTGTCACCATGCCAACACACTCAGGAGGGATCTGATTGGCTGCTGCAGGTCGTGTGGTGATCCAGAGGCCAGCAGAGGGAAGCAGGTTCCCCCTGATGAGGTTTGTCAGCAGAACATCCACTGAGGTGGACTCTGTGACATCAGTCAGGACCTCCTGGTTGTGGAAGTCCAGAGGAAGTCGACACTCATCCAGACCATCAAAGATGAAGACCACCTGGAAGTCTTCAAAGCTGTGGATTCTTCTGGTTTCAGTGAAGAAGTGATGAACGAGTTCCACCAAGCTGAACTTTTTCTCCTTCAGCACATTCAGCTCTCTGAAGGTGAATGGAAACAGGAAGTGGATGTTGTGGTTGGCTTTGTCTTCAGCCCAGTCCAGAGAGAACTTCTGAGTTAAGACTGTTTTCCCGATGCCGGCCACGCCCTTTGTCATCACTGTTCTGATTGGTCCATGTCTTCCAGGTGGGACTTTAAAGATGTCTTCTTGTCTGATGGTGGTTTCTGGTCTGTGTGGTTTCCTGGAGGCTGTTTCAATCTGTCTGACCTCATGTTGATCATTGACCTCTCCAGTCCCTCCCTCTGTGATGTAGAGCTCTGTGTAGATCTGCTCCAGGAGGGTTGGACTTCCTGCTGTAGCGATCCCCTCAAACACACACTGGAGCTTCTCCTTCAGGGCAGATTTATGCTTTGGCTGAAACTTGTGAAGAACTTCTGTAAGGCAAAAGAATAGAAAGATCAGCTTTTTCTCAGGAGCAGATTATGGTTTCCAAGAAAGTATTAGTACTGTGTATAAATCTGCTGTACATATGTTTACATAGCTGTTGTAGAGTCTCAGTCATCCAGGACATGCTCATCTTAAGAGGGTTTTTATCTTTAAAATCTACATAACAAAGTGGTTTCTCTTGTCTCACATCAGAATCAGAAAGTCTCAGTTTTCCATCCTATGTAAACACAATGAATGAAATGTATGGAATACAAGAAGAAACTCACTAAATGTAAAACAAAAGCAACATAGACATTTATTACATTTCAGTGGTGTGTAAATGTTGTAGAGTATATCAGCGGTAAACATCAAGTTTTATTTTGTTTATTGCAGTAATTTGAAGGCACACTCAGCAGCCAGGTAAACAATGTAGCTTTTAACGTTTTTTAAAGCCTCTTAACAACGTTCTAACATAGTATAGCTATAAATATATTGTGGAGATTAAAAAACCCCGAAAGAAATCAATAAAGTGGTTGTCCCGCAGTTCTCTGAAAACTTCAGCCAATCCTATCGTTCGGACCGAACGATAGGATTGGACAATCCAGCTGTCTGTCTGCCGCATTTCCTCACTGCTTGGATCCACCATTAATCCGCCCGGACACATTTTGCTGTTAAACGTCCCGGAAGTGAAAGGAGGACAGAATTAGCCGGTGGTTAGCGCTTCCATTTTAAGATAAAAATTCCAGAGTCCCCCCAAAAAACACCTTTTCAGCTAGCAGAAAACTAAAAACGTTTGGAGGTGAAAAGAGGAAAAGCTGGGGGAACGTTTCTATGGTTGGAGTTAGACTCTGCATTGTTATCGTGTTAAAGCAGGGTCCCATGTCCGCAGGAAGGCTGGCGTACCGATTATACCCGACGGGAGAGGTGAGTGCTCTGAGACGTGTTTCTGTAAAATAGCTAGCGAGACCTAGCTTGTTTACTTGGCTACTGAGTATGGCTTTAAAGGTCCCCTATTATGCACTTTATATTCACTCTGAATCATTTCTTTAACATATCAATAACATATAAAAACCATTCATTGTTGAAATTACCCCTTAATTAAGCTCCTGCAGCAGGACAAACATTGCCCCATTCTCCCTGTAGCAGAAATGCCTCGTTTCAGAGGGAGGGGCTGTCGGGGAGCCTAGCAGCTCTAAGCTCCGCCCCCTCTCTCTGCTCTGCTCGTGCATGTTATTTCTTGCTCCAAACAGCTGGCTGAACGTGATAAAAGCTAAACAAACGCTGCAATGCCAAGAAATTGACTTAAAATGTGATTAAAACTTTGGACTGAGGAACTTTGAGCATGAAGACTAAAATACAACATCACTGAAAGGTTAGTGTGAAGTTTACTGGTTTTATTTGACGTTTATTTCTGGAATAAACCAAGAGTACCTGGCTGCAGACACAAGATGGTGGACAAAGATGGCGGACAGCAACCTCCGTATACCGTACCGGAAGTGTTTAGGGTTAGGTTAGGGGGAGGGTTGTTGACCTTGCTTGAAATCCCCACAGCCAATCTAGAAAAAGGATATTCGCTTCCGGTACGGTGAATTACGTCACTTCCGGTAGAGAGCTTTCGGTACGGTAGTACGAGAGTGGCTGTCCGCCATCTTTGTCTGCCATCTTGTGTCTGCAGCCAGGTGCCTCTCGAATAAACTGCAGCATTCAGCCCTGGTCCTTCAATTTAAGCAATTCAAACTTTTCTCCAGTGACTTTTACATAAACTAGTTTGTTTCTGTGCCCATGGTCATGTGTTTTACCTGTCACAGACTCACTATGTGACAGTAGGAGGAGTACAGCTACATTAGCATTAGCAGTCCTCATTTAGCCCAGTAAACTAGGCCGAACTTACTCTACTCACGGTGAAAATGGCTCGGTCTGGTAGAAATGTGCTTGTTCAAGCTAACCAGTTAAAAGAACCTTACCTAGATAATGTTTATGAAGAAATTCAGACTTTTCACATGCAGCAGGGCGTTTTAGTGCTTAGAAAATGTTCTAAATGTGCTGTAGTTACTATACAGTGTAGGTAAAGCTAACTCATGCTAGTTTTAAGGTTAAATTTAACCTTATATTTGTTTCAGGAAGTTGTGTATATTTTTAATTTTCACATTTGTATATGTTTTGGTTTAGGAGATGCTGTGGAAATTGCACCATGCCCTGAGAAGCTGAGTGTTTTTGGAGATCCCATAGGTAGTAATAATAGCTAAACTCATAACTAATTTAATTATACCACTGTTCACACTGTAATATTACATTAACCTTTTTTGGGTTTATTGTATTTTACTAGACTGTTTCAAGAGCATTACCATCCTGGGTTTGGATCCAGTCTGCCTGAACGTCTAACCCCTGGCTACACAGGGCTGACTATGAGGGGAACATATTGGTATGTTGTGATCTATAAAAACTAAATTAAGCTATAAAATGTTCATAAATCTTGTGTTCACATTAATCTCAAACTGTAATAACATAATTAAAATATAAAACATTTAAAAGTAGTCATTTCTACACAGACTTCTTTATTTACATAAAATAAATCAACCAAACAAGCATTCTGCTGACAAAAAAAACAACAACACACCAACAGTCAAAGTGTGAAAATGATGATCTTGTCTGTTGTTTTTAGTCGTTCCAGGAACTGAAGTTTTGTGAGCTGGGGCTTTCTGAGGAGCAGAGTCCAGGTCATCAGTCCAGCTGTGGTCCGACGCGTTCACAGAGTGTCCTGATGCAGAAGACTGTTATGAAGGAGTCACACTGAAGCTGGACACATAACTGGCTATGACGTCCTCCTCTTCAGTCCATCATAGTGTCCTGATGCAGAAGACCATTATGAAGGAGTCACACTGAAGCTGGACACATAACTGGCTGTGACGTCCTCCTCCTCTGTCCATCATAGTGTCCTGATGCAGAAGACCATTATGAAGGAGTCACACTGAACCTGGACACATAACTGGCTATGACGTCCTCCTCTTCAGTCCATCAAAGTGTCCTGTCCAGTCCTCTGGGACAGAGATGGTCAGGAGTGCATTTGGTGCAGCGTCCACAAAGACTTGTTCAAACATGAGGTCCACCATCATGTCAGCCACATAACCTGTTTTATAAAACCAAGCAAAGACTGGATTTATTTTTATTTATCTTCACAAAACACAGTGTTAATTATACACTGGAGTAAAGCTTTTTATTTTTTTTTAACTTAGCTTTTTACATATAGAGGACTGGTCCTGTCATAACGGACAATAAATCTATAAATGAGGAAAGAAATGAATAAGATGAAATAAAATTGTAAATTAAGAAATAAATACCTTTATTTATTAACTTCCATATTTATTTTTTCTAAAAAACAATCAAACTCAAACCTCTCCACATTGAGACCAGAGAGCTGTCTAAGGCAGAGCATGTCCAAGTCCATCTGAAGTTTACCAAAGACCATCTGGATGATCCAGAGGAGGCCTGGGAGAAGGTCAATCAGGTCAAATGAGACCAAATTAGATCTTTATGGTAGAAACTCCACTCACCGTAGGAAGGAGGATAAAACAGTCCCAAGAACATCCTCCCAACCATTAACCATGGAGGTGGAAACATCAGGCTTTTTAAAGCTAAACTACTTTAACATCTCAGACTGGCACCGCTCTAGTCTGCCAGCTGCCTGCTCGCTGTCGGCGATGAGTTGTTAGTTTTAGGTTAGAGCGCTCTTTAATCCAGTCAGTGTGTATTCATTCTAATCAAAAATGCTAAATTATTATGTTTGTGAATGCCAATCGCCAGTCTGTCAGGACAGTGAGTCAACAACAAGACGGCTTCCTTACCGGTACGGTGACTTCTGTTTGGAGACGAAAAACCCCGGTGGTCCTGGTCTAGTCCAGGACTGGATGTGATGGAGTCCCACATACCGACGAAAAACATTCAGTGTGACTCTAAACAGGCGCCGTTACTTCGATCCATTCAAATTAACACCGGAACCGCTGTTAGCACGCAGCAGCTAACAGGAGCTAACGGGGAGACTTGAGTCTCGTTTCCATGATGGCAGGGTTCTGCACGGTGGGTCGTAGTCCGGTACGATCCGCGATTTCATGAGAGCGTTTCCTTCAGCTGTCGGACCCTCACCTGGCAGGCGGGGTTAAACGTAAATCCATGCCGTCACGTCATACCAGCGCTGTCCTCAACTTCACAGGGCTCTCCAGCAGCCTGACCCGACACTGTATCAGCGCGAACCCTCCAGGTGAAACTTCTTATAAACTCTTTCATTTCTTAACAATCCATCTAGCTCGTCCAGCTGATTGCTCAATGTTTGGAGCTCTGATGATTAAACCTGGTGCTAAACGCTGGCATTTTATCCCATCCTACAGTCGGATCTCTGCTGACAGACCCAAGTGAGGAGGTGGGTCTGGACCGGAACCCCTCCTGGTCTACAGCTGGACCGGCAGG
Organism: Callopanchax toddi; assembly: GCA_006937965.1. Taxonomy (NCBI): domain Eukaryota; kingdom Metazoa; phylum Chordata; class Actinopteri; order Cyprinodontiformes; family Nothobranchiidae; genus Callopanchax; species Callopanchax toddi. Next base: position 665,580 of record SSNR01000299.1, read on the forward strand.
GTACAGCCTTACAGGACAGACTGTTTTTATCTTAATAAAATAACTTCTCACTATAGTAATAAAGTAATAAAATAACTTCTCACTATAGTAATAAAGTAATACAATAACTTCTCACTATAGTAATAAAGTAATACAATAACTTCTCACTATAGTAATAAAGTAATACAATAACTTCTCACTATAGTAATAAAGTAATACAATAACTTCTCACTATAGTAATAAAGTAATACAATAACTTCTCACTATAGTAATAAAGTAATACAATAACTTCTCACTATAGTAATAAAGTAATAAAATAACTTCTCACTATAGTAATAAAGTAATAAAATAACTTCTCACTATAGTAATAAAGTAATACAATAACTTCTCACTATAGTAATAAAGTAATACAATAACTTCTCACTATAGTAACAAAGTAATACAATAACTTCTCACTATAGTAACAAAGTAATACAATAACTTCTCACTATAGTAATAAAGTAATACAATAACTTCTCACTATAGTAATAAAGTAATAAAATAACTTCTCACTATAGTAACAAAGTAATACAATAACTTCTCACTATAGTAACAAAGTAATACAATAACTTCTCACTATAGTAATAAAGTAATACAATAACTTCTCACTATAGTAATAAAGTAATACAATAACTTCTCACTATAGTAATAAAGTAATACAATAACTTCTCACTATAGTAATAAAGTAATAAAATAACTTCTCACTATAGTAATAAAGTAATACAATAACTTCTCACTATAGTAATAAAGTAATAAAATAACTTCTCACTATAGTAATAAACTAACTCTGGGGGATTGTTTTGCTCGTCACAAGCAGTGATCAGTGGATCAGTTTTCTATATAGAGAACTAACAGGCTTCCTGAACTGCTGTCACTTCCAGTTTGGTGAAAAAATAGAAAATTCTCACAGAAATGAATCCAAAAGCCTAAATAAGCTGATTTTATGTAATTTTTTATTCAGAAAAAGTTTCTATTAATTTCTCTAAACATTTGTTTAAAGGAGTGTTTAAGCTGCAACTTGCTCTTTAACAATAAACCCAGCTCCGTCAAAAAGAAAAGGCCCGAGCTCCCTTTTATTTCCAGGTGTCACAAAGCGTGACCTGATGTAATCTTTGTTGTTTTCATGTTGTTTCATCGTTATAGAGATGTGTGTCCTTACCCTTCTGAACATGTTGTCTAGCTGACCGACCCAGATCAGAGCAGAGTGAAGGATTTATGGAGTAGAGATGTACTATCATCATCCTGGAGGCCTTTTCTCCTTTTCTCCCCACATCCTCAATCAGATTACGTGTCTTATCTGCTGTGGTTGGATTCTTCTCAAGAACTGAGTCTCTCTCTGAAGTCTTGAAGACACCATCTGCTTCCAGGACATCGAGGAGCCGTTTCACGATTTCTAGTGACATGTTTTCCACAAGGTCAGGCCTCATCCTTTCAAGCTCTGCAGGAAAGAAAGAAAGAAGCTTTTCAGCAAACATCCTGGATCTGTTTCAGTTATGAAAACGAACAGAAACATTCCTGAATCCAGACTGTTCATTGGTTCAAAGTCATTTTAGGTTTGTAGTTTGTTTAAAACAAAACTCAGAGTCAAAAACAAGACAATGTCTTACATTTATACATGTTTCCTTTTTCCATATTTAACTATTATCATCCCCAAAATAATAACAGAAACATACAACACAGAAATCATGTAGCTAATATTGTTCATTCAGCTCAGTAGAGACGCTGATAGCAGCTCATTCAAACCCCAAATTCAAGATCTCAGAAAATTAGAAAATTACATGAAATCAATAAAACAGGAACTTTAAATGAAGACTG
>SSNR01000299.1:691497-708436 GCA_006937965.1 Callopanchax toddi
AGGCTACGTTCACACTGAGGCTACGTTCACACTGAGGCTACGTTCACACTGAGGCTACGTTCACACTGAGGCTACGGCTGTGTCTGAATTCAGGGGTAGGATGCTTCTGAGGACGTGGACTTGCTGGTCTACCTAGGTTGGGTCCTTGCTCGACCGCTAAGACGGGAAATAAACGGCTCTGAATTCAGACGGTCTCGCCTCATACTTATCCCCGCCCCTCAGTTCAGTCGCTTAGCAACCGTGACAGCGCCGACAGACAGGCTAAAGCTAATAAAAATGGATCTAAAGAAACACTTTAAGCTCTTTTATGGTGACTTATTTCCTAAACTTTCATTTAAAACATTCAAGCTAGCTTACATTGATTTCTTGTCTTAAATAACATGAAAAATAAAACATTCAACCTCTTTTGTGGAGATTTTTATTATTAAACTTCAGATAAAGATAAGCAAAAAATTCCTAAACACAAGTTTTGTATAATCTTTTGAAAAACTGACATTTAAAACTGGACTGCTCTCTGGTTTTTTCTGCTACTGCTGCAAAATTGAACCAGTAGAATCCAACTGTGTCCTGTGTTGTAAATTCAATAAAGTTGAGAAAAAAAAAAGTAGAATCCCACGGCCGGCACGCAAAGCATCCTGGGATAGCCTTGGCCAGCGAGGATACACCAGACCCATCCTCGAAATTGGGGTGGAGCGAGGACGCATTTGAGGACGCATGGATGAGTATCCTTCGAATTCGGACAGCACTCGTCGCTGCGCTGTGACGTCATCGGCCTCGAAATGCGTCCTCATAAGCATCCTACCCCTGAATTCGAACACAGCCTACGTTCACAGTAAGGCTACGTTCACACTGAGGCTACGTTCACACTGAGGCTACGTTCACACTGAGGCTACGTTCACACTGAGGCTACGTTCACAGTAAGGCTACGTTCACACTGAGGCTACGTTCACACTGAGGCTACGTTCACACTGAGGCTACGTTCACACTAAGGCTACGTTCACACTAAGGCTACGTTCACACTGAGGCTACGTTCACACTGAGGCTACGTTCACACTGAGGCTACGTTCACACTGAGGCTACGTTCACACTGCAGCCAAAAGCGCATCAGATCTGATTTTTTCTCCTCATGCGACCCGTATCTGATTTTTGTAAGACAGTCTGAACGGCACAGATCCGACTTTTTCAAATCCGATTCAGGTCACTTTCATATGTGGTACTGAATCGTGTCTGATGTTTTTGAAAGCGACTCCAGTCTGAACGGACATGTCTCATTGACTCCGCCTCCTACGTGACTGACAGGAGACAGACCACTAATCAGCGCCAACGGAGGGAAACGCTCCAACAAGTAGAGCTGATACTGGAGACGGAGGACAGTGGACAGAAAGTCAGGTTTAGGACTTATTACGTGACAATTCTCTTCAAGTGAAACTTAGCGCCGTGGCGTGGACTCGCGTTTCTGGGACGCGTTGTGGCGCGTCTGTGATCTGACAGACTAAAATGGTTTTTAATCAAAATAACGGTGCGGGAGCGACATGGTGCAGCGCTGAGGTCTCCGGTGTATTTCAGCCTTAAAGAGATCTTACCGTAATCGGGCCAGAGCGCGTCATGTGTGACGTCTTGTCATCGTCTGCGCATGCGGGCCGCGTTGGGGCCGTGATTCGTTCACACTGGAGACTGTTAGCTGTCGCATTTCAGTTCCAGTGTGAACAGCCAGACAAAAAAATCTGATTTAATAAGAAAATCAGAATTGAGCATTAAGACCTGCAGTGTGAACGTAACCTCAGTCTCAGTCTCTTTCACTTGAGATCTATCTCTAAGATCAGAACGCTAGTGTCAAAAGCAAAACTATAAGCAGATTATTCGTGCTTTTATTTCATCTCGCCTTGATTACGGTAACAGCCTTTTTACATGTCTGAATAAGAAAGATCTGTCCCGCCTCCAGTCAGTTCAGAACGCTGCTGCAAGGCTTTTAACCAACACACCAAAGAGTCAGCACATTACTCCAGTTTGAAGATCCCTGCACTGGTTACCAGTGCATTTTAGAATTCATTTTAAACTTTTAGTTTTTACTTTTAAAGCTGTGTGTGATCAGGTCCCTGTTTACATCTCAGACCTTCTAAAACCCTACAGTCCTCCTCGTAGTCTGAGGTCTACTAGTCAGAGGCTGTTGGAGGTTCCTAGATCACATTTTAAGTCCAGGGGAGATCAATCTTATAAAGTGGCTCCAAGATTATGGAACACTTTACCTCCTCCTCTGCGTCGCCTGGATTCTGTTGACTCTTTTAGGAAACAGTTGAAGACTCATTTATTCAGGCTGGCTTTAACTGATTTTATGTTGCATGATGTTTTTGTTTTATCATGTTTTTATTTTGTGTTTTATTATGTTCTTATCAAGTTTTATCCTTTGTGTTTTTATAATTGTTTTTATTGTAAAGCACTTTGTGGTCATTGACCTGAGAAAGGTGCTATATAAAGAAAGAAAGAAAAAAAGACGCCATCTTCATTTACATTTTCATAATGACCTCATACCTTTGATTTAAAACATTTAAAATAGATTTAATGACCTCGTTGATTCTTTCCATCATTTTACTTTGTTTACAGAAATACTTCGTTCCTTCTCTTTGGTTCTAATCAGGTTTTTAAAGACTTCACTTCCTTTAAATGAGAACTATTGACTCTAAAACATTTTCTAAATGTTTATTGGTCAGGTATTTTATTAGCTTGGTACATTGTAATATTTTCTTACAATATTGAACATCTAGACAAGACCAAAGATCTAGAGACCAAACTACTAGGGCTGGAGCGAAGCGTCGATGACGTTAACGAATCGATAAAAAAAAAAAAAATGTCGACATCAAATCCGGAAGTCGACACATCGCGTGCACTCACCACACGCACGCGAGGAACTAAAACATGGCAGCATGGAGAACAAACCTCCGTCTCTAACAGCTTTCAGAACACAACCCGCCGCCCTACCTCAAAGTTGTAGGAATACTTTAAACGCAGCAAAGGACAGAAACCCGCTCCAGTGGTGGAAGGAGACTGAAGAGAGACTCACCGCCCTGACTGCTGTGGCAGAATCCTGCTACATGGACCTTCTGAACGCTTGTTTTCAGCAACAGGGACGATTGTAAGCAGAAAAGCTAGCCTCACCAAAGAGCAACACATTCCTCTACAGCAGGCATCACCAGGTCCGATCCCAGACCCAGACCCGTTCTGACCGGGAAAACCCAGGGAGACACTCGAGTGCTCCGGGGGGGCTAAGGGTTAGCGCAACACAGGGCTCGCCCCCTGCCCTCGTAGACCTCACCATGCGCGGTTCGGGTTAGAGGAGGCGACTGTCCGGTCCGCAGTGCTCGTGCCTGTCGTGCAGGAGCGCGCGCCACTCGTCTAGCTGTGTTTCTCACATGGTCTTATTTTCGGGTATGACGTCATCCTCTCCCCGCAGTTTGCCCCAAAATGAACCGACCTCGTCCACTTTTTTCATGCTTTGATTGTGCTGATTTTTGCGGCTAAAAGTTTTCTTTGTACTGCAATGAATTTTGAGATATTGAAGGTTACAAAGTAGAATACAACTTAGATGACGTCACTGGTTTATTTTAAAGCGCGCTGGGGGGAGGGTGACCCCTGAATGACCCCAGAATGAACCCTGAATGACCTATAACTTATTCTTAAATTTAAAACTTAAAAACACACACACAGCCCATATCTGCTGTTGTGAAACCGCCCCTCAGGCACATGCACTGATGTCGTGGTGAAAAAACATCGCTTACTGAAAGTCTGATTTGTCTGGGCAGGGGACTAACCGTTGTTCCCGGAGCAGCCTTTATCAAAACATTCTAGGAAAACCCACAATACTCCAGCCCGAAGGTGGGGGGCCTGTCTCGCAGTTCACACATCGGACAAGCGTCCTCAGCTGACTCTTCCAGCTCATACACTTACTAAGGTTTTTAAACTGCATGGGTCATACTCACCTGCTGGTGACCTGTTGACCTAAAACTGTCACAACAACTTGATCAGAAGTTAGTCTTCCTTTAACTTCAGTTGTTTTCAGAGACTCACATTAAATACTACAGTAATAACCTCCAAAAGTAGTTTCTTTTTGCAATAAGTTTTGTTTTGGGACTATGAAATAGTTTAACTAACACACTCAGGAATGTATGCTGTGAGCCGCAGTGTTTTTCCACTGCATTTTAAAATCTTTTAAATGAGATTTATGTCAAACTCTTCCTTAGAAACTGTAAAACAGTCATTTTATTTTGTGTTAAACACTCAGGAATGTCCATACTGTGCACCTCACAGTGTTTTGTTCAGTACTACAACTTAGTATTATTTTTTCCAAACCTTTAAACTAGAGTTATTGTACTGTGAAAGTAAATACTGACAGCTCTTCCATGTTGTAGAACACTGCTTTGATTTTGTTTTAAGCAGAAGATGTTTGGCTTTGGAAAACAGTTGTAGCCTACATTAAGTAATTTATTACATTTTAGGGGGGAGAGGGGTATCTATTTAAGATTTTATGATTTTTATTAATCGTGCAACAGAAAAATAATCGTTAGAATAATCGTCTAATTATCCATTAGAATAGTCGACTATTTGATAAAATAATCGCCCGAATAATCGTTTTAAAAATAATCGTTTTCCCCCAGCTCTACAAACTACTCATGGACAGGTGTCCATCTGAGGGACAGGAGGTCTCATCTGAGGGACAGGAGGTCTCATCTGAGGGACAGGAGGTCTCATCTGAGGAACAGGTGTCCATCTAGGAGTCCACCTGAGGGACAGGAGTACATCTGAAGTACAGGAGCCCATCTGAGGGACAGGAGGTCCATCTGAAGGACAGGAGTCCATCTGAGGGACAGGAGGTCCATCTGAGGGACAGGAGTCCATCTGAGGGACAGGAGGTCCAACTGATGGACAGGAGTCCATCTGAGGAACAGGAGTCCATCTGAGGGGCAGGAGTCCATCTGAGGGACAGGAGGTCCAACTGATGGACAGGAGTCCATCTGAGGAACAGGAGTCCATCTAGGAGTCCACCTGAGGGACAGGAGTACAACTGAAGGACAGGGGTCCATCTGAGGGACAGGAGTACAACTGAAGGACAGGGGTCCATCTGAGGGACAGGAGTCCATCTGATGGACAGGAGTCCATCTGAGGGACAGGAGGTCAATCTGATGGACAGGAGTCCATCTGAAGGACAGGAGTCCATCTGAGGGACAGGAGTCCATCTGAGGGACAGGAGTAGGGCCCTATAAAATCCGTTTTATCTTTTCCCAAATTCCATTTTTTTCCATTTTATTATTTTGTAACTCCAAATTTTCATTCCAACCACATTTATTAACCTAAAAGTGAGTCAATGACAAATAATTCATCAAATCAAAGCCACAGGATTCAAAATCAGTTTAACTTTAACAAACAGAACAAAGTTCTGTGTTTTTACAAGGTTTTTAAAGTATCTCCCTGTTTTTTAAAGAACAAAACTTTCTTTCTGTGCAAATCTGTTGAATTTCACTTTATTCCCAGAAAATATTTTTGTAAAATAAAATTGCTTTGGAATTGAACTTGACATAAAAAAAACAAGTGTCACGAAAAACATAAAACGTGTCAAAAGATACTAACTTAGCCTATAAAACAGGACTCTGTTCAGTTTGACCTCATCCATCATCCATCTCTCACAGAGAACACACGGAGTGTTCTGGCAGCAGCAGCGGGCAGCCCTCCCCCCTCCCACCCCCTGAATTTACCGAAGCATTTTGATTTTTTCTAAAGTAATAACACATTGAAACATAATGATCAATAACCTCACGGCTGGTTTCTATTATTTAGCTGAATGTTCCGTATACGGTTGGACCGGCTCCATGCTGCTGCCTGTTTTCAGACGTGACTCTGACTCAGAGCTCATCACATTACGCTGCCAGTCTGTCGACTAAACTTAAAGAGAAGTCATTCATCAGTAGGGCTGGGTATCGTTAAATATTTTTCGATACTACTACTTTAACGATACCTGGTTTTCGATACCGGTACCTTAACGATACTTTTTTCGATACCCATATGTATAAGAGAAAATAACAAGTACTTACATTTTTAAAAATTAAACAAAAATACAGTTTTATGGCATGTTTATTTATTTATTTATCTGTTACCTAGTAAATGTTCTGTTAACTAAGGCTGTCAGTGTCTTACAATCCATGTAGTACTCTTTGTTTCATTTTTCTGTTTCTGAAACAGAAACTGAATAACCAGATTTAACAGTTATTTGGTTTTTGTTATGGAAAAACAAAATCAGAAATACAGCCAAACAGGAAAACGGATCCGTTTTCATTATTTCATTATTCAGTTTTTGCTAATAAAGAGTCCACAGATTCAGGTCGACCAGAAACGAGTGTGACTCTGGAGCTGTCAGGATGGGAGCACAGGAAGAACTGAATGATAGACCAGAGGAGGAAAAGCCTCCACACATCCTTACTGATAACAGAACCTGTGGTAAAAAAAAGTAAATGCTCCTAAACAAACAAGTACGTCTCGTGGCCTCGCGGATTTTTAAATTGCAATTTTATATGCTTTTTAAACAAATACAGCGCATTTATTCTGCGTCTTCCTGGTTGCAGCTCCGCCTCCGACGCTCCTGCTGCCTCTCAGCAGGTGAGACCGGTGCTGCAGCCTTGATCAAACACGGTGTTCGGCTGACGGGTTTGATCTTTTAATCTGCCGTTCTGACGGCCCAGCCGGTAACAGCGAGTGTTCAAACAATAGAGGAAAGTCTCGCCTCGCTACGGCGAGTGGAAGCTCCGCTTATCCGGACCCGGGTCGCGACGCGCGGGCGCGTCCCGTTTCCCGACCCATCCTCTCCCTCACACACCTCCTGTGTTTCGAAGCAGCAGAGAACTCGGGTCTGTCTTTTTTCTTTTTTGTGACTGTTGAGAGGAGAGGAGGGGGTTGTGTCACCCAGCCTGTGTGTGTGTGTGCGCGCAACAGACGGAGGCTGCAGCGGCGCGAAGGGACATTTTACTGTAAAATACCGAAACTTGATCGGTACCACAGTAGTACCGTGTTACGATACCCAGCCCTATTCATCAGATTCATAAAGGTAATCTGGATATTGTTCTGCCCTGAGCTTTGCACGAAACTTCATGGTTTTTAATTTTCTGGAGGTGTTTTAGTGAGACTTTATTGAAGCGGACTGTCTTTTCTCTTTCTCTCTCGCTCTTGCTCTCTCTCTCTCTCTCTCTCTCTCTCTCTGGAGGCGAGAGCTGCGATGTGCGCAGCGTCAGGTACGGTAGCGGAAGTGGCCAAAACACTTGTGAAAATATTATTTTCCTTACTAATTTGCAGATATGAGAGAATTCCATGCGTTTCCGAGTTTTATACAGAATTCCATTTTGTTTGGCGATTTCCTCGATTCCGTCCATTTTTTTCGCATCTCAGAAATCATAGGGACCTACAAGAGATCCATCTAGGAGTTCACCTGAGGGACAGCTGTCCATCTGCGGGACAAGGGTCTATAATGGAGTCTATCTGAGGGACATGAGGTCCACCTGAGGGACAGGTGTCTATCTGAGGGACAGGAGTCTATCTGAGGGACATGAGGTCCACCTGAGGTACAGGTGTCTATCTGAGGGACAAGAGTCTATCTAGAAGTTCACCTGAGGGCAGGATGTCCATTTGAGAGACAGGAAGTCCATCTGAGGGACAGCTGTCTATCTGCGGGACAGGGGTCTATAATGGAGTCCATCTGAGGGACAGGAGGTCCATCTGAGAAACAATTGTCCACCTGAGGGACAGGAGGTCCATCTGAGGGATGAGGGTCTGTCTGAGGGACAGGTGTCCAACCAAGGGACGGGGGTCTGTCTGAGGGACAGGAATCCAACTGAGGGACAGGAGGTCCATATGAGGCACAGGAGTCCATCTGAGGGACGGGGTCCATCTGAGGGACAGGAGTTCCATCTGAGAGACAGGAGTTCCATCTGAGAGACAGGAAGTCCATATGAGAGACAGGAATTCCATATGAGGGACAGGAGTCTATAATGTAGTCCATCTGAGGGACAGGGGTCCATCTGAGAGACAGGAGTTCCATCTGAGAGACAGGAGTCCACCTGAGGGACAGGAGGTCCACCTGAGGGACGGGAAGTCCACCTGAGGGACAGGAGTCCACCTGAGGGACAGGAATCTATCTGAGGGACAGGAATCCATCTAGGAGTCCATCTGAGGGACAGAGATATATAATGGTGTCCATCTGAGGGAAAGTAGTCCATCTGAAGGACAGGGGATCCATCTAGGAGTTAACCTAAGGGACAGCTGTCAATCTGAGGGACAGAAATCCATATGAGGGACAGCTGTCCATTTGCGGGACAGGGGTCAATAATGAGTCCACCTGAGGGACAGAAGTCCACCTGAGGGACAGGTGTTCATCTGAGAGACAGGGGTCTGTCTGAGGGATAGGAATCCATGTGAGGGACAGGAGTCTATCTAGGAGCTCACCTGAGGAACAGCTGTCCATCTGAGGGACAGGGGTCTATAATGGAGTCCATCTGAGGGACAGGAGTTGACCTGAGGGACAGGAGTTCCATTTGAGAGACAAGTGTCCGCCTGAGGGACAGGAGGTCCGCCTGAGGGACGGGGGTCCGTCTGAGGGACAGAATTTCCACCTGAGGGACAGGATTTCCATATGAGGGACAGGAGTTCCATCTGAGGGACAGGAATCCATCTAGGAGTCCATTTGAGGGACAGGAGTCCATCTGAGGGACAGGGGTCTATAATGGAGTCCATCTGAGGGACAGGGGTCCATCTGAGGGACAGGAGCGAACAGGAGTCTATAATAGAGTCAATCTGAGGGACATTAGGTCCACCTGAGGGACAGGTGTCCATCTGAGAGACAGGGCTCCATCTGAGGGACGGGTCCATCTGAGGGACAGGGGTCTATAATGGAGTCCATCTGAGGGACAGGAGTCCACCTGAGGGACAGGGGGTTATCTGAGGGACAGGAGGTCCATCTGAGGGATAGGAGTCCATCTGAGGGACAGGAGTCTATCTAGGAGTTCACCTGAGGGACAGGGGTCTATAATGGAGTCCATCTGAGGGACAGGAGTTGACCTGAGGGACAGGAGTTCCATTTGAGAGACAAGTGTCCGCCTGAGGGACAGGAGGTCCGCCTGAGGGACAGGTGTCTGTCTGAGGGACAGGTGTCCATCTGAGAGACAGAAGTTCTATCTCAGGGACGGGGTCCGTCTGAGGGACAGGTGTTCATCTGAGGGACGAGGGTCTGTCTGAGGGACAGAATTTCCACCTGAGGGACAGAATTTCCACCTGAGGGACAGGATTTCCATATGAGGGACAGGAGTTCCATCTGAGGGACAGGAATCCATCTAGGAGTCCATTTGAGGGACAGGAGTCCATCTGAGGGACACGGGTCTATAATGGAGTCCATCTGAGGGACAGGGGTCCATCTGAGGGACAGGAGGGGACAGGAGTCTATAATAGATTCAATCTGAGGGACATTAGGTCCATCTGAGAGACAGGAGTTCCATCTGAGGGACAGGGGTCTATCTGTGGGACAGGAATCCATCTCGGAGTCCATATCAGGGACAGGAGTCCATCTGAGGGACAGGAGTCCATCTGAGAGACAGGAGTTCCATATGAGGGACAGGAGTCTATAATGGAGTCCATCTGAGGGACAGGAGTCCATCTGAGGGACAGGAGTCCATCTGAGGGACAGGAGTCTATAATGGAGGATCGTCCATCAGACATTTATCCATGAAATGTTCAGGTTGAGACGTTGATGAGAAACATGAAGTTCAAACATCTGAACTGATCCTAAAATGTTTTATTTCAGCTGACTGAAGACTTTAAACACTTTTTCATTAGGTCACCCATCTGGTTCCATTCAGCTTCAAATAAAGAGCTTTATGTTTACTAGCTTGTTAATCAGTCGTTTAGGAGTCATTATTACTGATATGGACAGATGTTTTTATAAAGTGAACGTATAAAACTGTAAATGTGGGTGCTCCTAAAGCTGAGCCATGAAGAAATCAGAAGTGTGAATTGTTCCTTTGAGTGTAATCTTCTGCTAGTCTGATGTCAGTGTTGATGTCAGATCTGGTTTGCTACATCGTTGCAGATCAGCTGAACTTCCTGCTTCACCAAAGATTCTTCATTTGCTCCGATTCCCAAGAGAATGAGCCTGGAGAGGAAGCTGCCTTCCCACCAGGAAAACCATGGTAAAAGCCCGACTCATCACTTCTTCATTTCATCCTAATAAGACATGTGATGGATTTGTCTCAGACCAGATGGACTGTTTACTGCAGCAGAAGTCTTTAGTTCTTTCTCTTCACCCTCCTTGTCTGCTGGTGGTGGTCAGAGGGTCTGGTAGCACCTGGTGCATGGCTGCTTCACTTCTGGCTACAATGTAGCTCACTGCCATCAGTGTGTGAATGAATGGCTGAATGACTGACTGTAGTGTAAAGCTCTTTAGAGTCCATGACTTAGAAAACACTCTACTCTCTAGGTGGGATGTGAGTAGAAAGAAGAAACTCTGGGTTGAGTTAGATGAAGTAATACCAGTTATCAGTCTGATACAAAGGTCATGTATTCATACATGTGACTCTGTTTACATTTAGATGATGTTTACAGGCTTTTATAAATCTAGGTGGTCTTCAAAGTTAGAGGAAAAGTCTAAACTCCTTCCTGATTTCTCCTCAGACTCAGAGCAGAAAGTTCTTCTATTTAGGACACCCTTGTTGATCCTAGAGCATCACTGCAGAGGGAGATTCACACACAAGAGTTACAATCACAAGAATCTCATTTCACTTGAGATGACAGGATGCTTTTATAGACAGACATGATCACACAACAATCCTGCCTCGTTCTGGGCTCATCCCTGAGCTCAGCCTACAGTCTATTGGTTACTGTCAGTTTTCAGCTCAGTAACACAGTTTATACAATCAGATGGTTTGTGTGTTTCAGGTCTGACTGCAGATGATCAACAGTTGGTTTTAATGAAAGAAGAAGCTCCTGGAGAATGGAGGCCTGGTGTGGACCAGCAGGACCCAGAGCCCCTCAACATAAAGGAGGAAGAGGAGGAACTCTGGACCAGTCTGGATGAAGACAAACTCAATATTAAGGAGGAGACCGATGACACCAGGCTTCCCTTCCTTGCAGTTCCTTTGAAGAGTGAGGATGATGAAGAGAAACCTGTGTTGTCACAGCTTCCTCAGCACCAAGTGCTTCCAGCCAGCAGCTCCACTGACCAGATGACAGCAGCAACTGGTGGAGAGGACTGTGGAGGAGCAGAAACCATCAGGAACCCAGGAGCCCCAAATACTCAGGAAGAAGATTCCAGCTCTTCACAAACTGAAGTCAGTGAGGATGATGAAGAGAAACCTGTGTTGTCACAGCTTCCTCAGCACCAAGTGCTTCCAGCCAGCAGCTCCACTGACCAGATGACAGCAGCAACTGGTGGAGAGGACTGTGGAGGAGCAGAAACCATCAGGAACCCAGGAGCCCCAAATACTCAGGAAGAAGATTCCAGCTCTTCACAAACTGAAGTCAGTGAGGATGATGAAGAGGAAGACCATGTCAACAATCCTGACTCTCAGCTGTCAGACACTGGGTCAGAAACTGAAGACAGTAACAAAAACAGGAAGGAGATCAGGTCTCCTGAGTCAGGTGTAGGCACTGTCAAGACAAGAAGGAAAGTCCAGACAGGGCAGAAACCATATGGTTGTGATCTCTGTGGTAAAAAATTTACCACAAAACAAAATCTAGAAAGACACACAATGATCCACACAGGTGAGAAGCCATTTTGTTGTGGTGATTGTGGACAAAGTTTTAGGGTCAAGTCAACTTTAAACGAACACGTGAGAATCCACACAGGTCAGAAGCCATTTTGTTGTGTTGATTGTGAACAAAGTTTTAGGGAAAAGTCACATTTAAACACACACATGAGAATCCACACAGGTCAGAAGCCATTTTGTTGTGGTGATTGTGGACAAAGATTTAGGGTCAAGTCACATTTAAACACACACATGAGAATCCACACAGGTCAGAAGCCATTTTGTTGTGTTGATTGTGGACAAAGTTTTAGGGTCAAGTCAAATTTAAACACACACGTGAGAATCCACACAGGTCAGAAGCCATTTTGTTGTGGTGATTGTGGACAAAGTTTTAGGGACAAGTCAAATTTAAACACACACATGAGAATCCACACAGGTCAGAAGCCATTTTGTTGTGGTGACTGTGGACAAAGTTTTAGGGTAAAGTCAACTTTAAACAAACACATGAGAATCCACACAGATCAGAAGCCATTTTGTTGTGGTGATTGTGGACAAAGTTTTAGAGACAAGTCAACTTTAAACACACACATGAGAATCCACACAGATCAGAAGCCATTTTGTTGTGGTGATTGTGGACAACATTTTAGGGTGAAGTCACATATAAACAGACACATGAGAATCCACACAGGTCAGAAGCCATTTTGTTGTGGTGATTGTGGACAACGTTTTAGCCAAAACTCAACTTTAAACACACACATGAGAATCCACACAGGTCAGAAGCCATTTTGTTGTGGTGATTGTGGACAACGTTTTAGCCAAAACTCAACTTTAAGCACACACATGATGATCCACACAGGTCAGAAGCCATTTTGTTGTGGTGACTGTGGACAACCTTTTAGGGAAAAGTCAACTTTAAACAAACACATCAGAATTCACACAGGTGAGAAGCCATTTTGTTGTGGAGATTGTGGACGACGTTTTAGCCGAAAGTCACATTTAAACACACACATGAGAATCCACACAGGTCAGAGGACATTTAATGACTCCTGAAATACAAGAATCAACACTTCTTTGGGAAACAGTTTAACTGAATATTCAGACAACTCACAGAGACACATGTTAAAACACCGTGTTGGCTCTGCCGTTTCAGACTTCTTTATTCCACAAACTTCAAACAACAAACAGTCAATTTCTAACATGCGTACAAACCGGAAGTAACTTGCGGCTTCCTGTTAGACATTTCAAAATAAAACAACTAAAATACTTAAATGGCGCTTACAATGAGGTAGTTCAATATATTAAAAGTTAAATTATTCAAATTTATTTAAGTAACACACCACACAAGATTACATAATTATGTTATGATTATTAGCACACAAGATTCTAATAGTATTCAAACTTAAGAAATTCAGCATTCAGGAAACCACTTAATAGCACATTTTCTTCCTGCCTTGCTCCTTGTTCATAGACCGATCAGAGCGCATTTCGCCAGGATTGCGGGAGAAATTACACCGGTATTTCCGCAGTAGATTTTGTTGCGGGATGCAAAGTTTACATCACTCTAACAGAGTAAAAGTTCAGCAGATGTGTTTCAGTTTCACTTTCGGCGCTGAGCTCCGGCACAGCAGGGAGGGGAGGGGGAGACGCGACGCTGCACAGAGGGTCTGCAGGTGTATTCTTCCTCTGGTCGGAGGCCTGGGAATCGAAACTAGGAATCAAAATTTTTTTATTTCAACGATTCCGGGAGAACCGGACAGCTAGTCCCGGTTTCAATTGATGCTCGATGCCCAACCCTAGTCCTGAGATCAGTCAGGTTTTTTATGATGAACTGTTCCTGAGGTGGATTCCTCCAGGAGATGGCGAGCCTTCCCACCTGAACTATGACGAGAGAGATTGTGATTCCTTCCTATCCAGTTGGATGATTCCTGCTGCACTTGCAGTGTGGTAGGACTGTATCAACCACATTTATTTACACACATCCAGTCATACATGAGACCACAGACTGACGATTCTGCCTTTCCCCTATTTTAATTTCTACACCCTGGGCAATTGTTGGACTGAACTTGAGGGACAAATTATTATGTTTGGAACTGTGTAACCAGGTTGTTATGTAAAATTGTTCACTGCTTGTAAATAGTGTTTGCTTTTGGATTAGAAAGGATGTTTAAGTCAATGAATTGAGTTTTTCATTATTTTAAAGAATTGAGAACTCAGATTACTTGGGTTCACCCCAGATTGACTCAGAAATGATCTAAAATTTACACAAAATTTATAAAATAGAGAATTTAGAACACTTGGCCGAGTTTCATTTATTTTATTGGTATTTCATTGTGTATTTTATTTGTTTTACTTGTGTGTAATTTTCTTTTTCATGATGTGTGTTGTACTATATTATTGTTTATTGAAGTAAATTCAGTGTATTCTTTAAATCCATCTCCCTCATCTCTGTCTGATTTAAATCCACCACCTTGCTCCTATAGACCAACCTATTGGCCCATTAGTGTGATCAACTAGCACAAGTTATTGATGATCTCTTTATTAATCCTTGTGTGTGTTACACAAGGTTTGTTGTTTAGTAGAATGAAGTGTGTTGTTGTAGCGTTCATCTCCAGGTCAGTGCTGAGTAGGTTTAGTCAGTCTAGGAGGAGAGTTCATTCCTAGTAAAAACTGAGAGAACAGCTGTAGGGTTTCCTTCACACATTCTGAACTGATTGGTACTTTTTATTCCCTTTTGTTATTCTAGTTCTCCTGTTTTTATTATTGTGCTGCTCAAGCTGATTTACACACTGGATTTTATTTATTCTCACTGTTTTCAATGAATATGGATGATTCTAAACTTTCATTAGTACTTTTCAAATACTACTACTACTAAATTCAAATGATTTGTGATGAAAGTTGTAAAGTTTGTGTGTAAATGTTAACAGGAGCAGCTGTTTGTCACATTGATGAAATAATCAGTGTTTGTGTGTTCAATCAAAGCTCAACAATAAAGTCTGCTGTCTGTATTTGTTCTAGTATTTGAACTAGTAAACAGTCTAGTTGGTATTTGTTGACTCAGGGATCATCAGTCTGCTTCTACTTTTCCTCTATGAAACCATTTAGCTGTCAATGTTTCACATTTGTTTACTGATTTTCTATTCTACTTGCTTTAAATCAATCTTTGATTTTCTTTGAATCCTGTTGAATTTTGAGGTTCCTTTGATCTTTTCTGTGAAAGGAGCTAAATAAACAAACTGACTTCTAACATCTAATTGATGTCCATCATTTCCTCTGAGGAGCTTTTTATAGAAACAGGACAGAA
Source organism: Callopanchax toddi (assembly GCA_006937965.1). Classification (NCBI taxonomy): domain Eukaryota; kingdom Metazoa; phylum Chordata; class Actinopteri; order Cyprinodontiformes; family Nothobranchiidae; genus Callopanchax; species Callopanchax toddi. The sequence continues at coordinate 706,567 of SSNR01000299.1, forward strand.
AATGTCTGCCTTGTTCAGAATTAAACAGAAGGAGTTAACTGAACAAATCAGTCTGCTTAGTGAAAATCCAGATGGAACTGAGGAAGAGATGGAGAAATGATGCTCCTCTCTAAAGAAACTAGACCTAGTCTACCTAGAGAGAGCTACATTTGTGAGATCTAGGGCCAAATGGATGGAACAGGGAGAGAAAAATTCATCTGATTTTTACAGCCTTGAGAAACAAAGACAAACTAAAAGAAAGATAACCAGAATGAATAAAAGTGTCAATATTATTATTAAAGATTCAAGTCAATTAATGCATGAAATGAGTGAATTTGATGGAATTTCTACAAACAGAAGACTCAGAAAAAAGACAGTGATCTAGTTTCTGATACAATCAACGATCACAGAACAGAACTGAACGAAGAAGATGATTACTTCCTGTTGTTGCTGTCACTGACTTTGTTCTGTTTTAGAAACGACGACTGTCCCAGTTCTTCTGTGTTTGTCTCTTTCCTGTCCTCTCAGACCCAGCGGGCCGAGGCAGGAGGCTCCGCCCACTCTGAGCCTGACTCTGTTTGAGGTCTACTTCCTGTTTAAAGGGAGCGGTTCTCTCCCACAGTCCCCCTCGTACCGAGCTGCTCAGACTGGAGGCTCCAGTCCAGTCAGCTGGTTCCTTTAGAACAGGACAATCTGACTCAATGCTTTGAATCAGGATCTGATTGGATTACAGCTGAATCCCATCGACTGCAGTCAGTTGTCCTGAATGTGGAGCTGAAATGAACTGGATGTGTTTCTTTGTTCAGCTCTGTCACTTCTGTTTGACTCTCTTCTGCCCAAACTTGAAGAAGGCTGAAGAACGCCTTCTGATCTTTAGTTTGACTGAAGGTCAGTTCAGGTTGAAAGTCATGAAACAACAAAGAAAACCTTCAGTTCACATTTACAAGTCGACTCATTTAAAGCAGGTTGTCCTCAGATCTACTTCCATTAAACATCATCAAACTTCTAAATGATTTCAAAGTCTTTCCTTTGGCTCCTAGAATCCTCCATCATCACAACAACATCCCACATCCAGAGAAAAGGTCAAAGGTTGTTTTCCCAGCAGCAGCTTGATCAGTCAGGTTCATCGTCTTCTGTGGATCTGAGGCTACCAGGTCCAGATCAGAGTCTGTTACCATGGTGATAGACTCAGAGGTTGTTTCTGGAGCAGAAAACCCTAAACTCTGGCTTTATTTTCCCAGAATCCTCCTCTGCATTTTAGCTGCATATTACATTGAACTGAATAGAAATATTCAGTCAATCAGCAGCTGTTTTAGAGTGTAGTTCTTTATTTCAGCCACTAGATGGAGACATATCATCACTCAACAGATGATGGATGTTGAGCTCAGCTCTATTCTACTGTCTGTATTTCTACTCATCTCTGAGATCCATGAAGACCTGATGATATTTAGTCCTTTCTGTTTGATTTGACATTAAAGACTCTGAAGGTGAAGCTCTGAGTCACACAGACACACATCTGGTCCAGAATGTAGAGCTCTAGCTGCTGCAGCTCAGGAGACTGTGTGAGAGTCTGTGTTTCAATCTGTGGACTGATTTTATGGAACAGTGTTGAAGAAAAAATCAAACAAAGAACAAACAAACTGCAATTCAACAAATGATAGAAAGAAGTGATTGAGTCCAGATCAGAAAAGAGGAAGAGTGATGTGTTCATGTGCTGTGGTGATATTAGACTGTAGTGTTATTCTACTCTCATGTTGTAGTACTTTGTGTTGTTGTGTTGTCATGTTGTTGTACTCAGAGGTTGTTGTTTCTGATTCTATTAAAATATTACAGGAGTGTAAATTAATTTAGGGCTAGGTCAGATCAGCTGATTCTTCTCTTTTACAACTCA
>SSNR01000299.1:709054-731381 GCA_006937965.1 Callopanchax toddi
TCACACTGAAGCATTAGGATGCTGGATGACCTGTTTGTTGTCAACAAACTGTTTGTTTAGTTTGTTTCAACTGATCAATGTCTGATTTAAATGCTGCTGTATTGCTCTGGTCAGAGGACTACTTCCTGTTTCTAGAGCCTCTCCTTGTATGAATGAGGTCACAAGTGGGTGTGGTCCTTACTGTAGATGAATAACTGATAGAACGCCACTTCAAAATGACCAAAATGTCTCTTTAAACTAAAGTGTTCCTTCTTTCTCGTCTCATTAATGAACATTTTCTTCTTCTCTGTTTTCTGTTTAGATCTTCCACAGCTTCATGTCTGGAAAGAGGAGGATGTTCTGACTGACCAGCAGCTCTGGAACCAGGAGAGGAACTCCAGTTTGGACCAAAATGATCTAGAACCTGCAGTGATGCAAGAGAACCAGGAAGAAACAGAACCTGAACAGATGGAGGAGGAACAGCAGGAACGTTGTATCAGTCAGGATGAGCAGCAGTTTGCACTGAAGCAGGAGACTGATACCTTTACAATGACTCCTTCTGAAGGAAGAGACGGCAGGGAACCAGAAGCTAACAGGGACCAGACCCTTTCTCACAACTCTGCTGAAGCTGACATCCAGAACCAGGAAAGAAGCAGAAATAAAGACGATGAGTCAGACAAAGATGAAGAACTGAGGCACAAGAAAAGACGTCCACAAACCAAAGATCACAGGAAAGATGTAGACAGTCTAGAACTAAAAGACAAGAAAAGACGTCCACAAACCAAAGATCACAGGAAAGATGTAGACAGTCTAGAACTAAAAGACAAGAAAAGACGTCCACAAACCAAAGATCACAGGAAAGATGTAGACAGTCTAGAACTAAAACACAAGAAGACGTCCACAAACCAAAGATCACAGGAAAGATGTAGACAGTCTAGAACTAAAACACAAGAAGACGTCCACAAGCCAAAGATCACAGGAAAGATGTAGACAGTCTAGAACTGAAACACAAGAAAAGACGTCCACAAACCAAAGATCACAGGAAAGATGTAGACAGTCTAGAACTAAAACACAAGAAAAGACGTCCACAAACCAAAGATCACAGGAAAGATGTAGACAGTCTATAACTGAAACACAAGAAAAGACGTCCACGAACCAAAGATCACAGGAAAGATGTAGACAGTCTAGAACTGAAACACAAGAAAAGACGTCCACAAACCAAAGATCACAGGAAAGATGTAGACAGTCTAGAACTTCAAAATCACACAAGTGAGAAGCCTTTCTCATGTAAGAACTGTGGGAAACGTTTCAGTCACAGGTGGAATTTAACTGTCCACATGAAAATTCACACATTTCAGAAAACATATTCATGTAAAACTTGTGGAAATTTTTTCTCTGCGAATTCACTTAACTAGTCACATGAGAACTCACACAGGTGAGAAACCTTTCTCATGTAAGACCTGTGGAAAAAGTTACAGTGACAGGAGGTATTTAACAGGTCACATGACAACTCACACAGGTGAGACACCATTTGAATGTTTCATCTGTCGAGAAAGATTTTATTCCAGATATTTTTTAAACGCTCATGAGAATTCACACTTGAGGATTTACTCATAAAAACTCATTCTCTTCCTAAAGTAACTCAGCTGAACACGTGAAAACTCACAGACCAGAAGGTTTCATCTCATCAGCCTTTTCTCAGACGTTGGGGAACATTAAAGCTCCCAGTTCAGAGGTTGGTCATCTTCACTGGACAAATCAAGTAGAAACTGGAAAACATCAAACACTTGAACCTCTACTTGATCTGCTGGAAGTTTCTTTTCTAGCCTGTGTTCTATTGGCTGGTAGAGCTGTCTGTCAGCTGGTTGCTGTGACAACGGGGGCGGGTCTACTGTGTGTGTACAATCTATCAGCCAGCTGCCCCCCTGAGTAGACTCCTCTGTGGTGGAAAGCTGAGGTAGACCTTCACCTGAGGTAGAGCCTTACCTAAGGTAGACCTTCACCTGAGGTAGAGCCTCACCTGAGGTAGAGCCTCACCTGAGGTAGACCTTCACCTGAGGTAGAGCCTCACCTGAGGTAGACCTTCACCTGAGGTAGAGCCTCACCTGAGGTAGACCTTCACCTGAGGTAGAGCCTCACCTGAGGTAGACCTTCACCTAAGGTAGAGCCTCACCTGAGGTAGAGCCTCACCTGAGGTAGACCTTCACCTGAGGTAGACCTTCACCTGAGGTAGACCTTCACCTGAGGTAGAGCCTCACCTGAGGTAGAGCCTCACCTGAGGTAGAGCCTCACCTGAGGTAGAGCCTCACCTGGAGGAGAGGATTCCTCTGAAGAGCAGATCATCAAACACAGAAGGTCAGACTAAATACGGTGTGTGTCTCTTTAAATATGATGTCATCTAAAACCTGTGGAAGCAGGATGTTTGATTTCCATCTTGATCAGAGCGACCATCAACATCCAGGACTTAGCATGACGTCAGTCATTTAGACCTGAGTGTTTGGCTCCCTCTAGTGACAAAGCTGAGAACTGCAGTGTTTCTAGATTGATCTGAAATGTTTCTACACCTTTTAAAGGCCAAAACGTTCAATAAGTGGAGTTTTTAAATTGGACTCTTTATTCTAGATTTGACTAAATGATGCTTTCCACCTGCAGAACTTTGCAGCTGTTTGAGCCAGATGTTGAAGAACCTGCAGAGAACAACAGCTGAGGAGTTCAAGGTGGCTCTAGGTTTAGAGTTCTGACAGCAGGAACAGGAGATGAAGTNAAAGGGGACTTTCCAAGTCCACCAGGAGGTCTACAGGTCTGTGACAGCAGCAGGAGACCCACCTGAACTGGTCCCAGCATTCAGATCCTCTTTAGACCAGGAGAAAACCACCAGAGACAAAGATCAGATCCCAGATCAGTTAGCTCAGACTGTTAGAGACCTGGAGAGACTTCTGAAGGTCCTGGTTCAAGTCCAGGTTCAGCTTCTTCTTTAGACTCCAACCATCAAATGAAAGAGTCAAAAGGTCTAACAGAACCAGTCTGAGTGTGAAGGGCCTCGGTGGTGTGGTGGGATTCTTCACGTTTCATAGACTGCTTCTAATCCCACCTGCTACTGGAACCTGGATCAAAGCAACAGTCCCACAGTAGTGGGTCGGGGAGGAGGCCGTGTCTCCTGGAGCCTTAATACAGTCACTGTCATCAGGTGGCACAAACTGATGGAGAGTATTTGGTAGAAAAATCTCTTCATTTTCAAGCTTTGGAGGAAAAACTCCACTTGTTAGAAAAGCTTTCATTTCATACAACATTCATTTAGAGGCGGAGCCTCATAAGAAACAACTAACTCAGGTTCATCAACAAAACAAACCAGTCCATCATTTCATTCAACTCAATGGAACAATACCACTGCTTTCATTACACACTTTGATTCTCAAACCAGACAATGCTCAATCAACAGCACATGGCTTCTGCCCTCTAGTGGACACACGCCATAACTACAGACACAGGAAATATCAAAGAGGACACTTCCTGTCACTTCACTCACAACTTTAAACTACTTACAGCTCCACAGCTGCTTAAACTGCCTCCATATCTTCATCTAGTTCAACCACAGCAGGCTGCTGGACTCACTGCTTCTCACCTCTGGAAAATCACAACAAAACACAGCTGTGGGACAATCACATGGCAGATCAGCTCATTCATCTTTTACAAACACATCAAATCTCAGCTCTGGCTGTCAGCTTCAACTACAAGCTGTTGACTCTGATTTTAAAAACAGTTGACATTCATTTACTTCCAGTTCAAGCTGGTTTCAAACCAGTTCAATGGAGTCAAGTGTTTCAACACAAACAGACTGACACTTGACTCTGGAGAGGACAATATTAACACATCTATTGTTGAAGATAAAATTCTTCTTGATACTCAGAGGAAAATGAAGACAGACTACTTCTCAAGTTAAAAGGTTTATTTATAAATTTAGCTGGACAGTTTGTTCAAAATAAGCCCAATCAGAAGTCTTAGAATCCCTAATAATCTCTCTTTCACAGGCGAGCTTGACACTCTTTTATAGATCTTGGCTTCTGTGACATCAGCCAATCACAACACACGACTCGAACCCTTCTCGGCCAATCACATAACCACATGGACCAGTGATGTAATGTTTTTCCCGGACTGTGGTGTTTTTGTTGAAATCAACTCTCTGGAGTCCAGCTGTTGGAGCTCTGGAGTTTCCTAATCTTACCGGACATTTAGAAAAACATCATTTATCATGCAAGATGTTCCTGGCTCACATTCAGTGAGTTTCCTGCCAAACTTCAGTTATCGTAGAGAGAAAGAAACTGTGTGAACGTGCTGTTTCTTCAGTTCTCACCAAAAGCTCTGACCTTTTCTGACCGCAGAACAGAACAAAACAAGAACATCTGACTCCTGTCACGCTATTCTCTCTCAGATAAGATTTTCCTGGCAATCCTCTGCTAAGTTCCAACTAAACAAACCCTCTGTTCCTTCACACACGAACCTGAGTTCTGAACAGTCACCGAAAGTTCAAACTGACCTCTTAAAGGATTTTACATATCTTTAAGTAAAATGAAACATCTAGTTTTATATAACATAAAAGTCCTTCACTATCAGCTGACATTTAGAGGATTATTGATTTCAATTCATCACATTTACACCTTCATTCAAACATTTGGGTCTAAAAGTTTCACTTTCCTGATTCTTGTCTCAGGTTTCTGTTGGACTTGTTCATCGTCATGTTTTTCATCATCAGCTGAACTCAAATGGTTGGTTCCAGTTTAGTCTGATCACATGACAGCTGTCTGACCTCGGGGTTGGTGTTTATCAGAACCAGTGGGTTTAGCATTGAGACCACGTGGATCTCAGGTTGGTTTGAATCAGCTTCCATCAGGAGAAGCTCCTCTCTGCAGCAGCAAGTGTCTCTGGCATCGTGGCAGCAATCCTCAGGGCCTCAGGCCCACTTCAATGAGAAGAAATGATTGTAAATGAGACAATTAGAGAGGATTGTGTTGTTGAATCGAATCAGATGAATTCTGTCCTGAACACCTGGAACTTTAGGAAGTCGTTAGAAAGCTGAGGATCACTGAGTCAACAAATACCAACTAGACTGTTTACTAGTTCAAATACTAGAACAAATACAGACAGCAGACTTTATTGTTGAGCTTTGATTGAACACACAAACACTGATTATTTCATCAATGTGACAAACAGCTGCTCCTGTTAACATTTACACACAAACTTTAAAACTTTCATCACAATCATTTGAATTTAGTAGTAGTATTTGAAAAGTACAAATGAAAGTTTAGAATCATCCATATTCATTGAAAACAGTGAGAATAAATAAAATCCAGTGTGTAAATCAGCTTGAGCAGCACAATAATAAAAACAGGAGAACTAGAATAACAAAAGGGAATGAAAAAGTACCAATCAGTTCAGAATCTCTGCTTGTTGGCACTGCAAGCACTGCAGTGTGTGTGTCAAACAGCACCAGGTCGCTCACTGCGTTGACTTTAATGGAGGTTTTGTGGCGTGGGCGCTGTCGGTGTAATTCGTTCCTCGGGAGGGGAGGACCGTCCCAAGATCTACCAGCTACGCCTCCTGACCAATGTAATGGGCACCCTGTACATTACAGATCTTTGATTTCATTAATGCACAAATATTAAAGGTCTGTAATTAAAATTTTTAAAAGACTCAAAATTTCAAAAAGTAGATTCATTAAAAATGTTAGTCTTTTTCTGAAGATTAGTTCTGGAAAGGGGGAGTTGTCTTATAATCGGTTGGTCCTATATTTGGGTCAATACGATAACAATGAAATAAATGAAACTCGGCCAAGAGTTCTAAATTCTCAATTTTATGAATGTTTGGGTAAATGCTTAGAAACAGTTTGAGTCAATCTTGGGTAGACCCAAGTAATCAGAGTTCTCAATTCTTAAGAAAAAACAAACAAACCTCAATTGACTTAAATATCCTTTAAAATTTAAAAGCAAACACCATTCACAAGCAGTGAACAATTTTACACAACAACCTGGTTGAACAGTTCCAAAAATAATAATTTGTCCCTCAAGTTCAGTCTAACAAATGCCCAGGGTGTAGAAATTAAAATAGGGGAAAGGCAGAATCGTCAGTCCATGGTCTCATTCCTGACTGGATGTGTGTAAATAAATGTGGTTGATACAGTCCTACCACACTGCAAGTGCAGCAGGAATCGTCCAACTGGATAGGAAGGAATCACAATGTCTCTCTTCATAGTTCAGGTGGGAAGGCTCGCCATCTCCTGGAGGAATCCACCTCAGGAACAGTTCATCATAAAAAGCCTGACTGATCTCAGTTCATTACGCTTGGAGGAAACAGTTTGGTGGCACTCAGTCCATCTTTCCTAGACACTGTACCTTCTTAAAGAGGTACACTCATTTTATGTAAGTTACACCTGGACCTGTTCAGCTTCAACTCAGTGTTTATTAACATGTGTCTCTACGAGTTGTCTGAATATTCAGTTAAACTGTCTCCCTTTGAAGTAGACTCTTGTGTTTCAGGAGTCATTAAATGACCTCTGACCTGTGTGGATCATCATGTGTTTGCTTAATGTTGACTTGACTCNTGTCAAAGTCAAAGTCTTGATGTGGATGTAGGTGACAGAGATGCTGAACATAAAGGAAAAGCAAAGAGTTTGACTGATGAATGAAGCAAAGGCCATAATGGATTTAACAGACAAAACAGCAACAGACAATAAAACGACTTCATTAGTATATTTATTGATTTTAAAAAGCATTTGACTTCGTAGATCATTCAAGGTTACTTCAAAATGAAGTCAGTATGGAACAAGAGGTGTGGCTCATCAGAAAGTTATTTAGAATAAAGGAAACAGTTTGTTGCTACAAGCTGAAAATGTCCTTCAAAGTGTCCTAAACTCTCATCCTGTCTTTATTTGTAGCTGCACAGACCTTCAACACTTCCAGCTGTAGCTAATGATGTCATAGAAGAGCAGCTGCATGCTGGTGTGATCAGCTGGATGTTTTATATCAACGTTCTATGATCTGATGAGTCGACTAATCACTGAACTAATCAATGACTAGTCGACTATCAAAGGAATGGTTTGTGTCAGCCTTAGTCTTATTATTGAATGTGATGATGAATAAATCAAAGTGTTAGTTGAGTCCAGATGATGTGATGAAGCAGTCTGTTCTTTTCCTGGTCAGGAGGTCAAACAACAGCTGGGAGGTTGTCAGCAGCTGGAACATGTCATCAGGTCCTAGTAGCTGAAGGAGCTGCTGCTCTGAGTGGATGTGTGGCTGCTTGGTCTGTGACAACAGCTTCATTCTCTGACTGACTGAGGGGATGACCTCATCCATTAAATGTCTGAAACTCCTACAACCACTAACAGCTGCTCTGAACTGGAACATCTGTGTCTTCAGTATCATGACCTCATTTTAGGAATCTGAATATTAATGAATAAATATGTTTAATTAATACAAACAGAAACTGGTAGAAGATCATTTCAGTCTCTTTGACATTTGAAGGGATTTGATTCTCAACTTTGAACTTCTGACCAAGTTTTTCTTTCTTTGTTTCAAAAACATGAAGGACTTGAGAACTGGTTTCCAGTGACATGAAGTAAAGAAATGCATCAGATAGATTCTCCTCTTCATCGTCGATCTGTTTATTGTCCAAAGCAAACAGAGACTCAACAGTTCCATCATGCATCCTGAGCAGCAGCAGATCCACCTCCTCCTACATTTAACAGCATCTTCACACTCAGTAGATCCTCTGAAAAAGGAACATTTGTCCATTTTCAGTCCAGCCTCATCAGTCAGGTCATGTGACCTGTGACCAATGACAAGCTGTGAAACCACATGACTGCAGTCGTTCTTCTGACAGCAGCTCTCTGTAGGAGATGAGATGGTTGAACTCTGGTAGAAACAATAATCAGACGACTTCTCATCAAATACGACGCCTAAAACTTTGGTTTCATTCATTCTTTTGATTTTCATCCATTCATCGTCAAAATGAGCTGGTTGTTCCCTCTGTGGTTAAACAGCATAAAGGTAGTTTGACATCGATTCAGAGAGCGTCTGTTTAGATCAAAGCAGGATGAAGTTTGAACCAACTCTTCATTTATCACCTGATTAACTTCCTTAACGTCTGTCCTGGAATAAGAAAAGGAATCATCTGAAAACAAGATCCAGTCAAGCCTCCAGGACACGCTAACAAGGTCGTTGATGTTCAATCAAAACAACTGAGCTCCAAGAACTGAACCCTGTGGAACTCCACATGTAATATCACGTANATTGACTTAAATATCCTTTCATATTCTAAAGCTAACACCATTCAACAGCAGTGAACAATTTTACACAACAACCTGGTTGAACAGTTCTAAAAATAATAACTTGTCCCTCAAGTTCAGCCCAACAAATGCCCAGGGTGTAGAAATTAAAAAAGGGGAAAGGCAGAATCGTCAGTCCGTGGTCTCATTCATGACTGGATGTGTGTAAATAAATGTGGTTGATACAGTTGTAGCGCTATAAACTCTATTTATATGGTTTATAATTGGCACATACTTCTGTAAATTCACTACCAGGTTTGGTAAGTTTTATACAGAGGAAACCCTCTGATACTATTACCTTTTTAGTGTTTACAGGGATATCTAGGTTCGAGTCTGTGTTAAGGCCATGGCAGAAAACTCCTAAGCAACAACACGTACGGACACAGAACTGGAGAAGTAACAATAATGAGTTTATTATAAAGAACCAGGCAGGCGGCTGAAGGCTGAGCTCGGGTTCAGGTTCCGTTCTAGGAGGAGAGTCAGAGTTAATGATGAGCTTGAAAAGGGAATGAGACAGGATGCTGAATACCAGGAGGTGAATGAGGTCTTACGGTTTCCAGAAGAGGATGAGAACTCGGAGAGGAGAACGTGTGTAATCCTGGTGGAGTGGTGAGTGGTTGTGGCAGCGAAAGACAGAATGCTGGAGGGTGGACAGACAGGAGTTGGACCAAGGGGTCTCCAGGTTCCTCAGAGAAGTTTTTGGAGGAGCAGAGGGAAGCTCCGGTTCTGGCGGACTGAACAGAGATGCCGTTCTACAGGACGGGATCCAGAGGAAAAAACTTGAACGAGAAAAAGAGCAGAAGGTTAACATCATACTTGGACAAATAACAGGACAAAAGAGGAGGCCTGTTTACCACACTGTAAACGTGAATACTCCGGCGTCGGACACGAGAACCGGCTCCTCCTTATAACTTCTCCAGATGACCAAATGAGGAACAGCTGGGAGACGCACCTGCACTGCCTGTCGCACCCTGAGGATGATGAGGTTAGCCACACACACACACACACAGGATGTAACAGTCTGATGTTACAGTGAGTAGATTATGCATTTAATATTGGCAATAGAAATCTGAGTCATGGAAATAGACTTCATTATTTTATTAAGAAACATACGACAAATATCACAGATAAGAAAGAGGTAGTTAGCAGGTAGTCAGCATTAAGTCATTCACGATGGTAAGGTGTTCTGAATTGAATCTTAAATAAGTTTTAGCAATCTGAGTCTCATGAGGTTTTAGGAGACTAGGGATTTACTTAATTTAGATTAAGGATTCTGATGGAGGGGAACTAGTTATGGATGGAATTAGTAACTAGTTTGAGTGAGCTAATGTTGTTAGCTTTTATCAGGAGGCCTTTAAGCTTTACCAGAGTCGTGGTCACTTAACTGCGTTCCTGGATCGTCACTGTTTGGAGGTCGGATGAGACGGTGGAGGTGAGGTTTCCCCCTCGGTCCGGATCAGACGGCTGCGGGGGTCGAGGACCGCCGGAGGCCACAGGTGTCGTCCGTGGATACGAGTTGAGATAACTCATCTCTAGCAGGGAGCGTCTAGACCTGGCATTCCCATCACGGAGCGTCAGACTGAAGGTGTCTGACCTCAGAGGGAAGCTGGTTTCATCGGCTCAGACGGGCTGAGGTACCGTCTCAGGAGTGAGCCGGCAACTAGCGTCAGCTGTGTAGGGTTTGACAGCTGAGGGGAGGTCTGGTCAGCGTCAGACCAGAACAGCTCTCCTCTTCTCTAGTTCTCTCATTGAACTGAACTGACCCTCTAGCTTCCGGGGTCGGAAGTTAAAGGGAGACTAAAGGGACGTGGCCCAATGAGGAGTTATTAATGTCACGTGACTCAGACTGCTAACTCTTATTGGTTGTAGTAATGAGTGACGTGGTTGTCATAACCTTTTAGCAGTATGTATGTGAAATAATACTGAAGCAGATCAACATTCATTAATGCTGGAAGAAAATGCATTAATCATTTAAGACATTTCTGTAACAAATTAAAGTGTCATTTTAGGAAGAGACACCAAGAGTCTTTATTATTATTATTATTAAATAGAGTCCGGTGGTTCTTCCGATACGACCGTGACCCTGGGGGAATGTTGATTCAGGTTAAAACATAATAACAGAGTCATTTTATTCCAAGTTATGGGAAAAAAAGATGGTTATTATTTGTGATGATCTTGAGGTCAAAGGTCAGAGGTAGTAACGCATTTGGATTCGTTACATAACCCCCCTTAATTTTAAGGAATGACTCCTAGCAGAAGGTCGTTGCCTTGAAATTCCAATCCGATGACGGAGGACATCATTGATCATCTTGACCCGAAAGGGAAGAAAGGTTTGTGGTACCTTTCCACGGATAGAGTCAATCAAAAATGAATCAGAGCTTGAGTTTAGAGATTACCAGACACAGGGGCACCTGTGTCATTGACCTTCAGGAATTAGGAAGCATCCCACCACGAACAGAATCAGGAGTAGGGCACCGATCCAAACGATGCCAGGAGACTGAAGAGTGGGGCAGTTTGTGAAGGAGTAGGCAGCAGCGGAGGCGTCGTTGATGAAGATCTCCAACCCAGAGCAGCGTCGGCAGATGAGTCGCAGACGAGACCAGTTGGGACCTTGGACGTCCGGTCGCTGGACAGTAGAGCAGAAGAAAGGCACAGCACAGCAAAACAACCACAACCTGGTAAAAGGCATTCAAAATGTGTGAATGTTGGGCAGGTTTGGTTAAAATAAACTAGAAAAATTAAATTAATCTAATTTTAAAATAAGGCTATGTGTCATGCCATTACATTTAATTAAGGATTTAACCTATTTAAATGATTTAAGAGCTCTATGATTTGTATAAAACTCTGAAGAGATTGACTTCACTCCCATGAGGTTACTCTAGGAGTGACACTTTTAAAGTGAATTTGGAAAGACATTACGTCATATTTTAAACTAAGTTTAAACTATTTAAAGTTTTGGAAATAACTTAGTAAACTAAGGATTGAGTTTTTGATAACCAAAATCGAGTTTTGGAAATAGTGAAATCAGTCATATTAGATCTGAAATCTAAAGTTTTAGAGGACATTTTGTTTTAAATGACCTAAAGTATATTTTTATATCCCTAAATTTGATTTAAGGAAATAAATTAAAATTGACTTGGCTCGCCTTTACAGTAATTATTATTAAAATAACTGTGAAAATAGTAGTAAATTAAACATTAAGTTTGATTTAAACATAAAGTAATTTTACTAAATGAATACAGCATTAGGCTGTAAAATAAAGGAACTCTGGCTTAGTGTTTACCAGGATGGACGCACAGCTGACTGGAGTACAGCAGGCGACGTCAACAGCTCGACCAAGTCTGTTTATCAATACAACACATGGTTAATAACACATGGTTTTTAAGGAGGCATAAACATGGAGACACATTCACGCCGATCAAACAGAAAAGGGAGACAGCTGGTGTTAGGAGTCAGAGAACACAGGGACTCATTAGTTGAAGTGAAAAAGAGTCTTAAAGAAACGTCACCCCCCTTTGCGTGGAGGATGAGGTCGTTGTTAGTTCTCCATAGGTTAGAGTTTGTCATAACCGGGTAAGACTGATCTTTGAGAAAGGTCGTTTTTGTAGGACCAGGGTCAAAGGTGAGTCTGGGAGACAAAGTAGTTGCGTCGGAGGACACGACTGCACACACCGTTAACATCAAAAGCATCGCCGGGCCGACGTATCGAACGCTCGGGAGGCGGAGACTGAATGATGAAGGATGAAAGAATGGTTGAGGTCCCTTTGGAGGAACCACCAGGGGTGTGTGAGAAGAGGTCACCCCTGAGAGGGTGGCCTTGAGTCTGTTCTTAATTGCAGGAGGACTGCAAAGAAGAGTAGTGAGTTCTGTCTGTGACAGAGGAGTCTTAACCTGCACTTCCGGGGGAAGAGGAGGTTTACCTTGAGGTCCAGTAGGAGGAGGCTCAGTGTGAGGTACCGTAGGGCCGTCTGGTTCTGCGGGGAGCAGAACGAGTTCAGCTCGGGGCACCTGAGGACTGAGTGGGATTACCTCTGGTTCTACTGTTGATAGAGTAGAATTGACCTGTTCTACCTGAGGAGGAGGAGGCTCACCTTGAGGACCAGCAGGCCTGACCAGTTCTGCGGGGAGCAGAAGGGAAACCTGCGGACTGAGTGGGAGCACCTCTGGTTCTGCTGTTAAGAGAGGGGATTCAGTCTGGGGCGCCTGAGGGCTGGCCGGTTCCGCGGGGAGCGGGACGGGCTCTGTGCCGGATGCCGGAGAACTGCCCGACTCTGGGAGAAGCAGAGGGATGTTGGACTCAGGAGCGTCAGCGTTGACCTCTGGAGGGTCTGAGCTTGACACTGTAAGGTCAGATGATGTTAGAGGAGGATCAGGTTGTGTTGTGACCCCCCTTTCCTCAGTGATGGAAACTGAGGTTGGTGGATCAGATGCAGTAGATGGACTGGCATCTGTAAGATCAGGCATTGGAAAATGATCTAAGATGGTTTGACGTAGTAGGTCCCAGTCATATTTAACGAGGAATGGTAAACTATTAAGAAATCTCTCAAAAACATAATCTGAGGATTTGTTCAGGAGATAGAGTTTCCTAAAGACTGAAAGACCAGGGTATTTCTGTAGTTGGATATCGATCAGGTTGAAAAGATCACTAACCCATTCAGGGTCCCCTGGACTCGGCAGGTGTTCTTTGATCTGTTTTGATATCTTAATCAGCTGTAGAGCTGAAACTACAGTGGTTGTGAGGCCTTGGGCCTCTTTAATTTCTTTTTGTTCAGACATTGTTTATAGTCTGATGAAGAAAAATTTAGTTTAATTTAAAATATCTCTTATTTTAGTGTTGAAAACCTATTATTTTCAATCAGCACTGGAAAAATGCACATTTACGCCAGAGAGGGCGCTCGCAGTGGCATTTAAGGCTGAATGAACCCGGATGAAGAAGTGACGTCACCGTCCTTCTCTTCGGTTTAGCCGTGTAAACAACAAGGGAGTTTAATGGCGTCTGACGTTTTTACAGCGCGATCCTTGCTTCTAATGTTGAAACGGCCTAATTTTTACGGTCGAATTAGAGATATTTGGTTAACCCGATCCCGTAGGAACAGTTTAAAGTAACTTGTGTCTTTTCACGACGCTTTGTTTGAACGAAAAAGCACCCGGTGGTATAACACCGTGTAGGTAGCTTTAAGCTCAGTGTTAGCTAACGTCAGCACTTCGGCTGGACGAAAATCTAACTTAATTACCAGTTTGTCTAGAACTTAACGGGAGGACGGAGGCATCCGGTTTCTATCCGGTTCTTCTCTGACGTCCCTTAAAAGCACGGAGTTTTTTTAACCGTCTTTTCTTCGGTAGAAGCTATCGTAGCGGCAAAGCTAAGCTATTGTTACCGGCATACTAGCTGTCGTTAATCGTCACACAAGCACAGAAAAACAGTCCAAAATGGATCATGCAGATCTAAAACTGTTAAAAAGAAAACAATGAACACACAGTTACACAAGCATGAGCAGTGATCAAGTGCTTTAGACTTGGTAAGAGGAATGACGTGGCCTTTAGCAGCTACTTATCTTGCCTGTATTTAATCTTTGTCGACGTGTCTTTAAGCCTGTCGTAGGAACAGCTTCTAAGTCAAATGATTTATACATAATACTTTGTAACCAAAGACTGGTTGGGCTCACCATTTAATGTCTTTGTTCAGAACGTGGCTGGCTCGCCATTTAATGTTTAGAACCTGGCTGAGCTCGCCATTTAATGTAGCGTTATAAACTCTATTTATATGGTTTATAATTGGCACATACTTCTGTAAATTCACTACCAGGTTTGGTAAGTTTTATACAGAGGAAACCCTCTGATACTATCACCTTTTTAGTGTTTACAGGGATATCTAGGTTCGAGTCTGATGTTACAGTGAGTAGATTATGCAGTTAATATTGACAATAGAAATCTGAGTCATGGAAATAGACTTCATTATTTTATTAAGAAACATACGACAAATATCACAGATAAGAAAGAGGTAGTTAGCAGGTTTAAGCAGCATTAAGTCATTCACGATGGTAAGGTGTTCTGAATTGAATCTTAAATAAGTTTTAGCAATCTGAGTCTCATGAGGTTTTAGGAGACTAGGGATTTACTTAATTTAGATTAAGGATTCTGATGGAGGGGAACTAGTTATGGATGGAATTAGTAACTAGTTTGAGTGAGCTAATGTTGTTAGCTTTTATCAGGAGGCCTTTAAGCTTTACCAGAGTCGTGGTCACTTAACTGCGTTCCTTGGATCGTCACTGTTGAGGTCGGATGAGACGGTGGAGGTGGGGTTCCCCCTCGGTCCGGATCAGACGGCTGCGGGGGTCGAGGACCGCCGGAGGCCACAGGTGTCGTCCGTGGATACGAGTTGAGATAACTCATCTCTAGCAGGGAGCGTCTAGGCCTGGCATTCCCATCACGGAGCGTCAGACTGAAGGTGTCTGACCTCAGAGGGAAGCTGGTTTCATCGGCTCAGACGGGCTGAGGTACCGTCTCAGGAATGAGCCGGCAACTAGCGTCAGCTGTGTAGGGTTTGACAGCTGAGAGGTCTGGTCAGCGTCAGACCAGAACAGCTCTCCTCTTCTCTAGTTCTCTCATTGAACTGAACTGAACTGACCCTCTAGCTTCCGGGGTCGGAAGTTAAAGGGAGACTAAAGGGACGTGGCCCAATGAGGAGTTATTAATGTCACTTGACTCAGACCGCTAACTCTTATTGGTTGTAGTAATGAGTGATGTGGTTGTCATAACCTTTTAGCAGTATGTATGTGAAATAATACTGAAGCAGATCAACATTCATTAATGCTGGAAGAAAATGCATTAATCATTTAAGACATTTCTGTAACAGATTAAAGTGTCATTTTAGGAAGAGACACCAAGAGTCTTTATTATTATTATTATTAAATAGAGTCCGGTGGTTCTTCCGATACGACCGTGACCCTGGAGGAATGTTGATTCAGGTTAAAACATAATAACAGAGTCATTTTATTCCAAGTTATTGGGAAAAAAGATGGTTATTATTTGTGATGATCTAGAGGTCAAAAGTCAGAGGTAGTAACGCATTTGGGTTCGTTACACAGTCCTACCACACTGCAAGTGCAGCAGGAATCGTCCAACTGGATAGGAAGGAATCACAGTGTCTCTCTTCATAGTTCAGGTGGGAAGGCTCGCCATCTCCTGGAGGAATCCACCTCAGGAACAGTTCATCATAAAAAACCTGACTGATCTCCGTTCATTACGCTTGGAGGAAACAGTTTGGTGGCTCTCAGTCCATCTTTCCTAGACACTGTACCTTCTTAAAGAGGTACACTCATTTTATGTGAGTTACACCTGGACCTGATCAGGTTCAACTCAGTGTTTATTGACATGTGTCTCTATGAGTTGTCTGAATATTCAGTTAAACCGTCTCCCTTTGAAGTGTAGACTCTTGTGTTTCAGGAGTCATTAAATGACCTCTGACCTATGTGGATCATCATGTGTTTGCTTAATGTTGACTTGACTCTAAAACTTTGTCCACAATCACCACAAGAAAATGGCTTCTGACCTGTGTGGATTCTCATGTGTTTGTTTAAAGTTGACTTTTCCCTAAAACTTTGTCCACAATAACCACAACAAAATGGCTTCTGACCTGTGTGGATTCTCATGTGTGTGTTTAAATTTGACTTTTGGCTAAAACGTTGTCCACAATCACCACAACAATATGGCTTCTGACCTGTGTGGATTCTCATGTGTATGTTTAAATGTGACTTGACCCTAAAACTTTGTCCACAATCACTACAACAAAATGGCTTCTGACCTGTGTGGATCATTATGTGTCTGTCTAAATACGACTTTTGGCTAAAACTTTGTCCACAATCACCACAACAAAATGGCTTCTGACCTGTGTGGATCATCATGTGTCTGTTTAAATGTAACTTTACCCTAAAACTTTGTCCACAATCACCACAACTAAATGGCTTCTCACCTGTGTGGATTCTTGTGTGTACTTTTAGATTTCTTTTTGTGGTCAATCTTTTCCCACAGAGATCACAACCATATGGTTTCTGCCCTGTCTGGACTTTCCTGCTGGTCTTGACAGTGCCTACACCTGACTCAGGAGACCTGATCTCCTTCCTGTTTTTGTTACTGTCTTCAGTTTCTGACCCAGTGTCTGACAGCTGAGAGTCAGGATTGTTAACATGGTCTTCCTCTTCATCATCCTCCTGAGTATTTGGGGTTCCTGGGTTCCTGATGGTTTCTGCTCCTCCACAGTCCTCTCCACCAGTTGCTGCTGTCATCTGGTCAGTGGAGCTGCTGGCTGGAAGCACTTGGTGCTGAGGAAGCTGTGACAACACAGGTTTCTCTTCATCATCCTCACTCTTCAAAGGAACTGCAAGGAAGGGAAGCCTGGTGTCATCGGTCTCCTCCTTAATATTGAGCTTGTCTTCATCCAGACTGGTCCAGAGTTCCTCCTCTTCCTCCTTTATGTTGAGGGGCTCTGGGTCCTGCTGGTCCACACCAGGCCTCCATTCTCCAGGAGCTTCTTCTTTCATTAAAACCAACTGTTGATCATCTGCAGTCAGACCTGAAACACACAGACATCAGTTGTGTTGAAGAACTGAGAGAAATGAACAGGTTACATTAGCTTTAGTCAAACTATATTGAAAGTGTTGTGTTCTCTGTCTTTGAGTGGATCTGCTGTTGTTTTCAAACTGTAAAGTTGATCTTCCTGAGAGCTCTCAGGAAGTCTAGCCGTTGTTGTGCCTTCTTTATCAGAGGGTTGGTGTTGTGGGTCCATGTGAGCTCCTCTGAGATGTTTGTGTCCAGGAACTTGAACTGTGACACCCTCTCTACATGCTCCCATTGACTGTGAGTGACTGGGGGTCCACCTTTCTTCTTCTTGGGTCGGTGATGATTTCTTTGGTTTTGTTGGTGTTGACGGTCAGGTTATTAGCTGTACACATGACCTGGATGGGAGGCGTGGACTATGAGACGACCTAGTGATGTGCTCCTCTGACTCTAAAATAAAAAGTCACATTCATCTGTTTTCCATCCAGTCTGAACTGTAAACAGGGTCCTAAAGGTCAGAGGTCAATCTAAAAGATAGACACACTCCAGAAAGATGTCTCTCTCTCTGAGACAGAGAATATTCTAGAAAAGGACTGACTGCTTTAGGTCATGTGACCTGGACCTGATGCAGAAACTAGAGGAAATCAGACTGAATAACATGTCCTGATGTGGAAATGCTGACAGAGAAACTCTAAAACCTTCACATCAAACTTTTAGCTAGCTGAGTCCTAGTGGGGGAATTAATTTATGATCAATAAATACACTAATGACCTGCCGTAGTGTGTCTTTGATTAGATAACAGCTTTCCATACCTGCAGCGGTCACAGCTTCTGCAGAATAAACGTTTCCTCAGCTGATTAGAACCATTAAAGCTTCTGTGTTCTTCTCAAGTACAGGTTCAATCAATCAAAAATTTTATTTAATTCAGTAAAAACAAAACAAAAACTAAAATACACAAAACTGCTAATAAGCATAACCAAGAATGAAAGGGAAAAGAAAGAAGAGAAAAACTCTTATTAATATCTGCCCCTTTAAAAAGAAAATTGTAATATTAAAATAAATAAAAACAAAATAGAATTAAAAAGAAAAGGCTTTAAATGACGATTAATCTGTTTACTGTCCAAGCCCTTTCGGTAATTAATGTATAAAAAACAAAAAGCTGAATGTCTACAGCGGTTTACCCAGAACCCAAAAATGATCATTTATATATACATACACATACATATGCATATACATACCCATTCATCATACATACATAAATCAAACACAGCCCATTAAAGGTCTAAATCATTTCTTTATAAACTTTAAATATAAAGTCTTTTGTCTTCTTTTTAAACTTTTTAATGTTTTGACATTTTTTCATGTCGTCACTAATATTGTTCCATAACTGGACTCCTCTTGATGAAACACAATGTAACTTAGCATTAGTTCGTACGGCTGGCTTCATAAACATGTTTGTTCCTCTTAAACCAAATCTACTCTCCCTGAATTGGAAAAGCTTCTGGATACCGCCCGGTAATTGTTGATTTTNATCTCGTCACCTTGTTGAGCTAAAACAGGATTTTAGGAGTCAAACTGATTGTCAGAAATAAATATCAGACTTTCTTTAAAGCTGAGGACTTGATATTTTAACCCACTGTCATCCAGATCAGTTTTCTGACTGAGCCATTCTTTTTCCTTCAATAGTTTTTGTAGATTGAGCTAAAATGAGATGTTTGAAGCTTTAAAGTGATAATATGCAACTTTTTCATATTTTTAAATCTTCTCCTTGAGCCAGTCTGTGCTAATATGACCCTTTACAGAGTTAATGAAAAGTCACTTAGCCCCATCTGGTGATTACAGCCGGAAAACCACGATTGCAAGATCTCCGTCGCCGTCCCGGTACCCAGGAAGTCACGTGTCTCACGAGGGTTAGGCTAACCCAAAGTGGCTAGCTGTTATGCTAGCGCTGGAGTGTTTTTATCTCATGATTCCTGATTTTTTTTCAATCTCTCCCTGCTTGAACACAGCTGATTTCTTTGAAAGAGTAAATAACCGCTCCTGTAGAAAGCTATGAAGGCTGAGGAGACATTTCAACAGGTAGATTTAGGCGTTTAGAAGCTGAAACAATCTGGTAACTTGTTTAATGCAGCAATTTAAAACGGACACCAGAGGGAGCCCAAAACAAGCAAAACTGCATATTATCACTTTAAATCAGCTGTTTCTCTGAATTAAAACACGTTTAATGGCAAACAGGACTCTGAGTCTAACCAGGATTTTATAGGATGAGTTTCTAAAAGTTGTCATACTTCAGGTATTTTACTAAGAATAGAAATACATTCATCTACTGTTTAATGTTTACAAGTGAATACATTTGTTTATTTACTCTAAAACGTACCATGATTAATGGTTCTAATCTAAGAACTCTGCCTCTTTAACAGGATTAGTACGTTCCTCAACTTGTTTGCTGTCCTCTGGTGGAAAATCTGAGTACTACAAATGAAAGTGACGATTTTAATATCCTAAAATAAGAAAATACCATGAAATAATGACCCAGTAAATAAATCTAAATCTAAATATTCTCGTTTTCAAACCATAAACTAATAAATAGTTTCTTCTCTTCTTCTCTGGACTTTTTATTCCTCTTTGATTTCCAGTCGTTTTGTCTCTCATAAAAAATCATCTTTTTGTTGTCAGTAGTTTGTTTTGCTCGTTGCCTCTGGGCCCTTTCAGCATCTGGGTCAGAGAGCTCGGGGCCCCAAGATGTGACTGAGCAGCAGCAGCTGGGGCCTCAGGCTGCTTGATGGACAACCAATCAGAAACTATCAGAGTGATGGAAAGCTGAGGTAGAGCCTCACCTGAGGAAGAGCCTCACCTGAGGTAGAGCCTCACCTGAGGTAGACCTTCACCTGAGGTAGAGCCTCACCTGAGGTAGACCTTCACCTGAGGTAGAGCCTCACCTGAGGTAGAGCCTCACCTGAGGTAGACCTTCACCTGAGGTAGACCTTCACCTGAGGTAGACCTTCACCTGAGGTAGAGCCTCACCTGAGGTAGACCTTCACCTGAGGTAGAGCCTCACCTGAGGTAGAGCCTCACCTGAGGTAGACCTTCACCTGAGGTAGACCTTCACCTGAGGTAGACCTTCACCTGAGGTAGAGCCTCACCTGAGGTAGACCTTCACCTGAGGTAGACCTTCACCTGAGGTAGACCTTCACCTGAGGTAGAGCCTCACCTGAGGTAGAGCCTCACCTGAGGTAGAGCCTCACCTGAGGTAGAGCCTCACCTGGAGGAGAGGATTCCTCTGAAGAGCAGATCATCAAACACAGAAGGTCAGACTAAATACGGTGTGTGTCTCTTTAAATATGATGTCATCTAAAACCTGTGGAAGCAGGATGTTTGATTTCCATCTTGATCAGAGCGACCATCAACATCCAGGACTTAGCATGACGTCAGTCATTTAGACCTGAGTGTTTGGCTCCCTCTAGTGACAAAGCTGAGAACTGCAGTGTTTCTAGATTGATCTGAAATGTTTCTACACCTTTTAAAGGCCAAAACGTTCAATAAGTGGAGTTTTTAAATTGGACTCTTTATTCTAGATTTGACTAAATGATGCTTTCCACCTGCAGAACTTTGCAGCTGTTTGAGCCAGATGTTGAAGAACCTGCAGAGAACAACAGCTGAGGAGTTCAAGGTGGCTCTAGGTTTAGAGTTCTGACAGCAGGAACAGGAGATGAAGTCAAAGGGGACTTTCCAAGTCCACCAGGAGGTCTACAGGTCTGTGACAGCAGCAGGAGACCCACCTGAACTGGTCCCAGCATGCAGATCCTCTTTAGACCAGGAGAAAACCACCAGAGACAAAGATCAGATCCCAGATCAGTTAGCTCAGACTGTTAGAGACCTGGAGAGAGTTCTCAAGGTCCTGGTTCAAGTCCAGGTTCAGCTTCTTCTTCTTCTTTAGACTCCAACCATCAAATGAAAGAGTCAAAAGGTCTAACAGAACCAGTCTGAGTGTGAAGGGCCTCGGTGGTGTGGTGGGATTCTTCACGTTTCACAGTCTCAACAGAGACTGCTTCAAATCCCACCTGCTGCTGGAACCTGGATCAAAGCAACAGTCCCACAGTAGTGGGTCGGGGAGGAGGCCGTGTCTCCTCCCTGAGAACCTGAGTGATCAACAGGGAGGGTTATGAAGCAGGACTCCAGACCAGGCTGGAGTTTTGATACAATCACCGTCATCACATGGCACAAACTGATGAAGAGTATTTGGTACAAAATTATCTTCATTTTCAAGCTTTGGAGGAAAAACTCTGCTTGTTAGAAAAGCTTTCATTTCATACAACATTCATTTAAAGGTGGAGCCTCATAAGAAACAACTAACTCAGGTTCATCAACAAAACAAACCAGTCCATCATTTCATTCAACTCAATGGAACAATACCACTGCTTTCATTACACACTTTGATTCTCAAACCAGACAATGCTCAATCAACAGCACATGGCTTCTGCCCTCTAGTGGACACACGCCATAACTACAGACACAGGAAATATCAAAGACGACACTTCCTGTCACTTCACTCACAACTTTAAACTACTTACAGCTCCACAGCTGCTTAAACTGCCTCAATATCTTCATCTAGTTCAACCACAGCAGGCTGCTGGACTCACTGCTTCTCACCTCTGGAAAATCACAACAAAACACAGCTGTGGGACAATCACATGGCAGATCAGCTCATTCATCTTTTACAAACACATCAAATCTCAGCTCTGGCTGTCAGCTTCAACTACAAGCTGTTGACTCTGATTTTAAAAACAGTTGACATTCATTTACTTCCAGTTCAAGCTGGTTTCAAACCAGTTCAATGGAGTCAAGTGTTTCAACACAAACAGACTGACACTTGACTCTGGAGAGGACAATATTAACACATCTATCAGCTGACATTTAGAGGATTATTGATTTCAATTCATCACATTTACACCTTCATTCAAACATTTGGGTCTAAAAGTTTCACTTTCCTGATTCTTGTCTCAGGTTTCTGTTGGACTTGTTCATCGTCATGTTTTTCATCATCAGCTGAACTCAAATGGTTGGTTCCAGTTTAGTCTGATCACATGACAGCTGTCTGACCTCGGGGTTGGTGTTTATCAGAACCAGTGGGTTTAGCATTGAGACCACGTGGATCTCAGGTTGGTTTGAATCAGCTTCCATCAGGAGAAGCTCCTCTCTGCAGCAGCAAGTGTCTCTGGCATCGTGGCAGCAATCCTCAGGGCCTCAGGCCCACTTCAATGAGAAGAAATGATTGTAAATGAGACAATTAGAGAGGATTGTGTTGTTGAATCAAATCAGATGAATTCTGTCCTGAACACCTGGAGCTTTAGGAAGTCGTTAGAAAGCTGAGGATCACTGAGTCAACAAATACCAACTAGACTGTTTACTAGTTCAAATACTAGAACAAATACAGACAGCAGACTTTATTGTTGAGCTTTGATTGAACACACAAAC
>SSNR01000299.1:747478-766262 GCA_006937965.1 Callopanchax toddi
CAAACCTTTATTTACAACAAAGTGTCTCTGGGAGACAACAAGTGAGCAACACAACAAAACAGAAGACCAAACCAACATTCCAGGTCTGTCAGTGAACACAAATGTTCCAATCAACAACATGTCATGAAAATCTAAGGCTCTAAAAATCAACTAGAATCCACATTCCTCAAAAAGACTCCTCTTTTTCTAGACTTTTACAAAGCAGATCAACTTTCTGGCACCAATCTTTCATCAACCTCAGAGATGTGATCAATGACTGTAATTCAATGTTTCTAACATTTATGGAGGCTTTCTTCTTTTTCCATTGACACTGATGAATCTGATATTTAGCCATTAGAATCACAATATTACAGAGCATGAAAAGATCTGTAGACAATCTCTCATTGATGTAGAACACCTGTACTGCTGTCATCGTTGTCATTTCTTCTCTCTTTAGACTCAGACACTTCACCAAGTCTTGTCAGAATGGAGCTGTTATTGGACAAGAAAACATGAAATGATTGAATCATTTGTCTGAAATGGGACCTCCCTGTCTGATTCCACAGGATACATCTGTAGGCGCTGCTGCAGCAGCTTCAACACCATCAACTAAACAAACGCTCTGATGTCACATGATGAGGTACGGTCCTCACTGGAGATCAATATCTGATAGAACACCACTTCAACATGACTGGAATGTCCCTTTAAGTCTTCTCTCATCAACTTGATCATCTTTACAAAGATTGATGTGTCCACTATTTCATCCTGTCAGCATTTTAGCTGCATATTACATTGAACTGAATAGAAAGATTCAGTCAACCAGCAGCTGTTTTAGAGTGTAGTTCTTTATTTCAGCCACTAGATGGAGACACATCATCACTCAACAGATGATGAGATCTTTGATTCTGTTGTCTAAGAATCAAATCTTTGATCCTCTAAATTCCAAGGTTTTGACCTCAAAGCTTCACAGGAATCTCTAACATCAGAGTTTCATCTGGACTGGATCAACAGAATATTGAGCTTTTCTTATGGTTGACTTTAAGACCTGATGCATCTGGAAACCTTCTGATAGCGAACAGAGCATTTTGAATTTCTACTAGATCTTGAATCAGAAGAAGAGCTGCTTGTGTAATCCTGACCTCTTTCTCCAAAATGGTCAAAGCGTGTCTGTTTAGGACAACATGTGACGTTTAGACACAGAACAACTATCAGAACACACAGATCTGCTCTAGAAACATCGTCCAGCTGGACTGCTTCAATTCAGACTGTAACAGGAAGTGACATCATCAGTCATGTCTTTAAAGTCAGAGCTAATGTCAGCGTTCAGACTAAATCCTGTTCCTGTTCCTCTTTCTGTTTTCTAAACCAAATCTAATAAAGCAGTGGGATTTCTTTCACCTCTTCCAGCCGTTTAGCCCCAGACCTAATGAAGGCTCCCTCAGCCGTCCCTTGAACCTCCTGGAAAATGGAGCCTCAGTGACATCATCAGCACTCTTTACACAATGAGACAGATCAGAATCCTGTTTCCTCCACATTTCATCCAGATCCTCTGATGAAAGTCTGGATTTGGCCTTAACAGCTCTTCTTCAGCCACTGACAGCTGAAGAAAGAATGTGTGAAGCCAAAGCCTCCTGAAGCATCTGATCTATTAGTCAGCCTCTGCAGACACTTGTTGAACATTTTCATCTGCTGCCATTAAAGCAGAGATTCTCTTCATTTCTCTTCCAGCTTGTTTGTGTTTGAACTCCTTTTTTCTTGACATGTTTTGAGGAACGATTCCAAACCTTTAGGAGTGGCTGGACGCTCCTTTCTGCTGCTAGCGCCTGAAGCTCATCTGGATTTAGAGCCTTTTTCAAAGTGATTCCAACCATCATGGTGTGATAAGAATCCAGTGAATGAAGCATTCCTGCTGCTCGTGCACGGCCAGTCCCACTAACATGTTTCTGAATGAAAGCTGTGCAGCAGTCGCCTCTTGAAACTGAACAACAGTGACTTTCCTGCTTTCCTTCTTGCAGTCTCCTTAGTCATCCTGTGGAAATCCAATGTGTCCCCCTGTCCCCCAGAGACCAGAGACATCAGAACAGTTCTCTGCTGTCCTCCTCCCCCTGTAAACACAGGGAACACCAAACTAAGCCCAGTCAGGACCGATGGCTGAGAGAACACATTGGAATGGACTCAATGTTCTGTTTAAAGTTCTACCATTCCATTATTTTGTCCTCAGGAAACCTTCCTGATGCGCTGGAATGCAGCCTGTGTTCTATTGGCTCTTAGAGCTGTCTGTCAGCTGGTTGCTGTGACAACGGGGGCGGGTCTAGTGTGTGTGTGTGTGTTCTCGTCCTCCTCCTCCTCTCCAGAGCAGAGAGAGTTCATCTCGCTGGACTTTTCTGGGTTTCTAGTTTTCTGTCTTGTTTTTCTCTTCGTTTCTTT
The DNA here is from genome assembly GCA_006937965.1 of Callopanchax toddi. NCBI lineage: Eukaryota > Metazoa > Chordata > Actinopteri > Cyprinodontiformes > Nothobranchiidae > Callopanchax > Callopanchax toddi. Next base: position 749,885 of record SSNR01000299.1, read on the forward strand.
GAAGAGGCTCCGGCCGACAGTCTGTTAAACAGCAAAGCAGCGAGAAGTGGAGCAGCTGACTGCTTCTAGAGTAAGTAGAACGTTACGATCTGAAGCTACATGCTAGCTGATAGCTTAGCCTGAAATGCTAACTAGTAGCTGTAAAGTCAAGAGGCCTTTCTGTCCTTCTTTTAGCGGCTGTGCTTGTTCTGGGCTGTTTTCCTGCTTTCTCTCCAGAGATGTGCTTTGGACTTGAACTCTAACTCTGCTCAGTCACCGTTCAGACTCAACGGAACGGAGGAAGCAGTGTCGTAGCAAGGTCGAGCTGGGCCCCGGTTCACGTGTTGCTTTAGGCCCCTCCCCCTCCTGAATCCCGGTGTTTTGTGAAAATGTGTTCCCCTGAATGTTTCTGTTCCCCATGTGGAACCGCGGGCTTCACAGCACTTCTAAAAGATTTCTACAACACGTAGTCATGTCAGAGATGATACTTCATTTAGTTCCTAGTGAATAAATGAATAAAATGGACATTTTCATTCTTCTTATATATAGTTTTATTTTAATCACTGACAGAGTGTTTCATCCACTCCCTACACAGGGAGCATCATATTTCAGGGGAACAGATTTTCACACAACACCGGATTCTGCACAAAGGAGCTGCACCGTTTTTTTCCAGTACGCTAAAAAGAAGAAGCGTCCGTAACAAGTCATTTGTCCCAGGAAATGAGACGATGAAGCTCCAGGGACTTTGACCCAGTTGAGGCTGTAATGCTGCACTAAGACTGTCAGAAGCAGGAGGCCAGGATGCTGTCTCTAGTTCTGATTGGTTGAAGGTTGATTGTTTCTTCTAAAGTGACTGAAAACATTTCCTGTTTGTTTTCCTCTAACATGTCTCCTGATGTCAGCCTCTGTCTCTCTGAGCCTGAGCTCTTTGAGTGTAATCTTCTGCTAGTCTGATGTCAGTGTTGATGTCAGATCTGGTTTGCTACATCGTTGCAGATCAGCTGAACTTCCTGCTTCACCAAAGATTCTTCATTTGCTCCGATTCCCAAGAGAATGAGCCTGGAGAGGAAGCTGCCTTCCCACCAGGAAAACCATGGTAAAAGCCCGACTCATCACTTCTTCATTTCATCCTAATAAGACATGTGATGGATTTGTCTCAGACCAGATGGACTGTTTACTGCAGCAGAAGTCTTTAGTTCTTTCTCTTCACCCTCCATGTCTGCTGGTGGTGGTCAGAGGCTCTGGTAGCACCTGGTGCATGGCTGCTTCACTTCTGGCTACAATGTAGCTCACTGCCATCAGCGTGTGAATGAATGGCTGAATGACTGACTGTAGTGTAAAGCTCTTTAGAGTCCATGACTTAGAAAACGCTCTACTCTCTAGGTGGGATGTGAGTAGAAAGAAGAAACTCTGGGTTGAGTTAGATGAAGTAATACCAGTTATCAGTCTGATACAAAGGTCATGTATTCATACATGTGACTCTGTTTACATTTAGATGATGTTTACAGGCTTTTATAAATCTAGGAGGTCTTCAAAGTTAGAGGAAAATTCTAAACTCCTTCCTGATTTCTCCTCAGACTCAGAGCAGAAAGCTCTTCTATTTAGGACTCCCTTGTTGATCCTAGAGCATCACTGCAGAGGGAGATTCACACACAAGAGTTACAATCACAAGAATCTCATTTCACTTGAGATGACAGGATGCTTTTATAGACAGACATGATCACACAACAGTCCTGCCTCGTTCTGGGCTCATCCCTGAGCTCAGCCTACAGTCTATTGGTTACTGTCAGTTTTCAGCTCAGTAACACAGTTTCTACTAGGGATGAGGCGAATGCTCGTTTCAGACGAGTATTCGTTACGGATAAAGCAGATTTTCCGAATACGAACATCATCCGAGTGAAACACGTCATTATCTGTGCTCGTGCTGCTCATTGGGTAACTGTCTGACTGACGTCTCTTGTCGCTCTCTGAATGTTCAGTCACACACAGCGCCGCTCCTCCTGCTGTGTGCACACACACACACACATTGTCGTTGCCTCGCACACACAGACTGAGTGATCTGATCCTCTGTGCTTAGCTCATGGTTACTTTTCTTCAGCTCGCCTCTATTTTGGTTTGTTTTTAAAGACAGTTACTTGGTGAACTTGTTTCGTAACGCGGTGCGTTTGACCAGACCGAGCTGAAAACGGCTCGAGTCGCGTCAGGCTGCCTGCACTCCGGTCGGGTTAAACTTTTCTTAACCGTCTGTTTCCTCATATTGTCTGGTGATTTAAAGTCAGTTGGAAAACTTTGCTCGTACTGAACGAACTTAGTGAACAAGGCTGACATTATGTCCCTGTTTTTGCCATCACTGGATGAATGAATGCACTAGATAACTGTTACAAAGCGCACACACATTTGGCATGGACGGAGGTGACGTGTTCCCACCAATATTCATAAATCAATGAAATGTCTCCGTCAATAATTCAATCCAAGGATGCAGAAATAGTGAAATAGTGCTGCATCCCCACTAGGGCTGAAACGATTCTTCGAGTACCTCGAATAATTCGAGTACAAAAAAGCCTCGAGGCTTCGTTTAATTCATATTTAATTAATTCATGGCTTTGCAATCGCCCGCGGTCATGTTTCACCCGGACCGAAATAAGTGGCGCACATACACACTGCACTGAATGCACACGCGAGTAGCGAATATAACTTAAATTTATCTTAAGCCATGGTGGACAACTAGACCGTACTAGTACTACTAGTACTAGACCGGCACAGACTGAAAGATGTCGGTAGGTACCGGTAGCGAAAAAACACGGTGCCGACTTTGGTACTGAGATGCTTCATTTATCCGCCTGCGCAGCTACACGGGTGGAGACACAGGTGAGACGGAGGAGCAGAGAGCCCCTCCCCTCCCTGTCAAAACAGCATGGCAAGTTTCGGGTTAAAAATTCCAAAAAACTCTAAAGTTTGTTCGCATTTTGGAAAGGTAAACAGGAACAGAGCAAAATGAAACATGTGCTATGAGATTTGTGCCGCAAAAAACAGGCATTCCAGCAATTAGTTGAAGCCACGCATTGCGTATGGAATTAACTTGGTGCTGCAGCCATAGATATCTATGGCTGCAGCTCTTTCACTTCAGTCCGACTGAAAAAAAAGGTTTGTGAGGGGAAGACAGTGACATAACAGAAAGTTCTGAGGTAAGCAATAAATACCAGTAATAATAGTAAATGCACTTATATGCCACAAAACCATGGTTTATATCTAATTTTTTAATTTAAAAAATGTTTAATACTTTGTTATTTTCTCTCAGATTTATACACTGTACATGTAATTTATACATACATATATATTTATATGTATGTATATTCATGTATATTTATATATACATACATACATGTAATTTATTAGAGTACTCGATTAATCGATAAAAGATTCGATAGAGTACTCGATTACAAAAATATTCGATCGCTGCAGCCCTAATCCCCACCATCCGTCTGATCGACCGGCGCGAGCCTCTGGCGGACCGCGCCGAGCCGCTGTGATTCTGATTCTGTCTCCCCTTGCCAGACAGGCAGCCCGTTGTCATAACAACCAGCTGACAGACAGCTCTAGAGGTTGTATTTAAACACATCAGGTAAAAAGCATCAGAGAACATCTCAAAGCTGTAGCTCTGTTCACTGTTTTATTCTATGTTTTAAAGTGAGTTACAGGGTTTCTCCAGCTGTTCTGTGAGGATTTAATTCCACTAAAAACGATCTGATATGCATATTAACATCTTTTTGGGTCATTATAAATATGACATTAAAAACACCAGATTAGATTTATATTTTAAATATGACACCATACTGCTCTCACAGCTGTAAAAGGTCAAAAGACATTTTAATGAAAACATAATAGAAAATATAGGGTTTTTTTATCCTCCTCCACCAAAAGCCAGAAGGACCTCTGCAGTATGAGACTCTTTCACTGTGTGAAAATAATCCCTCCAAAGCCATGTGTAAGCTTTACAAGTCCAACATGAGCAGAGGTAGAGATCGTAAACATTAACTAGGTCCTTTAATATTGTGATCAAAAACATTGAATCTCAGTTCTGAGGCTGCTCTGTAAATACTAAAACCCCTCAGTATAACTCGATTTTTGACGTCTGAGAGGCTCATTGTTTTTTCTCTCCAGTGTAGCGATATAAAACGCTTAGTTTTATTGCACACCTTCCGCTGATTTATTTAGTTATTCAAGGCTTTATACTAGAGTCTCTGAGCCCCGGATACCTTTCTGATATAACTGTAGGGCTGGGCATCGGTAAATATTTTTCGATACTACTACTTTAACGATACCTGGTTTTCGATACCGCTACCTTAACGATACTTTTTTCGACACCTATATGCAGTGTTGGGAACGTTACTTTAAAAAAGTAATTAGTTATAGTTACTCACTACTTGTTCCAAAAAGTAACTGAGTTAGGTACAGAATTACTTTATAACAAAAGTAACTAGTTACAGGGAAAATAGTTTTTGCGTTACTATTTTTTTTTAAAACGTTGTAGTTAATCAAAGAATTAGGATTTTTCTGAGTAAATTTAAAAGAAATGGAAACTTCAGGACTTAATGAAACCTCACAAACACATTCTGGACTTTTAACTCAAAGAGTTTGAAGTAGTGGATAAATCTCCACCTTGACGATGAACAACTTTTCATCCTAATGCTCCAGAGTCGCCCTGCTCCATCGCTGGCGTTTGTGTGTGTTTGTGTGTGTGTTTGTGTGTGTGTGTGTGTGTGTGTTTGTGTGTGCGGCTGCGTGCACAAGCAGTTTGTGCATGGGGGCGGTGCGTTCAGAGTACACAGTTTATTTCATCAATTCATACCGTAACAGTCTGGTTATCGTTTATTCTCAGACTATGCTTGGAAGTCGAGACGCTGTCCTTTTCTGCTTTGTGTGAAAACAGCGAGAGGCGCGTGAGAACAGCTGATGGGGAAACGGGGCGGAGCACGCTGCTGCAGGAGGAGCGACAGAGAGCAGGAAACAGCTCTGTTCGGTTGTTTTTAACTGTTTTAGACTGTTGTTGGTGTCGCTACAGCCGACAGCAGCTCCTATTGTTCTAAATAAAGCTCAGAGGACTGAACCTACGGACGCATTGTTGGAGAGAACATTAGAAAAGTAACGCACCGCATTTCACGCTCAGTAACAGAAACGCCGTTCTCATGACGGAATCGGTAATGAGTTAGATTAATTCGTTACCGATAAAAGAATGGAGTTACCTAACGCCGTTACTTTAAACGCCGTTATTCCCAACACTGCCTATATGTATATTTCTTAGAGAAAATAGAGAAAATAGAAAGTACTTAAAGTTTTTTTTATTAAACAAAAAAAAAAAACCCCAGTTTATGGCATATTTATGCATTTATTATTATTATTATTATTTATTTATCTCTTCCCTCTGGAACTAAGTAAGGCTGTCATACAATCCATGAACTCTTTCTTTTGTTGTTTTGTTTCTGAAAGGGAAACTGAATATCCAGATTTAAGAGTTATTTGGTTTTTTTATGGAAAAACAATCAGAAATACAGGAAAACAGATCCGTTTTCATTATTTCATTATTCCCTTTTTGCTAATAAAGAGTACACGGATTCAGGTCGACCAGAAACTAGTGTTACTCTGGAGGTGCCAGGATGGGGGGGCACAGGAAGAACTGAATGAGGAAAACCCTCCACACATCGTTGCTGATAACAGAGCCTCTATGGTCTCTAATAAAAAGTAAATCCTCCTAAATAAAACAAATACGTCTCGTGGCACCAACGAGAGTGTTTAAACAAGAGAGGAAGGTCTCGCCTCGTCTACCTCCGCTTATCCAGACCCAGGTCGCGGACTTGGGTCTGACTTTTTTTTTTTTTTTGCCGTAACTGTTGAGAGGAGAGGGAGGGGCTGTGTGTCCCTCAGCCTGTGTGTGCGCCGATCAGAGCGGGGCTGGAGCGGCACATTTAAAGGGACATTTTATTGTAAAAGTACCGAAACGTAGTATCAAGAAAAAAAAGTTTCTGTATTACTAACTACCGAAGGATTTCGGTCGGTACCACAGTAGTACCGTGTTACGGTACCCAGCCCTATATAACTGTAAATAATAAAAGCAGGAATTCCTAGGTTCTTTAGTTGACAGTGAGTTAGTTTACGTACCTTGTATTGACGAATGGAAGCTGAGTCAGGAATAAAACTTGAACAGAATTTATTCACCAACAAACAGACAAACATTACAGACAGATTAGCAAGAGGTAGCATTGGTTTTAGCATGTCAACACGGTGGAAAGTGTTCATAAGTTGATCTTATTATGAGTTTAATGACCTGAGTCTTATGTTGTTTTAAGACTAGGGAGTTAACTTAAAAGGTTTAGTTACTAAGGGTGAGTAAGGAGTTATTACTTAGTGTGGTAAGCTACGGTGTGAGTTAGCTTATCAACAGGCCTCAAGTTTACCAGACAGTGGGTCTTACTCTGCAAGCTCCGTGGATCAAATCCGGCGCAGATGTGAGAACCGCATGGAGGTGGAGGAAACCCCTTCGATCCGTCGGGAGCCTTCGGGGGCCGCTTGAGCCGCCGGGCTGGCGGATTTGTCCTGGATACTCGGCTTTAGACGGGGCTTGGACCCGTAAAGGCAGGCCGACTCCTGCAGGCTCAGCTGTGTAGCAGGTTGAACAGCGAGCAGTTGTCTCATGAATGACTGAATGAGAACTGAAGACTTCCGGGAGTGAAGCGTCAGTTAAAGGGACTGTGTGTGTCGAGGTGGACCAATGGGAGAGTTTCTATTAAGTCACATGACCCAGGTCTTTAAAGTCACATTACCTTAATGAATGAATATTCAAGTGATGATACTGATTTAACCTTTAGCAAAGTAAAAATATGAAATAGTACTGAAGCTGGATCAAACATTCATAACACTGTAGGATAAAGTGCATTAATCACACTCCCAAACTGTTTCACAGCTTAAAATTCAACAAATCAAACAACATCAACACTAAAAACACATTGATCTGTCAGTGACTTTATCAGAGGGTTACAGTTGTTTTCAGAGACTCACATTAAATACTAAATACCCCAAAAGTAGTTTAACTAAAACATGATGACAGAGCCCTGCATGCTGTGACATGGTGAAATTAACAGTAGAGAAATAAAGTCATTTTAAGGCAGATTTAATCCATTACAGATAAACTGGATGCTACAATCACAAACTTCAGTTTGAAGTGATTTGATGTGGTAAAAAAAAGACAGTTAATCAGGTCACCTGTAAACTAAATCTAATCCTTTATTGTCAGGTGACCGGATGAGAAGGTTTCTACAATAAAACTATGAATACAGGGTGCAGTCCTGATAGATTAATATGTTTTAATGTTAAAAATGTTTGATTGGTCCAAATTCAACCTGCTAACTTTATCAAACATCAATGAGCTCAGATTTCATCTGGTCTGGTGAATGTTGGGGGGTTGTCACTCCGGCCTTGGAGGTTCTGACAAGTGTTAGTACTTTTTGTTAGGCTGGTAACTAGGGCTGAAACGATTCCTCGAGTACCTCGAATAATTCGAGTACAAAAAGCCTCGAGGCAAATTCTCTGCCTCGTTTAATTCATATTTAATTAATTCATGGCTTTGCAATCACCCGAGGGCATGTTTCACCCGGACCGAAATAAGTGACACACATACACACTGCACTGAATGCACACGCAAGTAGCGAATGTTTTCTCTTAAGCCATGGTGGACAACTAGACCGTACTATTTCTACTAGTACTAGACCGGTACAGACTACTAGTACTAGACCGGTACAGACCGAAAAACATCGGTAGGTACCGGTAGCGAAAAAACACAGTGCCGGCTTTGGTACTTTTACTATAAAATGTCCCTGTAAATGAGATGCTTCATTTCTCCACCTGCACAGCTACACGGGTGGAGACACAGGTGAGACGGAGGAGCAGAAAGCCCCTCCCCTCCCTGTCAAAACAGCATGGCAAGTTTTGGGTTAAAAATTCAAAAAAACTCTAAAGTTTGGCCGCAGTTTGGAAAGGTAAACGGGAACAGAGCAAAATGAAACATATACTATGAGATTTGTGCCGCAAAAAACAGGCATTCCAGCAATTAGTCGAGGCCACACATCGCGTATGGAATTAACATGCGAGCTGCAGCGCTGTCACTTCAGTCCAACTGGAAAAAAAGGTGTGTGAGGGGAAGACAGTGGCATAACAGAACGTTCAGAGGTAAGCAATAAATACCGGTAATAATAGCAAATGCACTTATATGCCACAAAACCATGGTTTATATATATATTTTTTAAATTTAAAAAATTTTTTAATACTTTGTTATTTTCTCTCAGATTTATACATTGTACATGCAATTTATACATACATATATATTTATGTATGTATATTCATGTATATTTATATATACATACATACATGTAATTTATTAGAGTACTCGATTAATCGATAAAAGTTTTGATAGAGTACTCGATTGCAAAAATATTTGATAGCTGCAGCCCTACTGGTAACTAGCCCCCCTCCCTCTGTGGTGATTTTTGGCTCAAAAAAGGCTGAAAACCACTGCCTTTAATATTGTGATCAAAAACATTGAATATCAATTCTGAGGCTGCTCTGTAAACAGTTTTCAAATAAACAATACTTAGAGCAACTTCTGATCAATCCATATCTATTTCAGACTTAAAATAATGTACCGGTTTAAGCCAGGCCCACTTCCTGACAAACCACACCCACTTCCGGTTTAGACCCCGCCCACTCAGAGTACAGATACGGATACAGATAATTTAGATGTTTGAACAGATACAGATAATGCTGTACTCGCTCATCCCTAGTTTATACAATCAGATGGTTTGTGTGTGTGTGTGTGTGTTTTCAACTTTGCAGTTTGAAAACAACAGCAGATCCACTCAAAGACAGAGAACAAAACACTTTGAATATAGTTTGACTAAAGCTAATGTAACCTGTTCATTTCTCTCAGTTCTTCAACACAACTGATGTCTGTGTGTTTCAGGTCTGACTGCAGATGATCAACAGTTGGTTTTAATGAAAGAAGAAGCTCCTGGAGAATGGAGGCCTGGTGTGGACCAGCAGGACCCAGAGCCCCTCAACATAAAGGAGGAAGAGGAGGAACTCTGGACCAGTCTGGATGAAGACAAGCTCAATATTAAGGAGGAGACCGATGACACCAGGCTTCCCTTCCTTGCAGTTCCTTTGAAGAGTGAGGATGATGAAGAGAAACCTGTGTTGTCACAGCTTCCTCAGCACCAAGTGCTTCCAGCCAGCAGCTCCACTGACCAGATGACAGCAGCAACTGGTGGAGAGGACTGTGGAGGAGCAGAAACCATCAGGAACCCAGGAACCCCAAATACTCAGGAAGAAGATTCCAGCTCTTCACAAACTGAAGTCAGTGAGGATGATGAAGAGGAAGACCATGTCAACAATCCTGACTCTCAGCTGTCAGACACTGGGTCAGAAACTGAAGACAGGAACAAAAACAGGAAGGAGATCAGGTCTCCTGAGTCAGGTGTAGGCACTGTCAAGACACGCAGGAAAGTCCAGACAAGGCAGAAACCATATGGTTGTGATCTCTGTGGTAAAAGATTGACCACAAAACAAAATCTAGAAATACACACAAGAATCCACACAGGTGAGAAGCCATTTTGTTGTGGAGATTGTGGACAAAGTTTTAGAGTCAAATCACTTTTAGACACACACATGAGAATCCACACAGGTGAGAAGCCATTTTGTTGTGGTGATTGTGGACAAAGTTTTAGGGAAAAGTCAAATTTAAACAAACACATGAGAATCCAAACAGGTGAGAAGCCATTTTGTTGTGGTGATTGTGGACAAAGTTTTAGGGAAAAGTCAAATTTAAACACACACATGAGAATCCACACAGGCCAGATGCCATTTTGTTGTGGTGATTGTGGACAACGTTTTAGGGTCAAGTCACATTTAAACACACACGTGAGAATCCACACAGGTCAGAAGCCATTTTGTTGTGTTGATTGTGGACAACGTTTTAGGGTCAAGTCATATTTAAACACACACATGAGAATCCACACAGGTCAGAAGCCATTTTGTTGTGGTGATTGTGGACACAGTTTTAGCCACAAGTCATCTTTAAACAAACACATGAGAATTCACACAGGTCAGAGGTCATTTAATGACTCCTGAAACACAAGAATCAATGTGTGGGAAACAGTTTAAAGCTCCTAATTGGATTTTTTTTTTATGTATCAAAGTTTTCTAAATGTGTTAAATGATATTTCAGGTCTAAACTATAATGTCGGTAGGGCTGGGTACCGTTAAATATTTTTCTATACTTCTACTTTAAGGATACCTGGTTTCTGAGAGAAAATAACAAGTAAAAATAAGTGTCAAACGTTTTTTAAAATAAAAAATATTAGGGATGTAACGATTCACTCAAGCCACGAGTTGATTCGTTTCCCAATTTTAAGCTCCTGATTTTCGACTTTTTACAATTTTTTCCAACAAAATTATTTTATGGGCAAATAATTTTTTTTTTTTTTACAATTAGCCCTTTAGTCCTTGTTTCAAATGGTAATTTTCTATTGTCTTACTGGAAACAAGGGAAAGCCAAAGTGCTGCCACACTGTTGACATCAGATTGGTTGGAGCATCAGCTATCTTGAAGCTGCTTGTCTCTGTTCTGAATGATTAGCAGAACTTTGTCACCACTGTGTGTGATGGTTGAAATGTCCTCATTATTGTTTAAACTTCAAATGTATTAGTATGTATAGTTTAATAGATATTAAGGTAAATGTGTTCATTACTGTTTACATTAACAATGTTTGTCAGTAGTTTTTATCCAAACACTAGATGTAGTTTTGTTGTGGATTTTGATTTAGTAGCTGTAGTAACGACATGTGACCAGCAGGGGGAGTCCAGCGCTAGTGAGCTAGAGATCACGTCTGAGCAGCAGAGGAAGTAACTCCTTGTTTATATTATATATTTATATACTCTCCTTTTCAGGTATGAGTTATCCATGAGAACACCTGTAGTGTCGTGTAACTTTAACAGAATGTCCATGAATGCATTCAGTTGTTGATCCGGTTTTGATTCTGCTTTGTTTTGGTTGTTGAACGAGGTTTAGCCACAGTTAGCCGCTAGCAGATAGCCAATGATGCTAACTAGTTGAAAAGACAATTGGACTGGTATTTTATGTTTCTTTATGATCACTCTGTATGTATTTAAGTTGAATTAAGTCACGTCTGAGCAGAGAAAGTAACGTGTCTGTGGTTCTTTTATCATTTACTCCCCTTTTCAGGGCTTTTACACAAGGATGCCATGTCAGTAGTACGTCAGGCTGTTGTGAATCGATTCTTCTTTTTTCTACACCGATTTATATTTAAACTAGTTTTCACCGGTTTTAAATCGATTCTCGAAGCTTCATTACATCCCTAAAAATATATAAACCATCGTTTTTTGGCATATGTATGCATTTACTATTGTTACTAGTATTTATTGGTAAACGGCCTGTATTTATAGAGCACTTTCTAGAGTGCTGAACACTCCCCAAAGTGCTGTACAACACAATCAGTCATTCACCCATTCACACACTGGTGGTGATAAACTACATTAGGCCCGTTTCCACTATCGGAACTTTGGGGTAATTTTACCGGAACTTTGGGGCGCGCAGCTGTTTCCATTGATACGGGCCATTTTGAGAGGGCCGTCTTCAGGGCCATTTCAGGGACCAACGGAGTCCCTGATCAGGGGCAGGTACTCGGATCGGCCCGATAGACTTGTGGAGTGGGAAATGTGGTTAACTCGTGCTGATTGGTTGTGGGATGAAGGAAAATGATGAAAGCAGACCGCGCCGAGATAAATGACCTGTGTGTTGTTGTCGGAGCTTGCAAAATGACCGTGTCTTCGAGGTTGGATTAGTTCATCAAGTATACTCGTCCTTCTGTTCAGCGCTCCATCACGATGGATAAAAACAGAGAAATACGCTGCAACCATCGCTTCTTTGTCCATTGTTATTGTCCACTTCCTTGTCTGTTGGCACCTTTTACGCTTGTCAGTGACGTCGATGCTGATGTCTTACAAAAGTTCTGCAAAGGTGGGGTCTGTAATGGAAACATGACTGCTGAGCGGAATGAGCCAGCTGATTGTCCTGGTAAATTTCGCCCTCTAGGATTTACCCTGAAGTTCCAATAGTCAAAATGTGGCTACTGTAGTCTCAGCTGCCCTTGGGCACTCTGACAGAGGTGGGTATGCCAGTGCACCAGCACCCTCCAGGTCCCTCTGACCACCACCAGCAAGCAAGCTGAGTGAAGTGTCTTGCCCAAGGACACAACGACAATCTAACCCAGCTGGAGCTGGGATTGAACCGATGACCCTCCGGTTGCCAGACCGGTCACTCTACCAACTGAGATATATGCCGCCCCATTATTGCTCACCTCTGGAACTTTCTGTTATGTCACTGTCTCTTCCCTCACACACCTCTGGAGACAGTAGAGCAGGGCTATTCAATTGGAGGCCCGAGGGCCAGATGTGACCCACGACCCAAATATTTCTGTCCCACCAGCCATATACGGCCTGTATGCGCCCCTAAACAATAAGTTTGACCCATCTAATTAGATGCTGATGCCAGTATTTGACCCTGGCTCTGCCAGGTGGAGAGGAACTTTCTGGGCCACAGTTTCCTTTAGGATTAAATGCTGTTTTCATTGAAGTAACGCTTAGATGACATTTACATTTCAAATATGACAAACTACTGTTTTCCCAAGTATCAAAATGATTGTATCTGCACAGTTTAAAACTGTATCAGCTGTCTGCTTTTTAAAATCTTGTTCTATGCTCATGAAAAGCTGTCGTCGTAATAAAATCCACCGTGAATCGGTGCGGACCTCTCCCCCGGCCCACGGACTCTCCACGGAGTGTCATGTGACCCATCCCGGTTCATAACCGATACCCTGCAGTAGAGGCTTGAAGCTCGGAGTCGGACCGAACACGGCGCTGCAGCTCGCAAGTTAATTCCACATGCGATGCGTGGCTTCGACTAATTGCTGGAATTCCTGTTTTTCTCAGCACAGATCTCATAGCATGTTGCATTTTGCTCTGTTCCTGTTTACCTTTCCAAAATGCAGCCAAACTTTAGAGTTTTTCTGAATTTTTAACCCAAAACTCGCTACGCTAACTGTTTTGGGAGGGAGGGAGGGGCGCTCTGCTCTTCTGCGTCTCATCTGTGTCTCCACCCGTGCAGAGGCGCCGGTGGGTAAATGAAGCGGGTCATTTACAGGGGATTTCAAAGTAAAAGTACCAAGTCGGTACCGTGTTTTTTCATTGTCCGTACCGGACTAGTACCATGTTTCGGAGCCCAGCCCTATATACGGGTAGAGTTCCACAACATCTGTTATTCTTCTGAATCCTTACTCCTACAGACCCCTTTGAATTCTTTCTGACCAGTGAACTTTTCAGCCAATGAAATTCAAATGTACGCATTGTGGGCTGTCAGTCAACCTGCATGCGCTCTGTTCAACCCTGTAGAGGCGGGGCCTGCGCTCCCAGAACGCTCCGTGTCTGTCTCCCTGTTCTCAGCAGTCATGGAGGAGCCAGAGCTCATTTCTACTGAAAAGTTCTCCATTCCCCGACTACTGAGGGACTGATTTTTATTTTTAGACATTTCTCCACACAAAATAACAAGACCTGCCAAAGATACGCCTTTATTTTGGTGGGGAACTCATTGTGAACCAAGCGTTTTTCTTTTCTGGGTTCTGCAGCTTCAGTGCAGCGCTCGACGTTTCATCAGCACAGAGACAGACGGCTCAGAGCCTCGTACAGTGAGAGGACAGGATGTGAGCTGTGAATGATTGAACCCTGCAATGGAATCAGAGTTGATGTGTGTTGTACTATATTATTGTTTATTGAAGTAAATTCAGTGTATTCTTTAAATCCATCTCCCTCATCTCTGTCTGATTTAAATCCACCACCTTGCTCCTATAGACCAACCTATTGGCCCATTAGTGTGATCAACTAGCACAAGTTATTGATGATCTCTTTATTAATCCTTGTGTGTGTTACACAAGGTTTGTTGTTTAGTAGAATGAAGTGTGTTGTTGTAGCGTTCATCTCCAGGTCAGTGCTGAGTAGGTTTAGTCAGTCTAGGAGGAGAGTTCATTCCTAGTAAAAACTGAGAGAACAGCTGTAGGGTTTCCTTCACACATTCTGAACTGATTGGTACTTTTTCATTCCCTTTTGTTATTCTAGTTCTCCTGTTTTTATTATTGTGCTGCTCAAGCTGATTTACACACTGGATTTTCTTTTTTCTCACTGTTTTCAATGAATATGGATGATTCAAAACTTTAATTTGTACTTTTCAAATACTACTACTACTAAATTCAAATGATTGTGATGAAAGTGTTAAAGTTTGTGTGTAAATGTTAACAGGAGCAGCTGTTTGTCACATTGATGAAATAATGAGTGTTTGTGTGAAACCAACGTTTTGATAGGATTTCTGTCTAACCAGTGATTTACCAGGAACATTAGGGGCGTTACCAGAATACTCTGTCTCTCCACTCCCTCTGAGACACTAAAGAGGATGTATTTACTGAAATCATGGTTTAAACTCAGAGTTTAACCTAAATTAAGGTCATTATTATTAAGATTACATCATCAGACTCGTTTGATGTCTTTAAGATTTAAAATAATGGATTTTAAATGTTATCATTAATATGATTTAACCATTAATGAATTCTGATTAAATTCACCTCATATGAAAAACAATCAACGTGATTCATTTGTCATTCAGTCTGTGGAGAAGAGAAATGATTTTATTAATGAGATCAAACTTGACTTTCTTCCAGACGTCAGTAACTTCAGAGGCAGAATAGTTTGGTCTGGGACAAAGGTGATAACCAGGAGCTTTGCAGGGTGAAGGGAAAAGCCTGGTTTAGTTTTATAAGGGAGATATAAACACAATAACATCAGATCAATACTGGACCTGATAGATTATCAGTCACATCTAGATTCAGAAGGTTTACTATTATTTACTGACTTCTTTAAAGCCTTTGACTCAATAGAACAGGACTTCTTCTTTCCACCTCTTGACAGTTTTGGATTGGGTAACACATTTAGTAAAGTGATCAAACTGTTTGACAAACAGAGTTCTAGTGATGTTTGTCTGAATCCAGACATCACACCTAGAATAGATGATCCTGTGGAATCAGACAGGGAGGTCCCATTTCAGCCAAATGATTCGTTCTCTGTGAAATGATCAGAATATCAGAAACAAGTAGAGTTTGACTGGAAGATGGTGTTTAGCCACAACTTCACCCCCATGGCTCCACCTAGTGGAACAACAGGACAATTACAATGAACAGGAAGTCATTGTTCCTAGAAAAATGGTGTGAAAAGAATCTGGTCTTTGTTGAAGATTTACTGGATGATCAGGGTCAGTTCCTTCAATGAACTGATTTAATGATCAGTTCAACATTCAGTGTTGATGAAGAGAATCTAATAAAGTGTGTAAAGCCGTCCCTTTACCTCTGCTCAGTCGGATACAGATCACTCTAAAGGGCCAAGAAGTCCACCTACATTACAGCTGAATCACATTCCTTTAATGACAAGAAATGTGCTGACAAAGTTAGAAGTAGGAAGTTTAAAAATGTCTCTCTGGATGATTTGAACAGAAACACAAACATTCATGATGCTAACATCAGGAGAACACATCTATAGACAAAGTTTTAAAAGTGGCCTCGACCCCCCAAAGTGAAAGAAATGACCTTTAAAATCCTGAATGGATACTAGCCAGCAGCAGCAGCAGCAACGCTTAGAAAGAGATTCAGGTTTGAGGTGGAGCCATGTGGATTCTGTTGGAGAGAAAATGAAAGCATTGAACATCTTTTGGTTTCTTGTCCAATAACAGCTCCATTCTGACAAGACTTGGTGAAGTGTCTGAGTCTAAAGAGAGAAGAAATGACAACGATGACAGCAGTACAGGTGTTCTACATCAATGAGAGATTGTCTACAGATCTTTTCATGCTCTGTAATATTGTGATTCTAATGGCTAAATATCAGATTCATCAGTGTCAATGGAAAAAGAAGAAAGCCTCCATAAATGTTAGAAACATTGAATTACAGTCATTGATCACATCTCTGAGGTTGATGAAAGATTGGTGCCAGAAAGTTGATCTGCTTTGTAAAAGTCTAGAAAAAGAGGAGTCTTTTTGAGGAATGTGGATTCTAGTTGATTTTTAGAGCCTTAGATTTTCATGACATGTTGTTGATTGGAACATTTGTGTTCACTGACAGACCTGGAATGTTGGTTTGGTCTTCTGTTTTGTTGTGTTGCTCACTTGTTGTCTCCCAGAGACACTTTGTTGTAAATAAAGGTTTGAAAAAAAAAGGCTCAACCTTGTTACGTCACTGTGTGT
>SSNR01000299.1:769732-788712 GCA_006937965.1 Callopanchax toddi
CTTTTGCAAAAGGAGACGCTTCGATGTGTTCAAAACCAGTCTGAAGAATAATTCTACAATGTGACAATATGAACACAGTAGGGATCGTCCCAGAGGAGATCAGAAACTTTCCCTAGCAACAGGCAGACAGTTGGCTGTGTGGCCTTCACTTTATCAGCTGTTTGATTCCAAGAGGGAAGCTGTCTGCTCATCTCTGTATTCCTGCACACAATATTACATCTGACTCTCTGAGCCGACAAACATTAGACTGAATCTAGTAATATGTGTATTATTACTTTGTGGATTATTATATATTGTTCTGAAAATCAGTGTGAGTGTGTATAAACTCTTGAACGTATGGAAGACTGATCAGATTGTATGTAATCATTCTAATTCAATGTAATCATTTGATTTCATTTGACCAGGGCGATTCATCTGAGCTGAAAACTTCCCTCTTAGCATAATAAACAAACTGATGCTCTCTAAATGACTCATTCTGGTTATTAGTGATTCTATTCTATGTCAGACTTCAATAAAGTAGCTCAAGTTAAATGTAATGAGGCCTCCTTCTGGTTCTCAGGGTGTGGAGGTAACTCTTTGATGATGTCATACACAACAATAATCAGAAAAAGACTGACATTAAGGTGTCATTAAAGGTTTAATGCTCTTCCATCAGCAGGATGACACTAGTATAATGGATACACTCACTTGGTAGATTTAGAATCACACACATACAGTAGATAAAATAAACACACACACACTCACATCTAGGTCAGGAGAGGAGGGCACTCACACACACTGAGGCAAACCCTTTAATTTATGATCCTGATTCACTTCAAGTAACGGTAGAGTACACACAGAGTATTTCTACTCTCACTGGTTTTCAGCTCCTCGTCTTCTGCTGAACTAAGAGAGAAGTTCAACATTGTTAATGGAGTTTCAGTCTAATCTACATTCTTACTGAAGCTTCAGTCTAATGTGCTTGTCTGGTGTGATGTTTACGATTTCAGCTAAGTGAGGAATGCAAGCTGGCCTTGCCTGTGGAAGTATTGCCATGGTAACCGATAAGCCTCCAGGCCAAAGTGAAGTAGCGATCTCCTGTCTGATTGATAGGTAACCAAGGACGATGAAGCCTTATCTCAAAGAGGGAAAACTGTGCGTTGTAAACTGTCTGCTGTGAGGGACGGCCCCTCAGAGGGTGTCTGGTACCGTTAGAGGATACATCTCTCTCTCCTTCTGCAGAAGGTTGGGAATAAACTTGATGATTGTGGAAATAGTGGTTTTGGCTTGTCTTTCAGGGAAATACCAGATCAGAAGAACCAGGGTAGATAATTTGATTCCACCAGTAGTGAATGTGAGTACTTTTGAAGGCTCTGGTCACCGTTCAGACTCAACGTGACGGAGGGAAGCTAACAGAGACGTGGAGACAGCAGAATGCAGAAAAGAAGAGAACAAATGAATACTAGCTGCAGCTAAAAGGAGAGAGAGAAAAGCATCAAACCCAAACCAATGAATCTCCTGACTAAAACCTGATGAAGTGTCTTCAAAGATGTTTGGAGCTGCATCCTCAGCCTGAAGGAGAAGCAGCTCATTTAGAGTCTCTGAGGTCTGGACTAAAAA
This sequence comes from Callopanchax toddi, assembly GCA_006937965.1. Lineage (NCBI taxonomy): Eukaryota > Metazoa > Chordata > Actinopteri > Cyprinodontiformes > Nothobranchiidae > Callopanchax > Callopanchax toddi. The sequence goes on from SSNR01000299.1 coordinate 771,332, forward strand.
CTGAAGAGTCTGCTTCATCTTCCTCCATCTGGATCAGTGGAGAAAGAACTTTGTTAGGAGAACCAGCTGGTTTCTAATCAGATGACATGAGTCTGACTGATTTCTAATAGTCTCATTAGTTTCTAGTTGTAAAGCTCCTTGTGATCTGTATCATGAAGGTGATTCAGAGCTTTTCCTGTCAGTCAGTGACTGAAGTGTGAATTGTTCCTTTGAGTGTAATCTTCTGCTAGTCTGATGTCAGTGTTGATGTCAGATCTGGTTTGCTACATCGTTGCAGATCAGCTGAACTTCCTGCTTCACCAAAGATTCTTCATTTGCTCCGATTCCCAAGAGAATGAGCCTGGAGAGGAAGCTGCCTTCCCACCAGGAAAACCACGGTAAAAGCCCGACTCATCACTTCTTCATTTCATCCTAATAAGACATGTGATGGATTTGTCTCAGACCAGTTCCTTCAGGTTCAGCTGGTTTTGGAGCTGATTCCATCCATAAGGAGCAGAAGATCCCAACCTCAGTGTGAACCCTTGGTCCATTTAATAGGAACAAGTCATGTGACCTCATCCAGTAGCCTCCTGTTGTCTTCTGGAAGACGTAGCTCTGTAGACATGATGGGAGGAAACCAAGAATAGTTTAGTCAATTAAAACCTGTTAATGGTTTAATCTGAGACAGGACAAAGCAGACCATCAACACCAGAGTACCATGTACAGTGATGAGTCAGCGTTTTAAGGTTGGTTCTGGACCTCAGAGCTCCATGTAGACTGGATCTAGAGCATGTAGACACTGTGAGGAGGCGTACATGTAAATGACATCACCATAGTCCAACAGTGGCTCAAAGGAGCAGAAACAAGACGGTTTTTAGCCTCAAATAAAAGACGAGACTTCATTCTGGAAAAGAAACCCAGTTTGAACCAATCAGCTGCTGGATGTGAGTCTAAAGAGAGAGAGAGTCATCTATCAGAAGTCCTACGTATCTATACTGAGACACTGACTCAGGGCTGCAACTAACGATTATTTTCATAATCGATTAATCTGTCGATTATTTTTTCGATTAATTGGTTTTTGTTAACATTATTTAGCTATTACTTTAACCTATACAAGTAATAAAGAATACATTTAATTAGGAACAAGGAAAACACAAAAGAATTGTGCAGTTGACTGCAATCTATTTTATTTCACCTGAACACAATCAATAGTTTAAAATGAGCTAAACTGTGCAAAACGTTGGTCCAGAATCATTTATTTTCATCAAAATCTAAGAGGTAGATTCCATTCTGTCTTGTCCCCATGTCGTTGTCCATCATTGCTTCTTTTTTGCATAAGAAACAAAGAAAAAAGACTGAAATAAGTACACATAAAAAAANTTTTTTTTTTTTTTTTTTACTATTAAAAGTCTGTTTTACTATCTAAGGCTGTTTAACGCCTCACAACACATTTTAAACGTGTTTCTTAAACAGTATTACACATTACCTATGCCGCGTTTTCACCTGGACACAGCTCACCTACATCTTTTTCCACAGAGTTGTCCTTTTTTGAGTGAGGAACAGAGTTATGGGTTTGTGCCGTTTTTCTCTTGACGAGAACATTCTTATAAACAGATGTGCTAAATTTGGCTAGCGCAGGATACACGAAACACAAAGTCACAATGTGATCTGAGTACGGTGAGGGACCACTGGATTTAGCTTGTTCTTTATCCGTTTCTTACCGTCTTCCTCTGCTCTGCATCAGCCCCGACATGTTTTCATCTCAGATGTTCACTAAGGGACGTCGTGCTTCCGTGCCATGCAGCACGCTAGATGGGTTTTGCATATTTTGCAGGTCATCCGTCTTTTCACGGCATCTAGAGTGAAGTGCTCCCATGCTCTTGATGTTTTTGTCCGAGTTTTCTCTTCACTTTTGTGACTTTTTATGCTAAAATGTGATTATTAAACAACTAATCGATGACTAAAAAAGTTAACTCTTTTAATAATCGATTATAATCGATTATAATAGATTAAATTGATTATAATCGATTTAAATCGATTAGTCGTTTCAGCTCTAAACTCAGTGACTGGTGACTGAGCCCTGGTGACTGATGACTGAGCCCTGGTGACTGGTGACTGAGCCCTGGTGACTGGTGACTGAGCCCTGGGGACTGAGCCCTGGTGACTGATAACTGGTGACTGAGCCCTGGTGACTGATAACTGGTGACTGAGCCCTGGTGACTGATAACTGGTGACTGAGCCCTGGTGACTGGTGACTGAGCCCTGAGCCCTGGTGACTGATGACTGGTGACTGAGCCCTGGTGACTGGTGACTGAGCCCTGGTGACTGGTGACTGTGCCCTGGTGACTGAGCCCTGGTGACTGGTGACTGAGCCCTGGTGACTGAGCCCTGGTGACTGGTGACTGCGGCCCTGGTGACTGAGCCTGGTGACTGATCCCTGGTGACTGGTGCCTGAGCCCTGGTAACTGATGACTGTGCCCTGGTGACTGAGCCCTGGTGACTGGTGACTGAGCCTTGGTGACTGGTGACTGCGGCCCTGGTGACTGAGCCCTGGTGACTGAGCCCTGGTGACTGGTGCCTGAGCCCTGGTGACTGGTGACTGAGCCCTGGTGACTGGTGACTGAGCCCTGGTGACTGGTGACTGAGCCCTGGTGACTGGTGACTGAGCCCTGGGGACTGAGCCCTGGTGACTGATAACTGGTGACTGAGCCCTGGTGACTGGTGACTGAGCCCTGAGCCCTGGTGACTGATAACTGGTGACTGAACACTGGTGACTGGTGACTGAGCCCTGGTGACTGGGCCCTGGTGACTGGTGCCTGGGCACTGGTGACTGAGCACTGGTGACTGAGCCCTGGTAACTGAAGACTGAGCCCTGGTGACTGAGCCCTGGTGACTGGTGACTGAGCCCTGGTGACTGAGCACTGGTAACTGATGACTGAGCACTGGTGACTGGGCACTGGTGACTGAGCCCTGGTAACTGATGACTGAGCCCTGGTGACTGAGCCCTGGTGACTGGTGACTGAGCCCTGGTGACTGAGCCCTGGTGACTGATGACTGAGGCCTGGTGACTGGTCACTGGTAACTGGTCACTGATGACTGGTGACTGAGCCCTGGTGACTGAGCCCTGGTGACTGATGACTGAGCCCTGGTCACTGAGCCCTGGTGACTGGTGACTGAGCCCTGGTGACTGAGCACTGGTAACTGATGACTGAGCACTGGTGACTGAGCCCTGGTGACTGAGCCCTGGTGACTGAGCCCTGGTGACTGGTGACTGAGCCCTGGTGACTGGTGACTGAGCCCTGGTAACTGAGCCCTGGTGACTGATGACTGGGCACTGGTGACTGAGCCCTGGTGACTGAGCTCTGTGACTGGTGACTGAGCCCTGGTGACTGGTGACTGAGCCCTGGTGACTGGTGACTGAGCCCTGGTGACTGGTGACTGAGCCCTGGTGACTGAAGACTGAGCCCTGGTGACTGAGCCCTGGTGACTGGTGACTGAGCCCTGGTGACTGAGCACTGGTAACTGGTGACTGAGCACTGGTGACTGAGCCCTGGTGACTGAGCCCTGGTGACTGAGCCCTGGTGACTGAGCCCTGGTGACTGAGCCCTGGTGACTGGTGACTGAGCCCTGGTGACTGAGCCCTGGTGACTGGTGACTGAGCCCTGGTGACTGGTGACTGAGCCCTGGTAACTGATGACTGTGCCCTGGTGACTGAGCCCTGGTGACTGGTGACTGAGCCCTGGTGACTGAGCCCTGGTGCCTGAGCCCTGGTAACTGATGACTGTGCCCTGGTGACTGGTGACTGAGCCCTGGTGACTGGTGACTGAGCCCTGGTGACTGGTGACTGAGCCCTGGTGACTGAAGACTGAGCACTGGTGACTGATAACTGGTGACTGAGCCCTGGTGACTGGTGACTGAGCCCTGGGACTGGTGACTGCGGCCTGGTGACTGAGCCCTGGTGACTGAGCCCTGGTGACTGAGCCCTGGTGACTGAGCCCTGGTGACTGGTGACTGAGCCCTGGTGACTGGTGACTGAGCCCTGGTGACTGATGACTGAGCCCTGGTGACTGAGCACTGGTAACTGATGACTGAGCACTGGTGACTGAGCCCTGGTGACTGAGCCCTGGTAACTGATGACTGAGCACTGGTGACTGAGCCCTGGTGACTGAGCCCTGGTGACTGAGCCCTGGTGACTGAGCCCTGGTGACTGAGCCCTGGTGACTGGTGACTGAGCCCTGGTAACTGATGACTGTGCCCTGGTGACTGAGCCCTGGTGACTGGTGACTGAGCCCTGGTGACTGAGCCCTGGTGACTGATGACTGAGCACTGGTGACTGAGCCCTGGTGACTGAGCCCTGGTAACTGATGACTGAGCCCTGGTGACTGAGCCCTGGTGACTGGTGCCTGAGCCCTGGTAACTGATGACTGAGCCCTGGTGACTGGTGACTGAGCCCTGGTGACTGGTGACTGAGCCCTGGTAACTGGTGACTGAGCCCTGGTGACTGGTGACTGCGGCCCTGGTGACTGAGCCCTGGTGACTGAGCCCTGGTGACTGGTGCCTGAGCCCTGGTAACTGATGACTGAGCCCTGGTGACTGAGCCCTGGTAACTGATGACTGAGCCCTGGTGACTGAGCCCTGGTGACTGGTGACTGAGCCCTGGTGACTGGTGACTGAGCCCTGGTGACTGGTGACTGAGCCCTGGTGACTGGTGACTGAGCCCTGGTGACTGAGCCCTGGTGACTGGTGACTGAGCCCTGGTAACTGGTGACTGAGCCCTGGTGACTGGTGACTGGTAGACTGAGCCCTGGTGACTGAGCCCTGGTGACTGGTGACTGAGCCCTGGTGACTGAGCACTGGTAACTGATGACTGAGCACTGGTGACTGAGCCCTGGTGACTGGTGACTGAGCCCGGGTGACTGGTGACTGAGACCTGGTGACTGGTGACTGAGCCCTGGTGACTGGTGACTGAGCCCTGGTGACTGGTGCCTGAGCCCTGGTGACTGATGACTGCTGACTGGTGACTGAGCCCTGGTGACTGAGCCCTGGTGACTGATGACTGGGCACTGGTGACTGAGCCCTGGTGACTGAGCCCTGGTGACTGGTGACTGAGCCCTGGTGACTGGTGACTGAGCCCTGGTGACTGGTGCCTGAGCCCTGGTGACTGGTGACTGAGCCCTGGTGACTGGTGACTGAGCCCGGGTGACTGGTGACTGAGCCCTGGTGACTGAGCCCTGGTAACTGGTGACTGAGCCCTGGTGACTGGTAACTGATGACTGGTAACTGATGACTGGTAACTGGTGACTGGTAACTGGTGACTGGTAACCGGTGACTGGTAACCTGTGACTGGTAACTGGTGACTGGTAACTGGTGGAAGTCTGGTAGGTTTGAGTTGGAGAACATCATAACTTTGATTTATTAACATTTAAAACTCATTCAGAACGTCACAGAGTGTTGAACAGTAATAAAGGATTGTTGGAGCTGAGAAAGGGCCTGATGAGTAGGGCTCTATAAAATCCCTTTGATCTTTTCCCAAATTCCATTTTATTATGTTTTAACTCCACATTTTCATTCCAACCACATTTTAACCTAAAAAGTGAGTAAATCTAAAGTTAATGACAAATAATCCATCCAATCAAAGCCACAGGTTTTTGAACTTTAACAACCAGAACAAAGTTCTGTGTTTCAGCTCAACATTGAGAGTTCTTCAAGGGATTTAAAGGATTTCCCTGCTTTTAAAGAACAAAACATTCTTTATGTGAAAATCTGTTGAATTTCACTTTATTCACAGAAAATATTTTTGTAAAATCAAATTGCTTTGGAATTGAAGTCGACATAAAAAATAAGTCACAAAAACATAAAACCTGTCAAAAGATAACTTGGTCTATTAAACAGGACTCTGTTCAGTTTGACTTCCTCCATCCATCCATCCATCCATCCATCCATCCATCCATCCATCCATCCATCCATCCATCCATCCATCCATCCATCCATCCATCCATCCATCCATCCCAGAGAACACGGAGTGTTCTAGCAGCAGCAGCCCCTCCCCCCCGACTTTACCGAAGCATTTTCATTTTTTCTAAAGTAATAACAGATTTCAACATAATGATCAATAACCTCAGGGCTGGTTTCTATCATTTAGCTGAATGTTCCGTAGTACGGTTGGACCGGCTCCATGCTGCTGCCTGTTTTCAGACGTGACTCTGACTCAGAGCTCATCACATTACGCTGCCAGTCTGTCGACTAAACTTAAAGAGAAGTCATTCTCCAGATTCATAAAGGTCCTCTGGATATTGTTCTGCCCTGAGTTTGCTCTAAACTTCACAGTTTAGAATTTTCTGGAGGTGTTTTAGTGAGACTGTTTTCTCTTCTGTCTGTGTGGAGAGGAGAGCTGCGCTCTGCGTAAGGACAGGTACGGTGGCTGCAGAGTCCAAAACTATTAGGAAAATATTAGTGTCTTTACTAATTTGCAGATATGAGAGAATTCCGTGAGATTCTGCGTTTTATACTGAATTCCACTGTGATTCCGTCCGTTTTTTTCCGTATCGCTGAAATCACAGGGTCCTAGATGAGGTGTAGATGCTACTGAGTACATCACAGTGTCATCGACATAGAAATGGAAGTCAGTGTTTGACGCTCCTCGGTCCAGATTGTTGATATATAGAACAAATAGGAGTGGCCCCAGAACCGATCCCTGAGGATCCCTTTGGCTACATGAAGGAAGCTGGAAGTGACGCCTCCTGCTTCACACACTGAAGTCTGTTTGACAGATAGTTTTTAAACCATCCAACAGCAGGTTCTGAGAGTCCGATACTGAGAAGTCTTAGTGTGATCCACCGTATCAAAAGCTGTGGACAGATCAGTGAACAGAGCTGCTCAGTGCTGCTTATTAGAGCCTCCAGGAAATCATTTTAAAGCTGCTTGGTTGGACTGTGCTGTTTTCTAAAGTTAGATAAGAGGTTATGAGTGGTTAAATGGTCGTTCAGTTGTTCACTTAGTTTGGTTTCAAAGATTTGAACAAGAGTAGATCGTTTGGATCTGGGCCTGTAGTTGTTTAGGTCTGCAGGATCAGCACCTTTCAGTAAGGGAAGAACGAAGGCAGATTTCCAAACAGATGGAATCTGGTTTGTGTCCAGAGAGAGGTTGAATAGATAAGTGAGAGGTGGAGAAATCAAATCAGCTGTCTGTGTTAGGAAATAAGTCATCTGGACCAGCTGATTTTCTGTCATCTAGAGCTTTGAGGGCTTTATGAACCTCTGACACTGAGACCGGACTAAAACTGAACAGTGAGTTTGTTTGAAGCGAGCTACCAGGGGAGTCAGCTGGTGAGTCACCAGTACAGTTAAGGGATTCAAATAGTGAACCTGAGGCAGTGAAATGTTCATTAAAACAGCGAAGCATCTCCGTCTTACCATGCTTTTGTAGCGCTGGCAAAGCGTTACTATCTCTGATTTCTGACATCTGGTTCACCACCACAATAACTCATCTTTTTCCAATAACTTGGATTAAAATGACTCTTTTATTATGTTGTAACCTGAATCAACATTCCTTCCAGGACCCGGTCGTGTCGGAAGACTAAGAAGATTTCCTTTAATTAATAATTAAACTTAAGAACTCTTTGATGTCTCATTCTAAAAAGACACCACCTTTAATCCACTGTCCAGAAATGTCTTAATGTGATTAATTCATTTTCTTCCAGTATTCATGAATGTTGATGTTGCATCAGTATTATTTTATGATTTCTACTTTTGCTAAAAGGTTAAAACATATTAGTAATCCATTAAACTTCCTGGGTTTCTAATGACGAGAACCACGTGACTTGGTAACTCTCTCCCATTGGTCCACGCGTCCAAAGCGTGCCACGTCCCAACTTCCTGCCTGGAAGAACTGAGTCTCCTCAGTTCTCGTTAACCCCACGACGAGAGAACACAGCCTCCGTTTTCCTCCGCTACACGGAAGGCCTCGATGCCGACCGAGCTCGTGAGTAACCAGCCTCACCGGTCGAGAACATTGCTCCGGCTAAGAAGCCAGACACCATCTGCCTGCTTCTTTCCACCTGCCATGGGAAAGCCGGTTAGCCTCTGCACCAGCCGATCATGGAGCCGCTGATACCGACTCGCTCAGACACCTCCGGGCCCCCGGGGATAACCGAGGCTCGTCCGATCAACGACCGCACCGACGAGCTTCCACCTCCACGCCGAGGCGATCTGGAGCGGTCTTAGCAGGTATCCACCCGATCTGGTAAAACCGAGGCTATTGATAAATAACACTCGATCCAGTTAGCTCAGCTCCCCTCCTCACTAGCCGAGATCCCTAGATTAACATATCACGGGCTCTCGTCATTAACTCTCAGCTTAATAACATCAGAAGAATCTCTTAAGATGCAACTATCTACCTCACATCTGTCTGTTTATTCAATCTGTTTTCTTTAATAAAATAACTGAAGTCTAAGTCAGCTTCTGGTTTATAACTTTCAAATATACGTACGTAGGTCTCCCTTTGAATCAAAGAGAATCTAGAAAGCCTGCATAACCATCAGTTTAGTGAAGGTAGCTAACAGTGATTAGTATTAAAACCAACAAAACTAAGCTGATAACCTTGCAGAAGTGTGTTCGTACTATAACGATAAAATCAGGTTATATTACGCTACACTTTGTTTAGCCGTGTCTTGCTAACGGCAACGACAGCAGAAACCAATAGAAGCGATTAAATCTTTGATACCAACCTGTACTTGAGAAGAACACAGAAGCTTTAATGGTTCTAATCAGCTGAGGAAACGTTTGTTCAGCAGAAGCTGTGACCGCTGCAGGTATGGAAAGCTGTTATCTAATCAAAGACACACTACAGCAGGTCATTAGTGTATTTATTGATCATAAATGAATTCCCCCCCCCCACCTAGGACTCGGCTAGCTAAAAGTTTGATGTGAAGGTTTTAGAGTTTCTCTGTCAGCATTTCCACATCAGGACATGTTATTCAGTCTGATTTCCTCTAGTTTCTGCATCAGGTCCAGGTCACATGACCTAAAGCAGTCAGTCCTTTTCTAGAATATTCTCTGTCTCAGAGAGAGAGACATCTTTCTGGAGTGTGTATATCTTTTAGATTGACCTCTGACCTTTAGGACCCTGTTTACAGTTCAGACTGGATGGAAAACAGATGAATGTGACTTTTTATTTTAGAGTCAGAGGAGCACATCACTAGGTCGTCTCATAGTCCACGCCTCCCATCCAGGTCATGTGTACAGCTAATAACCTGACCGTCAACACCAACAAAACCAAAGAAATCATCACTGACCCAAGAAGAAGAAAGGTGGACCCCCAGTCATTCACAGTCAATGGGAGCATGTAGAGAGGGTGTCACAGTTCAAGTTCCTGGACACAAACATCTCAGAGGAGCTCACATGGACCCACAACACCAACCCTCTGATAAAGAAGGCACAACAACGGCTAGACTTCCTGAGAGCTCTCAGGAAGATCAACTTTACAGTTTGAAAACAACAGCAGATCCACTCAAAGACAGAGAACACAACACTTTGAATATAGTTTGACTAAAGCTAATGTAACCTGTTCATTTCTCTCAGTTCTTCAACACAACTGATGTCTGTGTGTTTCAGGTCTGACTGTAGATGATCAACAGTTGGTTTTAATGAAAGAAGAAGCTCCTGGAGAATGGAGGCCTGGTGTGGACCAGCAGGACCCAGAGCCCCTCAACATAAAGGAGGAAGAGGAGGAACTCTGGACCAGTCTGGATGAAGACAAGCTCGATATTAAGGAGGAGACCGATGACACCAGGCTTCCCTTCCTTGCAGTTCCTTTGAAGAGTGAGGATGATGAAGAGAAACCTGTGTTGTCACAGCTTCCTCAGCACCAAGTGGTTCCAGCCAGCAGCTCCACTGACCAGATGACAGCAGCAACTGGTGGAGAGGACTGTGGAGGAGCAGAAACCATCAGGAACCCAGGAGCCCCAAATACTCAGGAAGAAGATTCCAGCTCTTCACAAACTGAAGTCAGTGAGGATGATGAAGAGGAAGACCATGTAAACAATCCTGACTCTCAGCTGTCAGACACTGGGTCAGAAACTGAAGACAGTAACAAAAACAGGAAGGAGATCAGGTCTCCTGAGTCAGGTGTAGGCACTGTCAAGACACGCAGGAAAGTCCAGACAGGGCAGAAACCATATGGTTGTGATCTCTGTGGGAAAAGATTATCCACAAAACAAAATCTAGAAATACACACAAGAATCCACACAGGTGAGAAGCCATTTTCTTGTGGAGATTGTGGACAAAGTTTTAGAGTCAAATCACTTTTAGACACACACATGAGAATCCACACAGGCCAGAAGCCATTTTGTTGTGGTGATTGTGGACAAAGTTTTAGGGACAAGTCAGCTTTAAACACACACATGAGAATCCACACAGGTGAGAAACCATTTTGTTGTGGTGATTGTGGACACCGTTGTAGCCAAAAGTCATCTTTAAACAAACACATGAGAATCCACACAGGTGAGAAGCCATTTTGTTGTGGTGATTGTGGACACAGTTTTAGCAACAAGTCAAATTTAAACAGACACATGAGAATCCACACAGGTGAGAAGCCATTTTGTTGTGGTGATTGTGGACAACATTTTAGGGAAAAGTCAACTTTAAACACACACATGAGAATCCACACAGGTCAGAAGGCATTTTGTTGTGGTGATTGTGGACAACATTTTAGGGAAAAGTCACATTTAGACACACACATGAGAATACACACAGGTCAGAGGTCATTTAAAGGAGTGGTTTTCTGGGTTATTTTATAGTTTTGCATTGTTCTCTAGTGTAATTCAATGCTATCTGTGTAATTTTTTTTTATAAAGAAAGAAGCTTTGATGCTTATAATATAAGCTTTAGAAGTTTCCCATCTGACACCTGAATTTGAAATGGCAGGATTCTCATTAGTATTCATAATATGCACAGCACTCAGTTCTGATTGGCTGTAGGTATTTGATACTAAATGTGATGGTAAACATGACAGCTAGTCTTTATGTGGATAACGTTATGGTCTAAGGACAAATTAGAAGAACCACTTCCTCAGCGTTTGTCAATGAATGATTCAGAAGGGTAATACTCTACTGAAAAAAGCTCAGCCATCCACTAGCAAACAGCCGTTCGCTCCCCGCATGCGGGCTGCTGTCCACACCGAACTCCGAGTCCGCCTTCTGTATACCAAGGCTCGACAGGCGGGCTGACTCTTCCCACGTCCTGGATAACTCCTTCAGCCAAAAGTCAGCTGTGTTTTCCACCAAGGAGAAGCGAAACTGAAACTCCGACGGTCGCCTTACTCAGATGCCGGCCGCTGTCTGCTCACCTCAGACACACACACACTGCTCTGAGTACTTAGTATGTCTTAACCAAAATAACTCAGAATAAGTTCTGATTTCACCAAGGTTAGCCAAAATATATTACAAAGTTAGCCAATAGCTGCACCTACAGAATTTATTAACTTCCATGCAGTAAAAAAATAAATAATAAATGAAGACCACTCCGGGGTTTGAACTCAGAACCTCCAGATTTACAGACAGTGTTACAAGCTGCTACACCACACGCCAGATATACTTATATGCTTTGTTTATATATATATGTGTATATGTATATATATATATATGTGTATATGTATATATATATATATGTGTATATGTATATATATATATATGTGTATATGTATATGTGTGTATATGTATATATGTATATGTGTGTATATGTATATATGTATATGTGTGTATATGTATATATGTATATGTGTGTATATGTATATATTTGTATATGTATGAGATATGAGAGTACCTCCTTAAAATGATAGTGTCTAGGAAATGGTAAATGGCTTGTATTTATAGAGCGCTTTCTACAGTGCAGAACACCCCAAAGCACTGTACAACACGATCAGTCACTCACCCATTCACACTCACACACTGGTGGTGATAAACTACGTTGTAGTCTCAGCTGCCCTTGGGCAGTCTGCCAGAGGCGGGGATGCCATGCACCAGCGCCCTTCCAAGACCCTCTGACCACCACCAGTAGGCAAGTTGGGTGAAGTGTCTTGCCCAAGGACACAACGGCAATCTAACCCAGCTGGAGTTGGGGATCGAACCGGCGACCCTCCAGTTACCAGACCGGCCACTCTACCAACTGAGCTAATGCCGCCCCAAAGAAGAGGAAAGATGGACTGAGAGCCACCAAACTGTTTCCTCTAAGCGTAATGAACTGAGATCAGTCAGGTTTTTTATGATGAACTGTTCCTGAGGTGGATTCCTCCAGGAGATGGCGAGCCTTCCCACCTGAACTATGAAGAGAGACATTGTGATTCCTTCCTATCCAGTTGGACGATTCCTGCTGCACTTGCAGTGTGGTAGGACTGTATCAACCACATTTATTTACACACATCCAGTCATGCATGAGACCACGGACTGATGAGTCCACCATTTTTCCTTTTTTAATTTCTACACCCTGGGCATTTGTTGGACTGAACTTGAGGGACAAATGATTATTTTTGGAACTGTGTAACCAGGTTGTTGTGTAAAATTGTTCACTGCTGTTGAATGGTGTTTGGTTTTGGATCTGAAAGGATTTTTAGGTCAATGAATTGAGTTTTTCTTTATTTTAGAGAATTGAGAACTCTGATTACTCAGTTTCACCCAAGATTGACTCAAGATTGATCCAAAGTTTACACTATAGCGCCCTCTGCTGTTGTGGTCATTTATTGACCCCAAACAACTATCAGTGTGTGTCACTGGTTAAACCCCAATTTTAAGACGACCCCACATTTTTAGATTATTTTCTATGGAAAAAAAGATGGAGTGCATTTTGAATAATTGTAATTTTAAATGTTTTAAAGTAAATGTTTATTTACACGTCTTTATTATGTGCGGGGAAAACACTAGTTGTGTAATTATTACCGTTACATTTTTCATCTCACACACACCCTAGCTGCAGCTCACAGCCCCCCAGAGGTGCACCCCACTTGAGGAATCCCTGATGTACAGGTCAGTGCTGAGTAGGTTTAGTCAGTCTAGGAGGAGAGTTCATTCCTAGTAAAAACTGAGAGAGCCCTGCGATGGACTGGCGACCTGTCCAGGGTGTCCCCCGCCTCTCGCCCCTTGACCGCTGGAGATAGGCACCAGCTGCCCCGCGACCCTCTGTGGAGGATTAAGCGGCTACAGAAAATGGATGGATGGATGGATAAAAACTGAGAGAACAGCTGTAGGGTTTCCTTCACACATTCTGAACTGATTGTTACTTTTTCATTCCCTTTTGTTATTCTAGTTCTCCTGTTTTTATTATTGTGCTGCTCAAGCTGATTTACACACTGAATTTTATTTATTCTCACTGTTTTCAATGAATATGGATGATTCAAAGCTATAAAGAAGTTTCCCAGGATGCAGCTGAAGGATTGGAGCAGACGGGGGAACAGTGTCGGGCCAGGCTGGAGAAATTAAAAGCCCCATATAAGGACAGCGCTGGTCTGACGTGACGACACACATTTACGTTTAACCCCGCTGCCAAGGCCGCCTTAATGCACGGGCAAACCGGGGCAGTGGCCAGGGGCCTACGATATCTAGGGGCCTATCATTTCAGGTGAAACAAAAATAAAAAACCCATTGTTTTACAATTTGTCAGGTTTTCTGTCAATCAGCTCGTTTAAGGCTGCTGATTGGTCCGAATTACAAGTGACCTACATCCCCCACGTGATCCGTAAATGCCCATTGGACCATGAGCTCACCAGTCAAACAATTCAGATGATTTTGGGGCGTGTTCCTCAAGACGTAAAGAAACTTGAAAAAATGCCGGGAAATAATTTTTAGAGCGATGCTCAGAAATGATATTTGCTCCATGAGACATTACAGAATATACCTAAGCTTACAGAATTGTTTAATCAGCCAATAAAAAGTTGGACAGAGTTCGTTCACGCACGCACCGGGCAGAGCCGCAGAGATGAAGCAGCGCCTGTCGGCCGCTCAGCAGGGAACCGCTGCCGGGGAGGAGGAGGAGAAAACAGGTGCTCTGAGTACTTGGAGCAGCAGAGAAGGTAGAAGATATTTATAATATTGATTCCTTCTGCTGGGGTGGAGGGTGGGGGCAACGTCACTGTAACAATACGATCTTTCTGGGCAAAAGTTGGACCAGAACCGTGTCAAAACACGAGAGAGAGAGAGAGGTTCTGAAGTCTGGGTCTGGAGTCTGGTTCTGGGGTCTGGTTCTAGATCTGGAGTCTGGTTCTAGAGTCTGGTTCTGGAGTCTGGTTCTGGAGTCTGGTTCTGGAGTTTGGTTCTGAAGTCTGGGTCTGGAGTCTGGTTCTGGGGTCTGGTTCTGAAGTCTGGTTCTGGAGTCTGGTTCTGGGGTCTGGTTCTGGAGTCTGGTTCTGGAGTCTGGTTCTGGAGTCTGGTTCTGGGGTCTGAGTCTGAAGTCTGGGTCTGAAGTCTGGTTCTGGGGTCTGGTTCTGGAGTCTGGTTTTGGAGTCTGGTTCTGGAGTCTGGTTCTGGGGTCTGGGTCTGGTTCTGGGGTCTCGGTCTGAAGTCTCGGTCTGAAGTCTGGTTCTGGAGTCTGGAGTCTGGGTCTGGAGTCTGGGTCTGGAGTCTGGGTCTGGAGTCTGGGTCTGAAGTCTGGTTCTGGAGTCTGGGTCTGGAGTCTGGTTCTGGATTCTGGGTCTGGAGTCTGGTTCTGGGGTCACATATATATACATATACACACATATATGTATACACACATATATATATATATATATATATATATATATATATATATATGTGTGTGTGTTTTTAAGCATGTGTAGTATATGTATTGACATTGTTTATAAGACAGAGTGCAGTAAGAGGAAGTTTTCGGGCCGTGGGGGGCCTACTGAGCCTCTCAGCCCCGGGGCCTATTGGCTAGTTAAGGTGGCCCTGCCCGCTGCCAAGTGAGGGTCCGACAGCTGATGGAAACGCTCTCATGACACCGCGGAGCCGTACCGGACTACGAGGATCTGAACCCTGCCCTGGCTTTAAAGAATCTAACACAATGATTAAAACAAGCATCTGTTAGACAAACTCCACTCAACAAAGGGCTCTAATGATCATATTTATGGATTATTGATCGTACAGAGTGTTAAATTATCCTACAAATACGATATTTACATCTGGCAACGCTGTAGCAGCGCCACCTAGTGTAGGAACTCCCTGTAGTGACGTCACAGGTTGATTTTTAAAAGCGTTTTTAGAAGCTTTGCTGAAAAGAGGCGCTTTTTACTAGAAAAATGGTTTAAAATGTAAAACAAAAAACCCTCAATAAACCTTTCAGATTGTATGTTTGGACAACATTTGATCTGATTTAAAAACCTGCAGTTTGCTCTTTAAAGCTCCCAGTTCAGCATCATTTAGTGACATCATCATGTCCATTTCAGTTTGTGCTTCAGACAAATGGAGCTCCTGATACGATGCACCAACACAGCCTGATAGGTTCTAGTGAACTCACTGAGGGTTCCACCATGTTCTGAACATTCAGAGTGTTTTGTTTTCTAAATGTTTTTCTGACATTGTTGGTTTCATTGATCCTTCCTGTTGAATCGTTCATTCTCTTTAAACAGGCAGTCAGAGTTTCAACAGACGTGTTCTGAGAATAAATCTCTGTTATTTTGATGAATCCTGTTTCTTTTCTCACATCCAGAAATAAAGACTCCGTTGATTCAAAGCTACCAGCTGGTTTCTTTGTCCCTCCTGGTCTCTGCAGACCAGGATTCTCTTCAGACTTCCCATCATCCTTTGTGGTTTCTATATCCTGATGGGTTTAGAGAACACGTCTCATTTGTCCACCTTTCATTGAAATGTGACACTGAGACACCAAAACAGTAGAATCTAATGGCTGATTGATTTTTCAGTGACTGAGAAAGAAGCTTTCCCTCTGTAGAGGCTACAGAAGCTTTCCTGTGCCGCCACCTAGTGGCCACAAAGGAAACCTGTATTTTTTTCACTGCTAGATGTAGAGCTGTCCTCTGGCTGCAGCCACAAACTACAAAACACCAACTGATTGACCTGACTGAACTCACAGAGGTGTTGAGTCTCCATTTGAAGCATCAGCATCCATAACTCCACTAAAAATAGACGACCATGAAGAAAAGCTCTTCAACATCCTGACCTATTAAGGTCAGTCTCTTCACGTTCAGAAGGTCCATCTGGCATTTCTACATTTCATCTCAACAACACGTTGTCATCATGTGGACATGTCATGACTAAACACCAATCAGCAGCCAGTCTCAGCTCATTCATTGATGAGTCAGCAGAGACTTTCCTTTCTGAGCTGTTTGAAAAATGACAGCATGTCCAAAAATCCCTGATCAGTCTTCTGTCAGCTCCCCTCAGGGAGGCGCTGACGCTCTATTAACGCCTCAGAGGCACTTTGAGCCCACGGCTGTCAGACTCATGAACACTGACTCCTAAATCCTGTCAACTGCTGCTGAAATGGAGCTTCTTTCACTTCATTCTGTCTCTGTTCATGCTCTCAGTTTTCCTCAGGGAATCCTGGTCAACTCCTCTTTTGTTGGAAGTTTCTTTTCTAGCCTCAGTCTTAGTTTGGGTTGTAGAGAGAGAGCCAGGGTCAAAGGTGTTTCACAGCATTTCATCTTCACTGGACAAATCAAGTAGAGACTGGAAAACATCAAACACTTGAACCTCTACTTGATCTGCTGGAAGGTTCTTTTCTAGCCTGTGTTCTATTGGCTGGTAGAGCTGTCTGTCAGCTGGTTGCTGTGACAACGGGGCGGGTCTAGTGTGTGTGTGTAACAATCTGTCAGCCAGCTGAGGTAGACCCTCACCTGAGGTAGACCCTATCCTGAGGTAGACCCTCACCTGAGATAGACCTTCACCTGAGGTAGACCTTCACCTGAGGTAGACCCTCACCTGAGGTAGACCTTCACCTGAGGTAGACCTTCACCTGAGGTAGACCCTCACCTGAGGTAGACCCTCACCTGAGGTAGAGCCTCACCTGAGGTAGACCTTCACCTGAGATAGACCCTCACCTGAGGTAGACCTTCACCTGAGATAGACCCTCACCTGAGGTAGACCTTCACCTGAGGTAGAGCCTCACCTGAGGTAGAGCCTCACCTGGAGGAGAGGATTCCTCTGAAGAGCAGATCATCAAACACAGAAGGTCAGACTAAATACGGTGTGTGTCTCTTTAAATATGATGTCATCTAAAACCTGTGGAAGCAGGATGTTTGATTTCCATCTTGATCAGAGCGACCATCAACATCCAGGACTTAGCATGACGTCAGTCATTTAGACCTGAGTGTTTGGCTCCCTCTAGTGACAAAGTAGAGAACTGCAGTGTTTCTAGATTGATCTGAAATGTTTCTACACCTTTTAAAGGCCAAAACGTTCAATAAGTGGAGTTTTTAAA
>SSNR01000299.1:790137-812732 GCA_006937965.1 Callopanchax toddi
TAGTAGTATTTGAAAAGTACAAATGAAAGTTTAGAATCATCCATATTCATTGAAAACAGTGAGAATAAATAAAATCCAGTGTGTAAATCAGCTTGAGCAGCACAATAATAAAAACAGGAGAACTAGAATAACAAAAGGGAATGAAAAAGTAACAATCAGTTCAGAATCTCTGCTTGTTGGCACTGCAAGCACTGCAGTGTGTGTCAAACAGCACCAGGTCGCTCACTGCGTTGACTTTAATGGAGGTTTTGTGGCGTGGGCGCTGTCGGTGTAATTCGTTCCTCGGGAGGGGAGGACCGTCCCAAGATCTACCAGCTACGCCTCCTGACCAATGTAATGGGCACCCTGTACATTACAGATCTTTGATTTCATTAATGCACAAATATTAAAGGTCTGTAATTAAAATATTTAAAAGACTCGAGATTTCAAAAAGTAGATTCATTAAAAATGTTAGTCTTTTTCTGAAGATTAGTTCTGGAAAGGGGGACTTGTCTTATAATCGGTTGGTCCTATATTTTGAGTCAATCTTGGGTAGACCCAAGTAATCAGAGTTCTCATTTCTTAAAAAAACAAAAACAAACCTCAATTGACTTAAATATCCTTTCATATTCTAAAGCTAACACCATTCAACAGCAGTGAACAATTTTACACAACAACCTGGTTGAACAGTTCCAAAAATAATAACTTGTCCCTCAAGTTCAGTCCAACAAATGCCCAGGGTGTAGAAATTAAAAAAGGGGAAAGGCAGAATCGTCAGTCCGTGGTCTCATGCATGACTGGATGTGTGTAAATAAATGTGGTTGATACAGTCCTACCACACTGCAAGTGCAGCAGGAATCGTCCAACTGGATAGGAAGGAATCACAATGTCTCTCTTCATTGTTCAGGTGGGAAGGCTCGCCATCTCCTGGAGGAATCCACCTCAGGAACAGTTCATCATAAAAGACCTGACTGATCTCAGGTCATTACGCTTGGAGGAAACAGTTTGGTGGCACTCAGTCCATCTTTCCTAGACACTGTACTTTCTTAAAGAGGTACACTCATTTTATGTGAGTTACACCTGGACCTGATCAGGTTCAACTCAGTGTTTATTGACATGTGTCTCTATGAGTTGTCTGAATATTCAGTTAAACTGTCTCCCTTTGAAGTGTAGACTCTTTTGTTTCAGGAGTCATTAAATGACCTCTGACCTATGTGGATTCTCATGTGTTTGTTTAATGTTGACTTGACTCTAAAACTTTGTCCACAATCACCACAAGAAAATGGCTTCTGACCTGTGTGGATCATTATGTGTGTGTTTAATGTTGACTTGACTCTAAAACTTTGTCCACAATCACCACAAGAAAATGGCTTCTGACCTGTGTGGATCATTATGTGTGTGTTTAAAGTTGACTTTTGGCTAAAACGTTGTCCACAATCACCACAACAAAATGGCTTCTCACCTGTGTGGATTCTCATGTGTATGTCTAAATACGACTTTTGGCTAAAACGTTGTCCACAATCACCACAACAAAATGGCTTCTGACCTGTGTGGATTCTCATGTGTCTGTTTAAATGTGACGTCACCCTAAAATGTTGTCCACAATCACCACAACAAAATGGCTTCTGACCTGTGTGGATTCTCATGTGTCTGTCTAACTGCGACTTTTCCCTAAAATGTTGTCCACAATCACCACAACAAAATGGCTTCTGACCTGTGTGGATTCTCATGTGTCTGACTAAATGTGACTTTCGGCTAAAACTTTGTCCACAATCAACACAACAAAATGGATTATGACCTGTGTGGATTCTCATGTGTCTGTTTAAATTTGACTTTTCCCTAAAACTTTGTCCACAATCACCACAACAAAATGGCTTCTGACCTGTGTGAATTCTCATGTGTTTGTTTAAAGCGGACTTTCGGCTAAAACTTTGTTCACAATCACCACAACTAAATGGCTTCTCACCTGTGTGGATTTTTGTGTGTATTTTTAGATTTCCTTTTGTGGTAAATCTTTTCCCACAGAGATCACAACCATATGGTTTCTGCCCTGTCTGGACTTTCCTGCTTGTCTTGACAGTGCCTACACCTGACTCAGGAGACCTGATCTCCTTCCTGTTTTTGTTACTGTCTTCAGTTTCTGACCCAGTGTCTGACAGCTGAGAGTCAGGATTGTTGACATGGTCTTCCTCTTCATCATCCTCACTGACTTCAGTTTGTGAAGAGCTGGAATCTTCTTCCTGAGTATTTGGGGTTCCTGGGTTCCTGATGGTTTCTGCTCCTCCACAGTCCTCTCCACCAGTTGCTGCTGTCATCTGGTCAGTGGAGCTGCTGGCTGGAAGCACTTGGTGCTGAGGAAGCTGTGACAACACAGGTTTCTCTTCATCATCCTCACTCTTCAAAGGAACTGCAAGGAAGGGAAGCCTGGTGTCATCGGTCTCCTCCTTAATATTGAGCTTGTCTTCATCCAGACTGGTCCAGAGTTCCTCCTCTTCCTCCTTTATGTTGAGGGGCTCTGGGTCCTGCTGGTCCACACCAGGCCTCCATTCTCCAGGAGCTTCTTCTTTCATTAAAACCAACTGTTGATCATCTGCAGTCAGACCTGAAACACATTCAGACGACTCTGAGTGAATTCACACAGACTTCACGGTACCAAAATTTCAGTATTCGGTACTGATACCAGTGAAAATCCATAGTTCTCTGTACCAATTTTGGTACCAAATCAAAACAAAAACATGAATTAAAGTCATGTAAAAGAGGTTCAATATACTTTATTGTTTTGCGTCATTTTGATGGACAGTTTTTTTTAAATTCGGTCATAATCTATTTTTACCCATCACTTATTAATAAATAAATAATAATGACATTTAAAGCAGCATTACCGTATTTGCCCGAATATAGGATGACCCTGATTATAAGACGACCCCCCTTTTTAAGACTAATCTTCAGAAAAAGGACTAAATTCACTTTTTAAAGAAATTTTTTTTTAAATTTTGACAAAATAATTTTAATAATAATAATTCCAGACTGCTTTAATATTTGCTTATTAACAGGGGTGCACACAACTAGTCCTCCAGTTCGCCGTACTGATCTCTCTGCCTGAACCTTTGCTGACAGGAGCTTTCACAGTCGGACTGTGTAGGCCTGCGATCATCAGACACTGATGAACTTTGGTGCTGCGATGGAGTTTTCATATAGGGGAAGCTTGTTTACACACTAGGGATGTGGAGATTCACCTTTTTGAACCGGTGGTCCGAACATGACGTGTAAAATCCGACTGCACCGGTAGCCTCAGCGAGCATCGGCTCAGCTGACTGCTAAATGTGCAACGTATCTCTCTCTCTCGTCTCCCATCGGTGAAAACAACGGTTGCATCGATTAGTTCAGGGTGTCCAGCCTTTTTCCTCTCACGAGCTACTTTTATACTGAGCAGCTCCACGCGGGTTGCGGGGCGAGCTGCAGGTGCTGCAAACGCTGTGTGCGCGCGCGCGTGTGTGTTTGTGTGTTCACCACCGAGTCAGCGCTCGTTCACGTGACGTTTAACGGAGGTTTCGTGGCTCAGCTGCTGTCCTTGTAACTCATTCCCCAGAGGGCCGCGGGGGAGAACTGTCCCGCTATTTTACAGCAACGACTCCGCGTTCAACCGGTTGATCAGTTTATCTGTTTTGTCCTCGTTTTGTTGAACGCACATCAGTAAAACTACAGAAGCCTGGTGGTTTAGCCGCAGTTAGAAAACCTGGTAGAACAGGTGAGGAGGAGATGAGCAACATCAGAGAATCTGAATGGTTTCTGCTCTCTGTTAGCCACTAGAATCTGTTAGTCAGTGTTAGAGACACTATGTTGGAGTTATTTACACACTGCACAGAGTTAATGCTGGAAATGTTGATTAGAGGAGGTTTAACAAGTGGTTTAGTCAAATTACAGACAGAAAACACTCAGTGCGTTTACATGCAGTCTAGAAAACCGAATTATTGCCTTAAATCGACTCAAGTCGGTTTTTAAAACTGCATGTAAACACGTTAGTCCGGCTGAAGTCGAACTGGATCTAATGGAGCTAAAGCTCCCAGATAATGCGGTCGTAGCTCGACTTCCTCCTCCATGTAAACAGCTTAGTCGAGCTAATGCTGTCTGGGCGCTCCTCCTCCGACAGTGACGACACCGCGGAAGTGGGAATGCAAACAAATCAGTAGCGGTAAAAGACGATAGCAGCAAAAACAAACGGACAGCTTGCGAGCGCTGGGTACACGAAGACGCCCGATCAAATTTGTGACCGATAGAAGCGTTTAGAACAAGAGTTTTTAAACGCTAAGAAAACAACCGGCAGAAGACCGACAGGAAAGGGCGCATGTCGCCCCCTATCGTAGCGGAGTGGAGCAAACTTCATTTAAGAGTTCGGTTTTCTAACAGACGTGTAAACTAGGATAAAGGCTCCCAGTTTATTAACATAAGATCGACCTAGACCGATCTAGCTCGACTTAGATCTGCATGTAAACGCACTGACTATTAATTAAAGGAGGATCTGAGGAAAGGGCTTTGTTAAGGGTTCATATTTTGTATTATTTATTTTTAAGAGGCCTAATCTTTTAAATTGGCTGTATCCATTAATTGTTAAAAAAAAAAAAATAGAGATTTACTTTATTGATCCCTTGGGTAAAGTCCTAAGGTAAATTCAGCAACAGTTGAGACGAACAACAAATGGAACATTTTTGGTGATGATTTAATATTTATTAGGAATAAAACAATCCTCTTGTCTGAACCATAATGAAGTGCATTTTTTTAAAAGTAGAATTTATTAATTTATCAAAAACAATAAAGTATCAAATAAATCTTTCACAGAGAGAGAGAGAGAGAGAGAGAGAGAGAGAGAGAGAGAGAGAAGTAATTATGATGATTTTTTAAAAACAATGTCATGGGCACTTTAAACACATTCTAATTGCTCCTTGACCGTTTCGTCCTCCACGGAGTGTCGCGGTTCAGGGAACTCAAGAGTGTTTCATTAGCCTGCAGAGGATCGCGTGGCTCTGATGGTTCAGTTCAGTTGATCTGCACACCAGGTCCAGTTCAGCTCAGAAATCCAGACTGATCTAGAGAATAAACCAGCTGATCACTAAGTTTTCATCTGTAGACCTCTAATAACTCTCTCCGTCTGAGGATCACAGCACAATGAGTGCATCCATTATTCCATTACGCACTAGTGCCTCTGACTGCAGCATTTATGTTTCAGTTCAGCTCATAAATCCAGACTGATCTAGAGAATAAACCAGCTGGGTTGAACGTTCTCAGGGTTCTGAACCGCGGCGGTCCCCGCTCCGCATTCTGGACGTCAGGAGTCCGGAGCGCTGCTCATTTACGCACGAGTGCCTCTGAGTGCACTATTCACATGTCTCATAACTACACAGCTCATCACAATATTGCATCAATAAGTGCAGTTATACCATTTGAAGACATGAACAGACTGTGATTTAACTCCTAAATGTGAGATATTTTCGTTCAAATTCTCGTTTAGATTTGGTTCAGAGACGAGGGTGAAGGGTGACAGTTGGTCTGGTGCGTGTGTGTGTGTGTGTGTTTATGCGCACGTCGTGTGTGTGGGTCTCCAAGTCTGAAGACTTAGACAACTTTCAGACCCGTTTTTGCGTGAGCAGGTTTATGAGGCCCCAGCCGGCGTCTATCAGCGGTCACGAGAAACGGCAGCTCTCAGCCCGACAGTCTGCTGCAGCGACTCGCCANATACATTTCCAATATGTTGAATTTACTGTTTAATTTTTTGGCAAGATGTAAATTTCAACCACCCAGAATGCAGAAAACATTTTCTTCTTTGGTCAAATATTCCTCTTCTTCCTTTTCACACACACAATAAAAGCTTGCTTATAACTTTAATATCAGTCATGTTGGTCGTACCCTGAAGTACAACTTGTGAATTTTTTTAAGCTAATTTCATTTGCTTAAAAATTCTTGTGTTTTTTTTCTTTGACTCGTCCATGTGTTACTTGTGACATAAACCAAACTTTTTTATTTTAACCTAAAACTCACTTTACTGAAAAGTCACTTATTCAAATATTCTCAATTAAGGTTTCAGGATGGACTGAGAACTGAGAGTTTTGGCCCCTCCTGTGCTGGTCACCATCAACCCTAGCTGACCTGGTCTCTTCACTGTCCTCCTGTCTCCAGTTGACAGTAAAAGTCGTTTTGAGGAAACAGCGATTCTATTCTGGAGAGACCATCTTTCAGATGCAGTTGGTAAATATGGATAAGTGCTTCTTGTTCTCACTGAAGTAACAGCTTCTAGTTTGTTAGTTGGAGTTGTGATGTGCTGTTTAGATTTGTTATCTAATTTTTTACAAATTGCATTTTTTAGAGGAAGAGGGACCCCAGAAACTGGGAATGACTCTCACCTTCTCCACTGGTGCCAGTACTGTTCCAGCAATCAGCTTCTCTCCCCAACCCAACCCCTCTCTTCACCAAGAGCTGGACTTGAGAGCCACAGCTAAACTGCCCATTTCAAACACCTGCATCAATTGTTTGAAACTGCCACTGAACATCTCATACAAAGACTTTCAAGGAAATATGGACTTTGCGTAAGGATTAGGGATGTGAATCCCCACCACTGAGGCCGATTCGATTCGTATCTCGATACGCTCCCAGCGATTCGATACATTGCCGATACAGTGAAGCCTCTGCCGATACGATTCGATGCGATTCATCTCTGCTGGCGATTCGATACGATTTCGATACGATGCACAATACGATTCACGATTTTAAAGTGCTTTATAAATAAAGTTGGATTGGATTTTAAACATTGTCACAATTACTTTTTTCTCTCTTTATCTGAAAGGTTTATTTGAAACTATTATTTTTAATAAATCAAAAAATTCTACTTAAGAAAATGCACTTCATTATGATTCAGTCAAGAGGATTGTTTTTTCCTAAAAACACTAAATCATTAACAAAAATGTTTTATTTGTTGTTAACATTAATCTTTAAACAATTAACTGATAAAGCCAATTTTAAAAAAAAGTGAAGCATTCAAAAACCAATTTTCTCAGATCCTCCTTTAATTAATAGTACTTTCTGTCAGTAACTTTACAAAAACACTTGTAAAACCTATTCTAATAAACATTTCCTAGTAGCAACATTGTGCTTTATGCAAATAACATTAACATAGTACAGTGCCTTTAATACTGTCTAACAGACTGATGTGCTTCAGCCAAGACTCTGCTAGTTGGTTACCTGAGCAGTAAGCAGAAATCATTAAGATTTATACAATATAACAAAGAAAACTAACAATTGCAATCACTCACAGCTGTAAGGGTAAATATATTTTAGTGACTAACAGTCACAGCAACTGTAAACATTAAAACACTGAGGTATACAACCTGAAGGTCTTTTTTTTAAAGTGCAAAGGTCACACCAGTATAGTGAGGAAACTGGCAACTTCAAACTAAAAAATAAAGAAAACCTTTGATAAACTGGTTTTTCATAACTACTAGAAATATGCACATAGTTCAAGTATTATTTGCAGTCACAGACTGGCATTTCTCCTTACTGACTGATTTATTTCATATGGCTTAGTGTCAGGTTTTTCTTTAGGAATATTAGCTGATCAACATGTTCAGGAAGAAGCAGACTGCGCTGAGCTGTAACTATGTCACCAGCTGTGCTAAAGACCCGTTCTGAAGGGACACTTGTCGCAGGGATGGACAAGTAGCTTCTGGCCAGTTTGGAAAGGAGTGGAAGATCTGCCTGTTCTTTCCACCATTGCAACACATCACCATTCAGAGATAAACAATCCCTCCCCCTGTATTTAGCCATTTCCTCCTTAGCTTTGTCCCTTGTGCTCTTCTTTGGTACTTTTGGAGTGAAGAACCCTCCAAACATCTGGTCCAAAGGTGACTTCTTTTTGGGGGGCTCTGGTGGAAGAGAAGATAAACAAAATTAAATGCTGCAGAATATTTCTACAATATCCTACCAAATTTTCAAACTAACCCACTACTATGTTATAGTTAAGTTTTAAGTTCATAACAAAAACAAACCTGTTTCTGTCTCTTCCTCCCTCTCTTGGTCGACGTAGTCATCATCATCATCCCCACTGTGGGAGCTCTGGTGGTGGTCACCTATGGGTTCAGCAGCCAGTCTCTCATTTAGTGTCCCACTGTCATCACCCTCTGCCTGACAATAATAAACAATATTAGATTTATTTAAATTATAACATAAAAAATCAGTTTAAAAAAAGCTGAGAAGTGAGACTAAGACATTATAAAAAATACTGAGCATTTTCTTACCATTCCCTCCACTTCTGCTGTTAATGTCAGGAATACGATGTCTCTTGTGTAGTCATCATCCAGGAATTCCAGTTCTTTGAAGCGGGGATCAAGTGCTGAAGCTTTATTGAGGAGTTCTTGGATATATGTGTAACGGGTGTCAAAGTCCTTTCTGAACTTTCCCTTCATCTCAAAAATGACCTGTAAATCACTGTCATTTGGCTGGAAATCCTTCTGCAGTTTGGCCAGTGTTGGGGCGATGATGGAGATGGTAGGGGTCTTTTCTCCACTGAGAATTTCAGTTGCCACTTTAAGCGGGGTCATTAGTTTGATGATCTCTGGGAGTAGGGTCAGTTCTTCATCTGTGATGCTTGGCAAGCCTTTTGGCTTAACTCTCCTGGCAGTCAGTGTCAGTGCCACAGCAGGCTGCTGTTCCCAGAAACGCTCCATCATCTCCAAGGAACTGTTCCACCTTGTGGAAACATCATGCACTAGTTTGTGATGTTTCAAGTGCAACTGGGTTTGGATTTCGTGCAGTGCTTCACATGCTTTGGGGCTTTTGTGGAAATATGTCACGATCTTCCTTAATTTTACCAGGAGTGCTGACACGGTTTCCACCTGTAGAGCTTTTTGAGAGGACAAATTAAGTGTGTGCGCAATGCAACGCACATGCGGCTTCATCTCTGCAAGTGATCCAGCCAGTAACATATTTGCTGCATTATCTGTGACGAGTGCGGGCTTCTTTTCTTCAATCTTCCACTCACAGCAAACAACATGCAGCAAAGCTGCCAGATTTTCTCCCTTGTGTTCCTCATTAAAAGCTCTGGTTTGGAGAACAGGGTTTTTCATGCTCCACTCTTCATCAATATAGTGCGCTGTTACAGTTATGTATGACTGAGTAGCACATGAGGTCCACCCATCCACTGTGATTGCAACTCGCTGTGCACTGCTCAATGACTCAACTATCTCTCTTTTCACTTTGTTGTACAGATCAGGGATGTGTGTGTCAGTAAAGGTCCCCCTAACTGGTATTTTGTACCTGGGGTCTAAAACATGGAGGAGTTGTTTGAATCCTTCGTTCTCCACCACACTGTATGGCTGAATGTCTTTACAAATAAAATAGGTGATGGCGCTCGTTATTGCTTGCGAGCGGGTAGAGTTAGCTGCCAGGAGATTGTCTGAGTGAAAAAAAGTTGTGATACTTCTCTCACCAGCTTTGCTGCCGCTAGCTGTTGATGTATGTTGTGCACCAGCAACATCCGTGGGTGAGTTGGGGAAAGCAGTGTCTGAAATATCCACGCCATGCCGCCTTTTCATGTGTGTTGCCATGTTCGTCGTACTGCTAACGTATTTTATAGCAGCGCGACATTGTTTGCAAACCGCGTGAGTCTTGTCAAGTTTTCCATCTTGTTTTTTATAAAACCCAAAGTGTTTCCAAACTTTGGATTTGTACGTCTTCAAATTTACGCTGTGTATCTCCTCCTCACCGGTCGCATTACTTTCCTCCATGTTGACGTTTTCTGCGGCTGCGCAACATCCGGCTCATGTAGGTTTTTGTGATGATGCGTTCAAGGCCCCTCGAAAACGAGGACATACTGTAAACTAATCGATGTAACCAACGTTTTTACCGACTAGGGACACATTGGAACGATACATTTCGCATTCTGCCGTTTGTTGTATCCGATGCACTTTGAAGCTACCGGTGCAGTCGGATTTAACACGTCATGATCGGACCACCGGCTCATATCGGTGAATCTCTACATCCCTAGTAGGGATGCACTGAAATTTCACCACTGAAACACCCAAATCACTGAAACAACATGCCGAAATGTTTGATTTCGCGAGCAAATTGCACAGCCAGCACACGATCAAAGGACAAGAGCCAGCATGTCTGCGGTGTGGACTTATTTCACTATCTCTGCTCGTGATTTTGAGCTGGTTCGGACCACAACGAGCCTTCCCCACAGCGGCTTGTTTTAATTTGCTCCTCCTGCTGAAGAGCGTTGGATCAGCGCGCTAGAACAGCGCGCAGCTCCAAGTAACAGGTGGCATACGCGCGCGTGACATGGTTTACAGCCCTCAAGCCCCACTGAACAGAAACTGAACATCACCTGTAAGATCATGCTGGGCTGCTTCAACGTTTTTCCGTCCCAGTCCAGCCCTGAGTGGACCCGAGTCAGACCAGAACCAGAGTGTTGTTTTTTGTTTTTTCTCCCTGTCGCTGCTGCATGCTGCTGTCACATCTTCAGATAGGGGCTCTTCCAAGTTACAGACNAATAATGACATTTAAAGCAGCATTACCGTATTTGCCCGAATATAGGATGACCCTGATTATAAGACGACCCCCCTTTTTAAGACTAATCTTCAGAAAAAGGACTAAATTCACTTTTTAAAGAAATTTTTTTTTAAATTTTGACAAAATAATTTTAATAATAATAATTCCAGACTGCTTTAATATTTGCTTATTAACAGGGGTGCACACAACTAGTCCTCCAGTTCGCCGTACTGATCTCTCTGCCTGAACCTTTGCTGACAGGAGCTTTCACAGTCGGACTGTGTAGGCCTGCGATCATCAGACACTGATGAACTTTGGTGCTGCGATGGAGTTTTCATATAGGGGAAGCTTGTTTACACACTAGAGATGTGGAGATTCACCTTTTTGAACCGGTGGTCCGATCATGACGTGTAAAATCCGACTGCACCGGTAGCCTCAGCGAGCATCGGCTCAGCTGACTGCTAAATGTGCAACGTATCTCTCTCTCTCTCTCGTCTCCCATCGGTGAAAACAACGGTTGCATCGATTAGTTCAGGGTGTCCAGCCTTTTTCCTCTCACGAGCTACTTTTATACTGAGCAGCTCCACGCGGGTTGCGGGGCGAGCTGCAGGTGCTGCAAACGCTGTGTGCGCGCGCGCGTGTGTGTTTGTGTGTTCACCACCGAGTCAGCGCTTGTTCACGTGACGTTTAACGGAGGTTTCGTGGCTCAGCTGCTGTCCTTGTAACTCGTTCCCCAGAGGGCCGCGGGGGAGAACTGTCCCGCTATTTTACAGCAACGACTCCGCGTTCAACCGGTTGATCAGTTTATCTGTTTTGTCCTCGTTTTGTTGAACGCACATCAGTAAAACTACAGAAGCCTGGTGGTTCAGCCGCAGTTAGAAAACCTGGTAGAACAGGTGAGGAGGAGATGAGCAACATCAGAGAATCTGAATGGTTTCTGCTGTTAGCCACTAGAATCTGTTAGTCAGTGTTAGAGACACTATGTTGGAGTTATTTACACAATGCACAGAGTTAATGCTGGAAATGTTGATTAGAGGAGGTTTAACAAGTGGTTTAGTCAAATTACAGACAGAAAACACTCAGTGCGTTTACATGCAGTCTAGAAAACCGAATTATTGCCTTAAATCGACTCAAGTCGGTTTTTAAAACTGCATGTAAACACGTTAGTCCGGCTGAAGTCGAACTGGATCTAATCGAGCTAAAGCACCCAGATAATGCGGTCGTAGCTCGACTTCCTCCTCCATGTAAACAGCTTAGTCGAGCTAATGCTGTCTGGGCGCTCCTCCTCCGACAGTGACGACACCGCGGAAGTGGGAATGCAAACAAATCAGTAGCGGTAAAAGACGATAGCAGCAAAAACAAACGGACAGCTTGCGAGCGCTGGGTACACGAAGACGCCCGATCAAATTTGTGACCGATAGAAGCGTTTAGAACAAGAGTTTTTAAACGCTAAGAAAACAACCGGCAGAAGACCGACAGGAAAGGGCGCATGTCGCCCCCTATCGTAGCGGAGTGGAGCAAACTTCATTTAAGAGTTCGGTTTTCTAACAGACGTGTAAACTAGGATAAAGGCTCCCAGTTTATTAACATAAGATCGACCTAGACCGATCTAGCTCGACTTAGATCTGCATGTAAACGCACTGACTATTAATTAAAGGAGGATCTGAGGAAAGGGCTTTGTTAAGGGTTCATATTTTGTATTATTTATTTTTAAGAGGCCTAATCTTTTAAATTGGCTGTATCCATTAATTGTTAAAAAAAAAAAAATAGAGATTTACTTTATTGATCCCTTGGGTAAAGTCCTAAGGTAAATTCAGCAACAGTTGAGACGAACAACAAATGGAACATTTTTGGTGATGATTTAATATTTATTAGGAATAAAACAATCCTCTTGTCTGAACCATAATGAAGTGCATTTTTTTAAAAGTAGAATTTATTAATTTATCAAAAACAATAAAGTATCAAATAAATCTTTCACAGAGAGAGAGAGAGAGAGAGAGAGAGAGAGAGAGAGAGAGAGAAGTAATTATGATGATTTTTTAAAAACAATGTCATGGGCACTTTAAACACATTCTAATTGCTCCTTGACCGTTTCGTCCTCCACGGAGTGTCGCGGTTCAGGGAACTCAAGAGTGTTTCATTAGCCTGCAGAGGATCGCGTGGCTCTGATGGTTCAGTTCAGTTGATCTGCACACCAGGTCCAGTTCAGCTCAGAAATCCAGACTGATCTAGAGAATAAACCAGCTGATCACTAAGTTTTCATCTGTAGACCTCTAATAACTCTCTCCGTCTGAGGATCACAGCACAATGAGTGCATCCATTATTCCATTACGCACTAGTGCCTCTGACTGCAGCATTTATGTTTCAGTTCAGCTCATAAATCCAGACTGATCTAGAGAATAAACCAGCTGGGTTGAACGTTCTCAGGGTTCTGAACCGCGGCGGTCCCCGCTCCGCATTCTGGACGTCAGGAGTCCGGAGCGCTGCTCATTTACGCACGAGTGCCTCTGAGTGCACTATTCACATGTCTCATAACTACACAGCTCATCACAATATTGCATCAATAAGTGCAGTTATACCATTTGAAGACATGAACAGACTGTGATTTAACTCCTAAATGTGAGATATTTTCGTTCAAATTCTCGTTTAGATTTGGTTCAGAGACGAGGGTGAAGGGTGACAGTTGGTCTGGTGCGTGTGTGTGTGTGTGTGTTTATGCGCACGTCGTGTGTGTGGGTCTCCAAGTCTGAAGACTTAGACAACTTTCAGACCCGTTTTTGCGTGAGCAGGTTTATGAGGCCCCAGCCGGCGTCTATCAGCGGTCACGAGAAACGGCAGCTCTCAGCCCGACAGTCTGCTGCAGCGACTCGCCAATACAGCGCGGTCTGATGGAACGCACACACAGGTGTGTGATTTTAATCCGCCAAATGACGAAAAATGATCAGATAGCGCCGCAAACACCAGGTGGACCTGCTAGGTCAGTACCACCGGTACCTTATAAATCCTGGAACCGTAACAATTAAATTGTTTTAGTACCGACTTGGTACCGAAGAACCGAGTTTCTTGACAACACTAGGACACACTGTGGGACCTTTTCTGGTAGATGGTTTTTTAGGGCTGCAGCTATCGAATATTTTTGTAATCGAGTACTCTATCGAATCTTTTATCGATTAATCGAGTACTCTAATAAATTACATGTATGTAGGTGTAACAGAGATGAAAATGTTAGTGAATTTCACCCAAAGTGATGTAAAGTATTTATTTATTAATTTGGAGCCACCTACTGGTAGTTTAATGCAGCTGTGTGCAAAGGGTCTTTCAGGCACCTCACGGCTTCCCCACCAGAGCAGTAATAGAAGCTGGTGGAGGAAGGTGTACTGTGAAGCCGCTCTACACTTAAGTTGTGTTTAGGTCATTTTAATGTTGTGTTAAAATATTTATGAGACCTGTTACAGAAATATAAATACTGTTAGAGTGTATTTTGTTAAGATTTGCTGTGTTTGTGTTAATTTTACAACTTTATGGAAGAGATTTGCTCTGGTTAGCATGCTAAGCTAATAGAAGCTAGCTGTGCTTAATAGTAATGTTTGATTTGTCTTTTTGTCCTGAACAGACCTCTGTATGTGGTTGTAACACACACATTGATGGAGTATTGTGTGTTTATTTGTCATACCAGGTAGGCTCTGATGTCTTTGTTAAGAAGGATGTTTTATAAATGTTTTATTGTTCCAATTGCCAGTGGCAGC
This sequence comes from Callopanchax toddi, assembly GCA_006937965.1. NCBI lineage: Eukaryota > Metazoa > Chordata > Actinopteri > Cyprinodontiformes > Nothobranchiidae > Callopanchax > Callopanchax toddi. Next base: position 804,399 of record SSNR01000299.1, read on the forward strand.
TAGCTGTTATAACTGTTAGTGGCAGTTAGCTGTTTAAACTGCCTGTGGCTGTGATGTTAATCTATTGTTTTTACACTTTTAACTATTTTGATTGTTTTATAAGAAAAGAAAATGTGTTTTGCTCTGAAATGTAAATTTGTTAAATGAATTTATTGTTATAAAATACCACTATACGATCACATGTAAAACGCAGAGCAGTAATAGAAGCTGGTGGAGACCTCTGTATGCGGTTGTAACACACACATTGATGGAGTATTGTGTGTTTATTTGTCATACCAGATCCTGCCAGTAAAGAGCTTTGGAGAGCAGTCCTGTGTCTGTGGCCTGATTGTGCATGTGTGGTGGAACTGGTGATTTGAAAAGATTAAAAGAGCAACGTCGGTTACATATGTACCGTATTTGCCCGAATATAGGACGACCCTAATTATAAGACGACCCCCATTTTTCAAGACTGATCTTCAGAAAAAAGAATAAATTCACTTTATAAAGAAACTATTTTTTATTAAACTTTGAGAAAATAAATTATATGATACCTTAATTATAGACTGCTTTAATATTTGCTTATTAATCAGACAGGAATTAAAGTTCTATGTGACAACATATTTCAGTCAATTGGGGAAAAAAAAGAGAAAAAAGAAGCTCTCTCTTCCTCGCTCTGGCTGTGTGGGCCCTCCCTCCTCCCTCTCTCCTTCTCTCTCTCACTGAGACTGTGTGTGTGTGTGTGTGTGTGTGTGTGTGTGTGTGTGTGTGTGTGTGTGTGTGTGTGTGTGTGTGTGTGTGTGTGCGCGCGCGCAGCTTCAGAACCGGGTCCTGTGTGTGGACCTCAGGCAGCGCTGGATTCTCAGGTGTTTTTCAGGCTTGAGGATGAATGCGTGTGTGAATAGAGTGACGCGCTCACAGATGTGNAATAACATTAACATAGTACAGTGCCTTTAATACTGTCTAACAGACTGATGTGCTTCAGCCAAGACTCTGCTAGTTGGTTACCTGAGCAGTAAGCAGAAATCATTAAGATTTATACAATATAACAAAGAAAACTAACAATTGCAATCACTCACAGCTGTAAGGGTAAATATATTTTAGTGACTAACAGTCACAGCAACTGTAAACATTAAAACACTGAGGTATACAACCTGAAGGTCTTTTTTTTAAAGTGCAAAGGTCACACCAGTATAGTGAGGAAACTGGCAACTTCAAACTAAAAAATAAAGAAAACCTTTGATAAACTGGTTTTTCATAACTACTAGAAATATGCACATAGTTCAAGTATTATTTGCAGTCACAGACTGGCATTTCTCCTTACTGACTGATTTATTTCATATGGCTTAGTGTCAGGTTTTTCTTTAGGAATATTAGCTGATCAACATGTTCAGGAAGAAGCAGACTGCGCTGAGCTGTAACTATGTCACCAGCTGTGCTAAAGACCCGTTCTGAAGGGACACTTGTCGCAGGGATGGACAAGTAGCTTCTGGCCAGTTTGGAAAGGAGTGGAAGATCTGCCTGTTCTTTCCACCATTGCAACACATCACCATTCAGAGATAAACAATCCCTCCCCCTGTATTTAGCCATTTCCTCCTTAGCTTTGTCCCTTGTGCTCTTCTTTGGTACTTTTGGAGTGAAGAACCCTCCAAACATCTGGTCCAAAGGTGACTTCTTTTTGGGGGGCTCTGGTGGAAGAGAAGATAAACAAAATTAAATGCTGCAGAATATTTCTACAATATCCTACCAAATTTTCAAACTAACCCACTACTATGTTATAGTTAAGTTTTAAGTTCATAACAAAAACAAACCTGTTTCTGTCTCTTCCTCCCTCTCTTGGTCGACGTAGTCATCATCATCATCCCCACTGTGGGAGCTCTGGTGGTGGTCACCTATGGGTTCAGCAGCCAGTCTCTCATTTAGTGTCCCACTGTCATCACCCTCTGCCTGACAATAATAAACAATATTAGATTTATTTAAATTATAACATAAAAAATCAGTTTAAAAAAAGCTGAGAAGTGAGACTAAGACATTATAAAAAATACTGAGCATTTTCTTACCATTCCCTCCACTTCTGCTGTTAATGTCAGGAATACGATGTCTCTTGTGTAGTCATCATCCAGGAATTCCAGTTCTTTGAAGCGGGGATCAAGTGCTGAAGCTTTATTGAGGAGTTCTTGGATATATGTGTAACGGGTGTCAAAGTCCTTTCTGAACTTTCCCTTCATCTCAAAAATGACCTGTAAATCACTGTCATTTGGCTGGAAATCCTTCTGCAGTTTGGCCAGTGTTGGGGCGATGATGGAGATGGTAGGGGTCTTTTCTCCACTGAGAATTTCAGTTGCCACTTTAAGCGGGGTCATTAGTTTGATGATCTCTGGGAGTAGGGTCAGTTCTTCATCTGTGATGCTTGGCAAGCCTTTTGGCTTAACTCTCCTGGCAGTCAGTGTCAGTGCCACAGCAGGCTGCTGTTCCCAGAAACGCTCCATCATCTCCAAGGAACTGTTCCACCTTGTGGAAACATCATGCACTAGTTTGTGATGTTTCAAGTGCAACTGGGTTTGGATTTCGTGCAGTGCTTCACATGCTTTGGGGCTTTTGTGGAAATATGTCACGATCTTCCTTAATTTTACCAGGAGTGCTGACACGGTTTCCACCTGTAGAGCTTTTTGAGAGGACAAATTAAGTGTGTGCGCAATGCAACGCACATGCGGCTTCATCTCTGCAAGTGATCCAGCCAGTAACATATTTGCTGCATTATCTGTGACGAGTGCGGGCTTCTTTTCTTCAATCTTCCACTCACAGCAAACAACATGCAGCAAAGCTGCCAGATTTTCTCCCTTGTGTTCCTCATTAAAAGCTCTGGTTTGGAGAACAGGGTTTTTCATGCTCCACTCTTCATCAATATAGTGCGCTGTTACAGTTATGTATGACTGAGTAGCACATGAGGTCCACCCATCCACTGTGATTGCAACTCGCTGTGCACTGCTCAATGACTCAACTATCTCTCTTTTCACTTTGTTGTACAGATCAGGGATGTGTGTGTCAGTAAAGGTCCCCCTAACTGGTATTTTGTACCTGGGGTCTAAAACATGGAGGAGTTGTTTGAATCCTTCGTTCTCCACCACACTGTATGGCTGAATGTCTTTACAAATAAAATAGGTGATGGCGCTCGTTATTGCTTGCGAGCGGGTAGAGTTAGCTGCCAGGAGATTGTCTGAGTGAAAAAAAGTTGTGATACTTCTCTCACCAGCTTTGCTGCCGCTAGCTGTTGATGTATGTTGTGCACCAGCAACATCCGTGGGTGAGTTGGGGAAAGCAGTGTCTGAAATATCCACGCCATGCCGCCTTTTCATGTGTGTTGCCATGTTCGTCGTACTGCTAACGTATTTTATAGCAGCGCGACATTGTTTGCAAACCGCGTGAGTCTTGTCAAGTTTTCCATCTTGTTTTTTATAAAACCCAAAGTGTTTCCAAACTTTGGATTTGTACGTCTTCAAATTTACGCTGTGTATCTCCTCCTCACCGGTCGCATTACTTTCCTCCATGTTGACGTTTTCTGCGGCTGCGCAACATCCGGCTCATGTAGGTTTTTGTGATGATGCGTTCAAGGCCCCTCGAAAACGAGGACATACTGTAAACTAATCGATGTAACCAACGTTTTTACCGACTAGGGACACATTGGAACGATACATTTCGCATTCTGCCGTTTGTTGTATCCGATGCACTTTGAAGCTACCGGTGCAGTCGGATTTAACACGTCATGATCGGACCACCGGCTCATATCGGTGAATCTCTACATCCCTAGTAGGGATGCACTGAAATTTCACCACTGAAACACCCAAATCACTGAAACAACATGCCGAAATGTTTGATTTCGCGAGCAAATTGCACAGCCAGCACACGATCAAAGGACAAGAGCCAGCATGTCTGCGGTGTGGACTTATTTCACTATCTCTGCTCGTGATTTTGAGCTGGTTCGGACCACAACGAGCCTTCCCCACAGCGGCTTGTTTTAATTTGCTCCTCCTGCTGAAGAGCGTTGGATCAGCGCGCTAGAACAGCGCGCAGCTCCAAGTAACAGGTGGCATACGCGCGCGTGACATGGTTTACAGCCCTCAAGCCCCACTGAACAGAAACTGAACATCACCTGTAAGATCATGCTGGGCTGCTTCAACGTTTTTCCGTCCCAGTCCAGCCCTGAGTGGACCCGAGTCAGACCAGAACCAGAGTGTTGTTTTTTGTTTTTTCTCCCTGTCGCTGCTGCATGCTGCTGTCACATCTTCAGATAGGGGCTCTTCCAAGTTACAGACAGTATTTTTCCCTCCTCTCACCATTGTTTTCATAGTTTTGTAATTGATTAATTGCAATGCCTTGATTTTACTGAAGTTATTACACATTGTAGCCATAATTACTATGGTTCCAATAATTGACATAATCATTTCTTTCATTGTTTTGGTTTTTGGCATGGGATTCTTCATTTTCGGTTTAAGTCTCGGCTAAGAATGTTCATTTTGGTGCATCCATATGCAATACCCATGGTTTGAATGGTCTTCATGACACTATTCTTTCTGAAGATTAGAGTTTGCACAAGAAAAATCACCAGCAAGTTATTACTTGTTTTTGGTATAAATATGCAGTTTGTAAATAAAATATGAAATTTGTTGCATTCATGTTTTATAAGGAACATAGTTGTAAAAATGTTATAAATACAATTTATGTTATAGTTCACAGAAGTCGAACAAAATCTTAAATAAAAAATGTATGGAGGAAAAAAATATTGTGACCACATATGCAGGTTAGATTGAAATGCAAAATTATTTTTGTTTTTAACCCATGTTTTAAACATCATTTGTGATTGTGTTATGCTATTTACACACAGAGTTAACAGTTGAATGTATAAATTACTTTATATCATCTAATCAGGTCCTTTACTTTTTATAATTATTTCATTTTTGGAGGACACACCTTTTTATTGTAGAACATAAAGATGAACTTGACATTTTTAGATGTTTGTGCTTCAGCACCTTATTGCATGTGAATTGATTGTTATTGACTGGATTCAAATGAACTATACTGTGTAGTTTTGTTATCCTGGGGGAAATATTTAAATATTCATAAAAGGTAAAATCTTCTGATGACCAGAATTAGTTTTAATGAACTCTTTAAAATGTTCTTTCAGTAAAGGACTGTTTATGTTTAACAAACACTGCCTAAAAACATTGTGTATGCAGATCATAAGAAAATTATTTTTGTATTTTTCCGGCTTATGCTACTCTGTCTTTTGCCTAATATTTTGATTTTGCTATTTTTTTGTATGATCTGCTAACAATTAGTCTTACAGTTCTAAGGATCCACTAGGTTTTCTTCCTATTCAATAAATGTTAAAAACAGGTTAGAATTTGTACCATTTATTGAGATCACCAAAACCAAAAACATCAATAAAATGTTCCAAGTGTTAAACAGTTTGTCAGAACGTTGTTTTTAATCGATGCCCATAAAATAAAAACATGGAAATTTGAATAGTCAGAATCATAGCTGTATGACTTTTAATACACAGTGCTCATAAAATCTATTAAAAAACACAAACTTGAAATGTGATTTAGTGTAAAACTATTATTACAAAGATGATGGTTAATGTTTTATTTGTCTGAAAAACTACTGCATAAAAATCACAATGTACTGTTATTAATGTAAATCTACTCATATTGTGATGCTTTTGTTAGAGGGATTTGATGCTCAGTGGAGACGATGTTAGGAAGGCCTCCCTTAAAGCACCCTTGGTTGAGGTGGTCATTTGAAAGTGCTGCATATATGTGAGTGGTTGAATCCTAAACCATAGTCTGTGCATGTAGAGGGCAGCTTACCCNACAGGTCAGAAGCCATTTTGTTGTGGTGATTGTGGACAACGTTTTAGGGAGAAGTCTAATTTAAACACACACATGAGAATCCACACAGGTGAGAAGCCATTTTGTTGTGGTGATTGTGGACACCGTTTTAGTCAAAAGTCATCTTTAAACACACACATGATGATCCATACAGGTCAGAAGCCATTTTGTTGTGGTGATTGTGGACAACGTTTTAGCCAAAAGTCAACTTTAAACACACACATGATGATCCATACAGGTCAGAAGCCATTTTGTTGTGGTGATTGTGGACAACGTTTTAGTCAAAAGTCACATTTAAACACACACATGATGATCCACACAGGTCAGAAGCCATTTTGTTGTGGTGATTGTGGACAACGTTTTAGGGAAAAGTCATCTTTAAACACACACATGATGATCCATACAGGTCAGAAGCCATTCTGTTGTGGTGATTGTGGACAACGTTTTAGCCAAAAGTCAAATTTAAACAAACACATGAGAATCCACACAGGTCAGAAGCCATTTTGTTGTGGTGATTGTGGACAACGTTTTAGGGAAAAGTCAACTTTAAACAAACACATGAGAATCCACACAGGTCAGAGGTCATTTAATGACTCCTGAAACACAAGAATCAACACTTGTGTGGGAAACAGTTTAACTGAACATTCAGACAACTCATAGAGACACATGTTAATAAACACTGAGTTGAAGCTGAACAGGTCCAGGTGTAACCCACATAAAATGAGATGAGTGTACCTCCTTAAAATGATACAGTGTCTAGGAAAGATGGACTGAGTGCCACCAAACTGTTTCCTCCAAGCGTAGTGAACTGAGATCAGTCAGGTTTTTATGATGAACTGTTCCTGAGGTGGATTCCTCCAGGAGATGGCGAGCCTTCCCACCTGAAGAGAGAGACATTCTGATTCCTTCCTATCAATGTGGACGATTCCTGCTGCACTTGCAGTGTGGTAGGACTGTATCAACCACATTTATTTACACACATCCAGTCATGCATGAGACCACGGACTGACGAGTCCACCGTTTTTCCTTTTTTAGTTTCTACACCCTGGGCATTTGTTGGACTGAACTTGAGGGACAGATGATTATTTTTGGAACTGTGTAACCAGGTTGTTGTGTAAAATTGTTCACTGCTGTTGAATGGTGTTTGCTTTTGGATCTGAAAGGATTTTTAGGTCAATGAATTGAGTTTTTTCTTTATTTTAGAGAATTGAGAACTCTGATTACTCAGTTTCACCCAAGATTGACTCAAGATTGTGCCAAAGTTTAAACTATGGCGCCCTCTGCTGTTGTGGTCATTTATTGACCCCAAACAACTATCAGTGTGTGTCACTGGTTAAACCCCAATTTTAAGACGACCTCACATTTTTAGATTATTTTCTATGGAAAAAAAGACTTGGTGCATTTTGAATAATTGTAATTTTAAATGTTTTAAAGGAGATGTTTATTTACACATCTTTATTATGTGCGGGGGGGGGAAACACTAGTTGTGTAATTATTACCGTTACATTTTTCATCTCACACACACCCTAGCTGCAGCTCACAGCCCCCCAGAGGTGCACCCCACTTGAGGAATCCCTGATGTACAGGTCAGTGCTGAGTAGGTTTAGTCAGTCTAGGAGGAAAGTTCATTCCTAGTAAAAACTGAGAAAACAGCTGTAGGGTTTCCTTCACACATTCTGAACTGATTGGTACTTTTTCATTCCCTGTTGTTATTCTAGTTCTCCTGTTTTTATTATTGTGCTGCTCAAGCTGATTTACACACTGGATTTTCTTTATTCTCACTGTTTTCAATGAATATGGATGATTCAGAACTTTCATTTGTACTTTTCAAATACTACTACTACTAAGTTCAAATGATTGTGATGAAAGTTGTAAAGTTTGTGTGTAAATGTGACGGATTTACCTGAATAATAATCTAAATGTGAGCTCATAGATGTGTTAATATTGTTGTTGAAAATGTCCAAAAATAGGGAGTGTGCCCCTTTAAGAGTTATGCAGACTGCTCATGTATCGTGTATTCCTCACCTCGCCTTCTTCCGCTTATCCGGGTCCGGGTCGCAGGGGCAGCATTCCAAGTCGGGCAGCCCAGGCCACCTTCTCCCCGGCCAAGTCCACCAGCTCCTCAGCTGGTACGCCCAGGCGTTCCCAGGCCAAACTGAAGATGTATTTCTTCCAGCTTGTCCTGGGTCGACCCGGGGGCCTCCTGCCGGCAGGACATGCCCAGAACACCTCCCGAGGGAGGCGTCCAGGAGGCATCCTGACCAGATGCCCGAACCACCTCAACTGGCTCCTTTCGATATGGAGGAGCAGCGGTTCTACTCCGAGTCTCTCCCGGATGTCCGAGCTTCTTACCCTATCCCTAAGGCTGAGCCCAGACACCCTGCGGAGGAAACTCATTTCAGCCGCTTGTATCCGCGATCTCGTTCTTTCGGTCATTACCCAAAGCTCATGACCAAAGGTGAGGATT
>SSNR01000300.1:9188-69026 GCA_006937965.1 Callopanchax toddi
ACCATTCATAGACAATCATGCACCAACGATGTTGTTACTGGAGGAAAGGAGTGTGCGCGCAAGTACAGAACAAGAACCTGCTCTTCCAAACAAGCCAACTGTCGCCAAGTACCTGATACTAATTACTTTTTCTCTGGCAGATAGAAATTAGCATCTAGTGCAGATTATTGTGCGTGAACATGCCCTAGGCCTATTTGAACTGCAGTCAGAGCCAGGCTTCCCACTTATTTGAGTTAAAGCTATTTAGCGATGGGTATGCTCTGCCATTGTCTCCCTTCATTACTGCACGCACAGCCGAAAGAATGGTATATCTGCTTGTCATGGGATACACACGAAAACAAATGTCCGCGTTTAGCTTAAGGTTTAACAATATGAATGGTCCGGACTTCACCTAACGTCTAGACTGAATCGAACATAAAACATCCAAACATGTTACTTGACTAAGCAGAACGCTTCGAAACTCATAATTCAATAACATTGAATGATTTACATCGACGGGATAAGGTAAAACTTAACAGTTTTACTTACAGGTTGAGAACAATCCATTTTGAACTTGCGTTTCAGTCCGCCACGTTCGCCATATAAACAACCTTACGCATGCGCACATAACATCCACCGGCTTGTTCTAAGGAGCCTTAGGATTGGCTGAAAGCGAGCACACCTGGCGGAGTCGTAAATTTGATTGACAGAATCATTACCCAATGAGGACATTAGTTGACCTGCCACGTTAGGAGAGTCTCAAAATGACTCACACAGGATACTCTCACAAATGCAGAGAGGTTCACAAATGAGGACAAGTTTTAAATGCACCACACAGGAATCTCTCACAAATGCAGGGAGGTTCACAAACGAGAATAAGTTTTAAATGCACCACACAAGATTCTCTCACAAATGCAGGGAGGTTCACAAAAATAGAAAAAGTTTTTTAATTCACCACACAGGATTTTCTCACAAATGCAGGGAGGTTCACAAATGAGAATAAGTTTTAAATGCACCACACAGGATTCTCTGACAAATGCAGTGGGTTTCACAAATGAAAAATTTTTTATATGCACCACACAGGATTTTCTCACAAATGCAGTGAGTTTCACAAATGAATTTTTTTTTTATATGCACCACACAGGATTCTCTCACAAATGCAGTGAGTTTCACAAATGAAAATTTGTTTTATATGCACCACACAGGATTCTCTCACAAATGCAGTGAGTTTCACAAATGAGAATAAGTTTTTAAATGCACATTCAACAATTTGTATGATGTGTTAGAATTTCCGAATGGGTATTATGGATTTGTGGAAAACGTTGCGTGAGTTTATTCTTAATGAGACTCATCTGACCCCATAAACCTACAGCTCTTGCTGGGGAGGTTCGCAGTCAAGTGTGAAGCGGATGGGATGAGGATCAGCACCTCCAAGTCTGAGTCCATAGTTCTCGGTCGGAAAAAGGTGGCTTGCCAACTCCAGGTCGGGAGAGAGGTCCTGCCTCAAGTGGAGGAGTTCAAGTATCTCGGGGTCTTGTTCAAGAGTGAGGGAAGGAGGGAGCGGGAGATCGACAGGCGGATTGGGGCAGCGTCTGCAGTGATGCAGACGCTGAACCGGTCTGTTGTGGTGAAGAAGGAGCTGAGCCAGAAAGCAAGGCTCTCTATTTACCGATCGATCTACCTCCCAATCCTCACCTATGGTCATGAGCTTTGGGTAATGACCGAAAGAACGAGATCGCGGATACAAGCGGCCGAAATGAGTTTTCTCCGCAGGGTGGCCGGGCTCAGCCTTAGGGATAGGGTGAGGAGCTCGGACATTCGGGAGAGACTCGGAGTAGAACCGCTGCTCCTCCATGTCGAAAGGAGCCAGTTGAGATGGTTCGGGCATCTTGTTAGGATGCCCCCTGGACGCCTCCCCAGGGAGGTGTTTCAGGCATGTCCTGCCGGCAGGAGGCCCCCGGGTCGACCCAGGACAAGCTGGAGGAAATATATCTCTGGTTTGGCCCTGGAGCGCCTTGGGATCCTGCCGGAGGAGCTGGTAGAAGTGGCTGGGGAGAAGACTGTCTGGAACTCCCTAATTGGGATGCTGCCCCCGCGACCCGGACCCGGATAAGCGGAAGAAGACGAGACGAGACTTTGATATCATATATTTTTACATTAGCTCAAACTTGAAATGACTAGTACTTCAAGTCTACACGAACATTAAACAGGGCTAAAGGATGATCCGCTCTACCACCTGCACCACTGTTGCCCCAAGGTCATATTTAAATATTTGCCTTCTATGTTTTCCTCATTATGACATCAGTCAAAGTCTTGTGCCTCATTTAGAGTTACGATCTCCAGGTCAGCTGAACGTTTAACCAGCAGGAAGTTCTGCTGAATTTGAGGGGATTTCAAGGATTTTACAAACTGTTCAAAAACATTTTACATCAAGCTGGAAATCTTGAAAACACTCAAATAGTTTCAAAACAGAAGTCAAAGCCTGAAAGTCCATGATATAGGTTCACGTCAGCTGGGCTCAAACCCCAGCTCATTACTCAGACACCGTTAGAGACCTCAGCTTATTGTCACAGGAACACCTCAATCAATCAACCATCTTTAGGTCTTTGTTTTCAAATACAAATGAATTCAAAGTTATGCTCAACGATGCAGAAAAAAAAACTTTATGAATAATTTGATTCATCCTAACTTTTTTTTTTTTTTTACTTCTTTTCTATTTTCTATTCATGTGTGAGATTGGTGTTATTTACCATGCATGAAGTAGACTTAAAATCTCCAATGACTTTTTATAATATACATACCTCCAGCTAAACCCTGCAACACTTTTAAAAGTATTGAATAAAACCAGCTTAGCCCATTTTAAACCCTCCTAAGGGCCTGAGATACACTGGGGCGGCGGTGGTGCAGGTGGTAGAGCGGATCAACTTATAAACTGAGGGGCCATTGTTCGATCCTTGTTCCTGTCTGCTCACTATGTCCTTGTGTCCCTGGGCAAGACACTTCACCCAACTTGCCTCTTTTAAGCTTGTAAACACAAATCTTTCTCACCACGATCAGCAAGGCATCGCTGATTTCAGCGTCAGTCTGGCCCTCCAGTAACTCTCCGGTTCTGGTCCCAGTCTGCTTCTGCTGCTTGGTCTCTGGTCCAGGAAGGAGGAGGAGAGCTTCAGAGCAGCGCTGACTGGTTACAGCGTGAACTCCTGAGCTGCACTGGACCGAAGCTCACGCGCTTTAAAAAACAAAACACTGTTTTTTTTTCACGCGCGTCCGTTGTCTTTATTGACAACCCGCCAATCAATCACTTTGATCTGTTTTGTAGCGGAGCAGTGTAAGCAGGAAAACATGGAGTGGATTTCAGCGATCTGTGCAATTTCTAATGAATCAGGTGGAATGGATTTCTCTGAAAACGGCCTATTTCCAGTGAAAAGCGACAAAACCCGGACATTTTCATTGATCTCTGAAACCCCCCGGATGCTCTGGACAGAACGTGAAAAGTGGACATGTCCGGAGAAAAGAGGACGTTTGGTCACCAGCAAAATGCTAAAAATGATGTTGACAAGAGGGTTTGTGTTTACAAGCTTAAAAGAGGCAGAAAAGGCAAGTTGGGTGAAGTGTCTTGCCCAAGGACACAACGACAGAGTGAGCAGACAGGAACAAGGATCGAACCATGTCCCCTTTGTTTATTGATTGATCCGCTCTACCACCTGCGCCACCGCCGTCCCAGAGTAAAGCTGTCTCAGTAATGAGGTTTGATCCCTGAATGCTGTATTTCAATGTGAACCTATATTATGGACTTTCAGGCTTTGACTTCTGTTTAACTTCCTGCTGGTTAAACGTTCAGCTGACCTGGAGTTGTAACTCTATGAGGCGCAAAGACTTTGACTGACGTCACAATGAGGAAAACATAGAAGGCAAATATTTAAACTCCACTGTGGGGCGACAGTGGCGCAGGTGGTAGAGCGGATCGTCCCAACCCCACCGAAGTGTGCCCCTGACTAGCTCGATCCCAGCTCCTGTCTGCTCACCTTGTCGTTGTGTCCCTGGGCAAGACACTTCACCCAACTTGCCTTTTCTGCCTCCTTTAAGCTTGTAAACACAAATCCTCTTGTCAGCATCATTTCTAGCATTTATGACATTAACTTTGATATCATATATTTTTACATTAACTCAAAGTTGAAATGACTAGCATTTAGTACTTCAACAAAAAGCTTTCACATTCCACTCATTCAATTTCAAATACATTTTATGTCTGGAATTCTTAAGGCACCAAATGTCTGTAAAAAAGAATTCAATAGAGTTGTTTCATAGGATCTACATATTTCTGTACCAAAAAAAAACATCATTATACCCGATACGACACACTGAAGGGATACATGTACTTCAAAACAAGAACCATAAGAAAAGTCTGAGACTCTGCATATGATGATTATTGCAGCTCAGCTTACAAAACATGGATTATGATTAGTTGTAGTCTATTTTTCAGTAGAGAATTTAACTGAATAACGAACAACTTTAAATTTGAGACTTTAATTGGAAAATTGCTTCACAAATGACAGAATCTTGGATTAAAAGAGCTGAGGGCAGGATTTGTCATAAAATAATCAGTTTTTGGGTGATGAAGTGTTTTAAACTAAACAGAATGAGGCCATCTATCATTCCATTATGCTGAACAGGCTGTTCTGCTGAATGCGCTGCAGTTCGGTGCGAATGTCCCGCACTGTATGTGACGTGACTAATACTGCTTGTGAATGGGATTGTTTGAAGAACTAAATGTTGCTCATTTAAATTTTCACCTAATCTATATACGTGACATTAAAGTGAATCTCATAAATGGTAAAAATGATGTTGAGGAAGATTTGTGTTTAGAAGCATAAAATAGAAAAAGGCAAGTTGGGTGAAGTGTCTTGCCCAGGGACACAACAACAGAGTGAGCAGACAGGAACAAGGATCATACCAATGCCCCTTAGTTTATAAGTTGATCCACTCTACCACCTGCACCACCGCTGCCCCAGTGTACCTCAGGCCCTTAGGAAGGTTTAAAATGGGCTAAGCTGGTTTTATTCAATATTTTTGAAAGTGTTGCAGGGTTTAGCTGGAGGTATGTATATTATAAAAAGTCATGCATGGGAAATAACACCAATCTCACACATTAATAGAAAATAGAAAAGAAGTTAAAATAAAAAAGTTAGGATGAATCAAATTATTCATAAAGTTTTTTTTTCTGCATCGTTGAGCATAACTTTGAATTCATTTGTATTTGAAAACAAAGACCTAAAGATGATTGATTGATTGAGGTGTTCGTGTGACAATAAGCTGAGGTCTCTAATGGTGTCTGAGTAACGAGCCGGGATTTGAGCCCAGCTGACGTGAACCTATATCATGGACTTTCAGACTTTGACTTCTGTTTTGAAACTATTTGGGGGTTTTCAAGATTTCCAGCTCGATGTAAAATGTTTTTGAACTGTTTGTAAAATCCTTGAAATCCCCTCAAAATCCGTGTATGGTTCGTTCTTTGGTTTTTCCGTTTCAAAATAAAATCAGAAATAACAATAAACCGCATAGTTTTTTTGTTATTCAGTTTTTGAAAGCCAAAAGTAAAAACGTAATATTTAGCAAAGACAAAAACCACAGTGATGGATTTTTACCTTACCTTTTTTAACCTAAAAGGCAAAATTCGGTAATTGTTTTAATTTGTTGCGACACCGGAAGTGCCTGAAGAACACCGGAAGTCGAATTGTTTTAAGCTAAAGCGCGAAAACTTTGTAACAATGGCAGTATTAACCACATTTTGAAGGACTTTTCTTTACTATGGGACAATGTTTTATTTTGTTTTTTTATAACTCTCAAGAAGAACGAGAAATGTTTTTTTATTTTATTATTAATCTGTTAATTCTTATGGCAAAATTTTATATTCACAAATGTAAATTTAGTAATAAGACACCTTTTTTACCTAATTTTATTAAAGATATAGAACTATATATAAATTCAATCTCTGAATCTACAAATTCGAAGGCTACTAAGACAATCTCTTTATGTAAACTCTTGCATATGATTTCCACCCCTGGCTGTTTGTGTTGTGTTGTTTTGTGCACTCCAGCTGTTCTTGTTGTAATTGTGCACTTGTTTTTTTTGTTTGTTTTTTTACTTGCTTAATAAAGTTTGTTTAAAAAAAACAACTTTGTAACAATGGCTGCACTGGAGCACTTCACAAATTTGATAGGCGAGCTCTTTGAAGATGTCAAACCCCCAGCGCTGAAATCAGCGATGCTTTGCGCCGCCATGGAGCTCCACATCAGTCTATAATGAGTGTCAGAAGGTTCTGCATGGAGAACAATTTGAGAAGACGCAACTCTCAGTGTGATGCGTCAACTCCCTCTGAATAACACAAACATGTCCATAAGTGCATGTGCGTTTTTTGTTTGTTTGTTTTTTATTGAACAGGTTATTTCATTACAACCACAAGTCTCAACAATCAAAACAAATTGGCATACAATACATGGCTGAAAATGTACATCCAACTTTTTGTCATGAAAAACAACAAAGGAACAACAATAAAAGCACACAAGACAAAGATGAAAGGGTCTGTCTATTCAGTCAAAGGAAACTTTTGAAAAACTCTTTTATCAATGTTTTGATTAAATAAATTAAGACTTTTAATAGAGGCAATGTACATTTCTAGATCAGATTCTCTAAAGGTGTAAAAGGGAGTTTTCCACCCCGTTTCATTTTGTGAATATAGTATTTTTGCTAAAATTAAAAGTAAGTTAATTAGAAACATTTATTCAGAAGTGAGTTTTTAAAAATAAGAAGTATTTGAAGCTTTGATATTATTACATTTTTGCCAATCTTTCTAAAAAGAAACCTTTGTAAATCAGACCAAAATATAGCTAGGCTACCTTTGAACAATCCACAAACACACGTTCAATACTTTCACCATCACACTGACAAAAACCAGTGCATGTGCTGGTGCTGACTGCAGTTTGAAAAGAAGTCAAGTCGCCACGAGTTCCGACTGTCACTGGATGATTTCCGGTTCAAGGAAGAGGGAACAAAGTTTTTTTTGTTTTAACCTGCAAATTGCAAAAAAAAGGCTTTTTTTCCCCTTTGTCTATTTTTAGATTTTCAAATTTTGTTTTAAAACAAACAAACAAAAAGAAAACTAAAGGATTATTTGGTTTTTCTGATTTTATTTTGAAACGGAAAAACCAAAGAACGAACCACACACGGATTCCTCAAATTCAGCAGAACTTCCTGCTGGTTAAACGCTCAGCTGACCTGGACATCGTAACTCTATGAGGCGAAAAATACTTTGACTGACGTCATAATGAGGAAAACGTAGAAGGCAAATATTTAAAAGTTATTCTGGGGCGACAGTGGCGCAGGTGTTAGAGAGGATTGTCCTGAAACCCTCCTCCTGAAGTGAATTCTCAACAGGATCGATCCCAGCTCCTTCCCGCTCACCCTGTCGTTGTGTCCCTGGGCAAGACACTTTACCCAACTTGCCTTTTTTTCTCTTTTATGCTTCTAAACACAAATCCTCTTGTCAGCATCATTTGTAGCATTTATGAGATTCACTTTAATATATTTTTTCCATTAGCTCAAAGTTGAAATGACTAGCATTTAGTACTTCAACAAAAAACTTTCACATACCACTCATTCAATTTCAAATACATTTTATATCATGCATGTTCAGTTTTTTGGGTGACGAAGTGTTTTAAACTAAACAGAATGAGGCCATCTATCATTCCATTATGTTGAACAGGCTGTGTTCTGCTGAATGCGCTGCAGTTCGGTGCGAAATGTTGCTCATTTCAATTTTCACCTAATCTATATATGTGATATTAAAGTGAATCTCATAAATGGTAAAAATGATGTTGAGGAAGATTTGTGTTTAGAAGCATAAAAGAGAAAAAGGCAAGTTGGGTGAAGTGTCTTGCCCAGGGACACAACGACAGAGTGAGCAGACAGGAACAAGGATCGTACCAATGCCCCTCGGTTTATAAGTTGATCCGCTCTACCACCTGCACCACTGCCGCCCCAGTGTAGCTCAGGCCCTTAGGAAGGTTTAAAATGGGCTAAGCTGGTCTTATTCAATACTTTTAAAAGTGTTGCAGGGTTTAGCTGGAGGTATAAAAAGTCATGCATGGTAAATAACACCAATCTCACACATTAATAGAAAATTACGGAGCCCCGGAAGGGTCAGGTAGGGAAATAAATTTCAGGTCGGAAGAATCCGTACCCTCAGTTTACCAAACCGTGCGCACGGATTCCTAATCCGTACCCTCGGTTTACCAAACCGTGCGCACGGATTGCATCACGACTCCAGCAGCTGTGCTCGGCATCACTGCTTCCCAGGGCGCTGTGTTAAATGTACTCTAAATGCTGCATGTTCAAACCACAGATTCTTGGTTTGTCCACTAATCACTAATTTCTCTTTTTGTAATTATACTGTTTATTATATGCACATTATTAAAGCATAATATCATACTTGTCCATTCCTGTGATTAGTCCAATTTGGGTTTTCTTCCTTTAAGAACAGTATTTCAAATGAAGGTATAAATGACATATTTTGATCAAAATTATGATAGCAAATCCTGAGTGATTTGCATAGTTGCCTATTGTGAAATAACTGACAAACGTAGTAATTTATTATTGCATTTTATTTTTAATAAGAACAAGCAACAGGCCAATAACAAAATAACATTTGCAAACTGTTGTGAGAAGAGAACTCTGGTAGCCAACTTAAATCAGTTTCTTTGGTCTTCATATTTTTGCATGAATGAGATCTTTGAAATAGTCTCAAATTAAATGTCATTCATCAAATGTTGCAATTGTTTACAGCTTCATAGGAATACTGTTTATTTATTAAGAATTGTGGCATCTGAAAAAAGTTTTTGAAACAAATACATCAATAAAACAGCTTTGTAGGTCTTTTTGAACGTGTTCTTCACAGCTGACTTTTGAGGAAATGTTATACTGTTTTATTGTACATAACTAGGTAAAACAGTATTTTTAAAACAATAAATAAAAATAAAACAAAGCTAGAAAGCCAAATGTAAAATAAATATCAGCAAACATATAAGATTATAGAAGTTCAGGTTAATTGTTGCCTTTACATGTGAACGTATGCAGGAACAACATTGCAAATACCCTATATTTGATACACTTTCTGTTAATACAATATATTTTTAAAAACTCCTTAGAAGATGACAAATGAATGCCAAATACAAAAATATTGGTAAATATATTTCAGAAAATGTAAGCTAAATATTTGCATAACACAAAGTAGTGTCTCCAAAGTATTTTCTATTTCTTTAAACAAACTACAGCATATCAATATAACTGCATTTAGCAATTTTGGCAAAAATCAAATTGAGTACATTTTATAAAACCACCACATATTTTATATAATAACATCCAATATATAATATAACAACATCCAAATTATTGGAAAAGTTTGTATCAAAAATACCGGTATGTACTTTTTAATCAAATAATAACAGAAAAACACATTTCTGATTGACACCCCTGGTCTAAAGGCAGGTTTGAACTGACATCAACATAAAAGAGATTACTTATCAATCAGTGAACTAAGACTGTGCCCATTCATGACATTTCACCTCTTTAACAAGATTTATTTTTCAATTTCAGTCAAAGTTGGCACTTACATGATAAACATATGTTTGAACCAAACAAAGAAAACTTCATGACAGTTTTTACAACAGCTGCCATTTAATTTATCACTTAATATATTGGAATGAACAATTTACTATTTGTTAGTTGAAAATGTGACTAAATGTGTTGAAAATGTTTTTCTCTACGCTATGAGGTTTGTGATGACATTTGCAATCATTTTAATTGGTGCTTACTTAAAACTTTGAACTGTACATTATATTATGTATGTCCATCACCCACATGTTGGCATCTAGGATATTAGAGAACTCCTCAGAGTAGGAGATGTACAGTAGTTGTTTAGAACCTCCAACACACAGCCACAAGTGTAGGACGCTGGTCTTCTTTACATTTGTGGTCTCTGGCTCCATAAATCAGACGAGTATCTTCTGGGAAACATGGAGGTCTGCACCTGTTTAAAACAAGAGAAAATCATATATTAATTAAGACCAAAATAAGAGTTTTTTGATGTTATGCTGTAGTAACTACAGTAAAATCTATATTTTATAATAAAATATTCAAAAGGGAGAAGATGTTCATAAATCATAGATACAAGATAAGAGGACTGTATTTATACTATTTGGCTGACAAAGTGTGTGCTTCATGTCCCCACTGCTGATCAATTTGATCTGCATCTTTCCATATGAAAATAAAACACAGTAACTGCTTTTCTTTACTGTTAGAAAATAATTGTAGATCAGCTGACCCAGCGCCATTGATACTTTGAGTTGACCAACATGCTGTTGTCCTAAATAGGCCACCATACTGGAAGTAAACATCCCGGTTGCTATGAAAATATGTCGCACGTTGCGTAAGAGGTTTTCCTGTTACCCGCGGAATGGGTTACTGAAGAAGCTGTTATTTTAGTTAAACCAGAGTTCTGGTGTGCTAAGTTAACATGGTTCATTAGCATGCACAAGCAGAAATTATGTCAAAGCCTCAAAATATATCTATAGACAGGACACCAAAGTGGCTAACGGAGTAGCATGGCTAACCGCTTCAAACAGAAGTCTGTGTTTGAGTGAACAAACATCTAACACAGTTCATTTGCCGCTAAACGCCCACGATAATACAGCTTAATGCATACACTCGGACATTAACAAAGCAAAACGGGACTCACCTTGCAGCATTTAGAGTACATTACACAGCGCCCTGGGAAGCAGAGATGCTGAGCACAAAGCTGCTGGAGCTGGAGTCGTGATGCAATCTGTGCGCACGTTTTGGTAATCTGAGGGTACGGATTAGGAATCCGTGCGCACGGTTTGGTAAACCGAGGGTACGGATTAGGAATTCGTGCGCACGGTTTTGTAAACTGAGGGAACGGAATAAAATCCGTGCGCACGGTTTTGTAAACTGAGGGAACGGATTCTTCCGACCTGAAATTTATTTCCCTACCTGACCCTTCCGGGGCTCCGTAGAAAATAGAAAAGAAGTAAAAAAAAAAAAAAAAAAGTTAGTAATCAAATTATTCATAAAGTTTTTTTTTTGCTGCACCGTCGAGCATAACTTTGAATTCATTTGTATTTGAAAACAAAGACCTAAAGATGATTGATTGATTGAGGTGTTCGTGTGACAATAAGCTGAGGTCTGCATTTCAATGTAAACCCATATCATGGACTTTCAGGCGTTGACTTCTGTTTAGAAACTATTTGAGTGTTTTCAAGATTTCCAGCTCGATGTAAAATGTTTTTGAACTGTTTTTAAAATCCTTGAAATCCCCTCAAATTCAGCAGAACTTTCTGCTGGTTAAACGTTCAGCTGACCTGGAGATCGTAACTCTAAATGAGGCGCAAGACTTTGACTGACGTCATAATGAAGAAACATAGAAGGAAAATATTTAAACGTAACTTTGGGACGACAGTGGCGCAGGTGGTAGAGCGGATCGTCCCATCCCCCCGGATACGAACCACACACAGGTTCGATCCTTGCTCCTGTCTGCTCACTCTGTTGTTGTGTCCCTGGGCAAGACACTTCACCCAACTTTCCTTTATTTCTCTTTTATGCTTCTAAACACAAATCCTCTTGTTGTCAGCATCATTTTACATTTATGAGATTAACTTTAATATTTAATATTAATTATAATAATATTGAAATGACTAGCATTTAGTACTTAAAAAATGCTATCACATTTAAGACTGAAGAAAAACATACGACTCATGAACATTTCATCTACATTTTATGTCTTGAATTAATAATGCTCCAAAGTATATAAAAGACAGAAATCAATAAAGGCCTGTTTCACAGGATCTACATATTTTTGTACCCCAAAAAACACAAACAGCTCATTTTATCCAATACGACACACTGAAGGGATACATGTACTTCAAAACAAGAACTACAAGAAATGTCTGAGACTCTGCATTATTGCAGCTCAGCTTCAGAAATTATGATGAGCTGTATTATTTTACTAAATATCCAAAATACAGCAAGTTTAAATTTGAGACATTTATTGGAAAATTGGTTCACAAATGACAGCATCTTGGATGAAGTACCCAGCATTTATGTCTTGATTGTCAAAACCATCTGATTGACTTCCAG
The DNA here is from genome assembly GCA_006937965.1 of Callopanchax toddi. NCBI lineage: Eukaryota > Metazoa > Chordata > Actinopteri > Cyprinodontiformes > Nothobranchiidae > Callopanchax > Callopanchax toddi. The sequence continues at coordinate 21,378 of SSNR01000300.1, forward strand.
ACTCATTTATTCTCAAACATTTCACATAACAATAATGTAGTTATTTACTCTTATGTTTAGATTGTAGTGGTTTGGTTATTTTATAGGAAGCGTGTCAGTCGATGTTTAGAGTCACTGGAAAGGGTCAAAATCTTTGACTGAAACAGAATATCTGAATATATCTATCATGTCCCTAGCTGAAGGCTAGTCTGTAGTGGCATCAGGCTACAACCTTTAAAGCACAAAACAGCAAACAGTTGCATAGATCAAAAGTAACAACCCAGCATTTCAGTTGTATCGATGCATGAACTTACTAATAACATTACAGCAAGGCAGGCTTTACGGAGTTTTCAGCAGGAGATGAGCAATCAGAGCAGCAGGTTGTCAGCAAACAGCAGCTTCTTGAACTTCTGACTGTTACAGTATAAGTGCAGTCAAACAGGAGGATGTGTAATGTCCTCTTTTAAACCCTTTTGGAAGAAACTTATCTGTTAAATAAAGCTCTAAATAAAAGAGAAACATGTCTTTGGCTGTTTGCAGTTAGAAGTTACTAACTGAATAAATGCTTTAGTTTTAAAGTCCAGATAGGTCAGCAGAACCAGACCCTTTCACCAGTCGCTGAAGCGGAGTCGGTTAAAGGCCTCCATGATGTCCTCATCGGTCATTGACCCCCCACTGGTGCTGAGACGGAGAACTCTGCAAAGAGGGACGTCCTGCTTCAGCTTCCGCTTAGTGAGGACCACGGTGCCTTCGGTTCCTTCGCCCTCAGGACCCGTCAGGAGGAGGTAGGCTGCATGGCGTCCACGCTCCATAAGGGTGGCTAAAATACCAGCAGTCACCTGTTACTGACGTAGCATGCTGGGAATATAGGCGAGTTAAAAAGAGTAAAAATCACCTTTGAATGCTATGATGTGGTCCGGGATATTGGTGAACTCAAGGAGAACTTTAGAGTAAAGCGGATGCAGCATGTAAGAGCGTCGGTCGCTCATCGATGCTTCCTGAAACGATTAAGAAGCACTTAGTGAAATTCTAAAGAATCAAGTTGGATATTGGTTAGAAATTCGTTTTCCTGAAAGTCGAGTCTTTACAGATGAGTTGGACTCTGACGGCATCGAGCCCCAAAACATGAAGACTGAGTAGAGGTTGGTGGTGTGAACAGAGGTGGGTCTTGGTGAGTTGGTACTGGCCAGGAGTTTGACCTCCCACAACACGCCACCAGACTGCCCATCCAGGACGATCACCTACAGACGGGTTCAAACCAGGTCAGAGAATCAGGGGGAAACAAAACTAATTATTACTACGAAATCAACTCACCCTCTTAGTGAGGTTACCTACGTCCTCCTCAAGCACAACATCAAGAACATCATCTTTGTTAAAGTGACCAAAGGAGGGCTTGCTGAAAGGATAATACGGTAGAAAAGTTTTATTTTTTGATGTACTCTCTGGAAAGCAAATGCAGAGCTTTTAGAGAAGAGCTAATCAATATATCCTCACGAATAACTACATTATACAGCCGTAATACTTAGAAAATGATGACATCGTATTATTCCCAGAGAAAAGGATGACTCTGCATCGTTTAGTTAGCATCTTAGTCAAAAATATGACCTGCAAACATACTCAATCACCGTTATTAGGAATGATTAGAGCTGGTCATAATAGTCAAAGAATTAATAAATTATTAGTAATCATTTTAAATATATATAAATATCCTACAGTAACTTAAAAGTTGTCATCGTTCGATGTTGGTGCACAAGTACCTTGCTATGCTTGCAACCTCAAAACAAGAAAGATGATCCTTTCACAATAAAAGCTTCCCTTTAAGGCGATTCCTTAAACAGTTAAATAAAGCTACTAACAGAGAAGCACACACACTCATGGGTTGTTTTCTTTATATCTAAAGTAAATCAGTTCTTAAGAGCAAGGGAAGAGGAGTGACCTAATAACTGAGCTACTGTTGAATCTCCACCGTAGCTGTAGTTTTCTTCCATCGATTAAAGCCACCTCATTCCCAGAAACAACCAGCAGGTCAGATGAATCATCTGTGTCTTTAGTTCTGAGCAGACTCTCAGCGTTGGACCTACAAAGTGCAAACAAATTTTTGCAAAAAATATCAAAGACTTTAACCAAGGTCACAGTGTCGAGGTATGAACGTAGTTTGCTTCTTACTCGTAGATGGGTAAAAAGCCAGTTGCAGCGTCGGCCTTTTTCTCTAAGCCTTTGTCCTTTTTCAGGCCTTTCTCCAGTCCTGCTTTAGCCTTAGCTGCAATCCTCCACAGCGCCAGCCCAAACACATCTGTGTCTGTGAGGGAATTCAAAGTTTACTCACCCAAAAGGTCACAAAAACAACTTTAACCCTGTAAATCAGCTGATCTCAACCAGTTTGGCTCTGAGACTCACCACCGCGCCCCAAAACAAACAAACCAACCATCACGTGGCGGCGCTAGAGAGGGAATGTTATTCTTTATCTTAAATAATTAGCTGCATTCTAATTTAAATAAAAGCTATTCACTTCATTAGAATTACCCTCTTCAACAGAATCAACTGTTTTCAGACACAAACGTGAAATAAAGTCAAACTACTGAGAAGTCGTTTCAAAAAGACTAAATATGTAGCCCTAGGTAAGAGCCCACTCACTGAATAGAACTACGCTCCAATTAAACTATTCAACGTCCTTTAGTCCAGACAAAGACCAGCGACCCACTGAAAACAGGTTCATGACCCACTTTAGGGTCACGACCCACCAGTTGAGAACCACTGCTTTACTTTATGAGGCGTAAAGAGGCATCCTGCTACTTAATTAATCATTCTACCTCTATCAGAAATGAGCACAGATAAAATGAAGGAACTATTTAATGTGTGAACTTGTGTTTAAACAGCAGATACTAACTATTTTGTAGTATTACGTAGTAAGAGCCCTCTTTAGTGAGATGGATGAGATGATTGGCTGACAGTATGGAGTCCAGAACCACAGTGGACCCGATCTGAGCGCCCGTCTTCCCCGACAGTAATATCAGCTGAGTCTGCAATCATTTAAATACATTTTATAATCAAAGGGAAAGCAAAAATAAACTAATTCACTTCAAAAACATAAACAACGTTGAGTAAAAGTGACCAGATTGTGTTAAAATGAGTGAGTAACATTACCTGTGTGTTGTCTGACGCCACCAGAACCACATCATCCACCTTGTCCCCATCCAGATCTGGAACACTAAGAACCGGTAAAGAGCTGAGGAGACCAGTCGGCTGAGGCTGCTGCCAAACCACACGACCTGACAAACACATCAGCCAAGAGCAAAGACTTCAGTTTGACTCAGCTCGGTTTAATCCAACTGGTTTCTGTGCACAGTCACCAAATACACCTGATTGTTTGTCAGGACTAGAGCCAGGATCTGGGCTTTTCTCGGCAGGTTTAGTAATGGATTTGTTAATATAATGGACATGCTAACCTGTGTTTTTGTCGATAGCGGTGAGATTATCAGAATGCGACAGCAGACAGTGCCAGTCTCTCCTTGAGTCTCTGTCCGAATCACACTGAGCCCAGTGGAACTCTGGGTACAGCGGCCTCTCCCACAGCGTCGCTCCGTCAGTGCCATCCACTGCTACCACAAACAGACACGGCGAAGGCAGGCCTGGAAAACACACAGACTTCATCTGAATTCTGCTTCAACTAAATAGTCAGTGAAATATTAGACTTTTTCTAATTTAATTTGAAAACACAAACACTTCTATACCTGCTTCAGCACATGATTTGTTCTGCGTGCCGTTTGTGTTTTTGAGGACAAACAGGGCATCCATCACTTTGTCTTTGCTTGAATGTTCAAAAGCTAGGAAGTCATAGGTGGCTGTGCGAGAGAACAGGAAAGTGATAGTTAAGTCCTCCATTTAAACTACTGAGGTGGAAAGAACGCAAGAACTAATACACACCTGATTCTAAGAAAGTCCTGTTCCAGGTAACGAGGTACTGTGGTCTGACAGGACAGGGGATGACGAAGGAGAAGGCAAACACAACAGTGAGGCAGAGGAACAAGGAAAGGAAGAAGACAGCGGTTCTCCAGTGGGTCAGTCTGGAAAGACCCAAGGCTTCTTCACAACTCTTCTTTCTTTGTTCTGATTCTGATGGCGCTGTGACTGTTTCTGTCCTGTCTTCTCCCCTCTTCAGAGGGTCACCCTCCGTGGCATGGTCTGTGTTCTCCATCACTGCCTGCTTAATACATTACTGGTTCACAGACCTGCTAGAAAGAGAAGAAATATTACAAAACTCTGCCAACGATGACTCAAAATTCGATGCAGCTTACATCTGTATCTGTCCCTGTTTGAAATGGATCACAAAAAAGCAAGTGTGACAAAATAAAGCAGATCTAAATGGCATTAAATGTATAGTATAGGAAAGTACTGGATGCTGCAGTGTTTTTCTGCTGAGCCCTTTCTGCACTACGGCATCAAGCTTTGTGGACCTGTGCCTATTCAGATGTGCCAACACTGACTCCAGAAAGTTCTCAGCACAGAAACAACAACAAACCAGAAAGCTGTCATCCTGAGCCAGGACAGCACACCCTATTATTAACACGATCACCTCAGGCGGTTATTGTTCAAACTTAAAACGGATATCTGGAAGAAAAACTGTGCTATACATTAGGTTATCCGAACATCTATTTCTGAAAAATTTAATGTTATGTTGTTGGATTCGTGTTGTAAATATAGATGAGAAATAATCAAAAACTGTCTGTATTTTGCAACCATAACTTGTTAAACAACACCCACTGCTTCCTAAAGTAGCGCTAATGCTAACGCTGTCACATAATACCAACAACTTTGAAGAAACTATAACAACCACAAAAAGTTAACACATATTTAAAAACGTTTTACTTACTTTAAACTTTCCACTCTCGTTTCCTGCATTCACCACACACCACAGAGCAGCAGGCCTCACAAACTTGCTGGTAAACAAATCAGACAAGCTTTGTACTATTAGGATGTTTTACCATTAGTTTGTCTGACAGGTAGTTTTAAATTAAAATACTTTATAAATCGGACAATATAAAACACACAAAGCTTAATAACAATTCTAAAATGAACAAATTTTAATAACCTCAAAATGTATTATCAAATAAAAGGTGTTACAGCGGGACGGCATTTAGCGTGAACCCACAACCTGAAAGTCCAAATTTAGGTTTAAGAACCCTTTAATATATGCTTGATGTGATTGGTTGTGCCACTCGTCTTTAAACGTCGTGATTGGCTGAGTTTAAGATCGAAATTGTTTCGTCATTTCCTGAAAATTAACCGGAAACTGGCCAGTTGACAAAAATTGCTAAAAGCTGCGAGCGGTGATGGTGGGATGATTTAAAAATATTAAGTAAAGAACTACCAACAAACTGAGAAACTGTTTTCAGTTGCTTGAATATATATATAGACGCGTCGACGGAACACCTACAATAATGTCTGCCCAAGCTCAAATGAGAGCTTTGCTCGACCAGCTGATGGGAACAGCGAGGGATGGTGAGTCGCCGTCAGATGCTAACTGAAGTAGCGAGCTAGCCAAGATGGAGGCTTTGCTGAGGCTGGCTTTGGTTGTCGTGTGTTGAACGGAGCTGCATGAATGAATGTACCGCTAAAGGGCTGCCTAAAATACAAAATGGATAGACTCAAGTCCCAATTATGTATTAATGTCAAGAGTTAATGTTTCCATCCACAGTGGCTAGATTAAAATTTCATAAGTTTTGTTTTGCTTTCGTCATATTTAGCATTAAAGCTAACTTTTTGCTCGCGTATTGTGAAGACGACGCTGGAGTTCATATCCCATTCAGTAGTTGGTCAAAGGGCTATTTCACTACTTTTTGATGTGTGATCTATATTTACGTAAAATTTAATAGTGTAATGACACACATTTGGATAGGTAGTCAATCATTGTTTAGATTATTCAATATACCGAATACTGAATCTTTAAAACGCTGTTTGTAATACTTGGAACCTTTTATTTTAATTATAAAACTAAAGAAGGGCCCTTTCATTGCGTTTTGTTTCACTAGACCAGTTTACAAAAACAAAGATAATGTACTGATCAAACAAAAATGCTTTAACCTATTTTAAAAACAGATTTCCTAAAACAGTCTGTGAACCCTGCCTTCAATTTTTGAACGTTTTTTTATTTATTTATATGTTTTTTGCCTGTTTAAATATCACAATAGTTAGATGGTGAAACCTGGATTGCATTACTCTACAATAAAAACAATTTTTCCTATATATAATTTGTGATATGTAGACACTGGTTGGGACTGATAATGATGTATGTTTGTTTATTCATTTATTAATTGCTTTAAAAGCGATGTACCATATCATTAATAATCACCCTATCAGGCATGTTGTAATCTGTGGGGGAAACTGGAGGAAACCCACGCATGCATGGGAGAACATGCAACTCCACGCAGGACGGCTGCAGCCGGGATTCAAACTCACATCCTTCTTGCTGCGAGGCAACAGTGCTAACCACTGCGCCACCATGCAGTATTTGCACCATGCAGACGTATGATGCTTGTTAAGCACTGACCTGTTGATGCAGAGTTTGGTTGAATCAAATGTATCTCCTTGAACTATACTTAACATAGTACTGAAAAAGAGCCTGATTGTTTTATTTTTAATTCACTTGAAGCTCTTAGTGGTGGCGAGTTCATGATCAGACAGAGGTTAAGCCAATCATCCTCAGTATTGGCCAATTCCAATAACCTGCAGATTTTACAAGCTATTAGTCAAATGTTTTGGCATCAAAATTGACCTAAATATTTCAATTTCTGTGTTTTTTACATCTACGTCACTGGTTGACTAAGTGCGTATGTTGTGTAAATACATTTTTACTAATACAAATAATAATCTAGTTTAAACATGTTATTTAATTCATGTTTCACCAGGAATGAGCCTTTGAATTTAAAAATATACTTTACATGAGTGTCCTTGCCAAGATAAGCAGCAGCTGAATCTGTAAGAAAATGAACACGCATACAGAAAACGGTTCATACACCACAGAAAAACTAAGTGATAACTGTACAAACTAAAATGAATTGGGTGATAAACTCTGTAGTTTTGGTTTAGCAGAGTCAGTAACTGAAATCATAGATTCTGACATCTACATCCAGATATGAGTGTCTAAAATGTTTAAAACCGGTTTAAATTCGTTCAGCGAGATGAGTTCTTTCAGATTTTGCTGGTTTTTAATATAAATACCTCAGTGTTGACCTGGATAGCAGACTGGATTGGAGATGCAACAGTAAAGCTTTTTACAAAAAAGGGATGGAGCAGACTGGACTTCTTGAGGAAGCTGAGATCCTTCAGTGTTTTCTGCAAGATGCTATAAGTCTGTTGTGGTGAGTGCAGTCACATCTGCAGTCACCTGTTGGGGCAGCAGCATCAGAGCCAGAGATCATAAAAAGTTGGAACACGCTGTTAAAGAAGACTATCTGTTCTGAGGACTCTGGAGCCTCTAAAGCTGATTGGACAAAGGAGGACGCTTCATAAAATGAAGAACATGGACAACCCTGAGCTTCCAGTTCATAAGACAGTAATTCAACAACAGTGACTTCAGTCAGAGGTTCTTCAGATCCGCTGCAACACAGAAGGTCCTTCATACCCACAGCTAGGAACTCTATCATGATTTAAAAAAACAACTAGATGAGTTGTTGGAAAAATCTAATTTCCCTCTGGAACTAAACAAGTATTTTGATTTGATTTTGGAGCTGATTCCAAGATATTACTAGTGTTTTTTATTGGTGTCATTTTCTTTATATGTCCCATATTTGCAGTTGAATAGTTTTAACTGAATGTATACATTTTTTTAATGAGCTGACTGTATTTATGCTAAATTTATGAATCCTATAAAGTTACAAATACCAGTTAATTTATTTAAGCACATGGATTCAGAAGGTAACATAAAGCAGTAAAAGCCATCTAGTTTTATTCTTCAGTCACTGCATTCATTTTTAAGTAATAGTATTGCAATCATCTTCAAAACTGGAAGTACGTAGTTGTTTCTAGCCATATGGATGGTAACATTAAATGACACGTAGATGTCAGCTTTAATTGCTTTGGGTAAAAGATTGCTGCCCTGCCATTTAATAGGCAAGCCTTTGATTGTGACAACAACTTGAATAAAATTGCAGCCCTGTTGATAATCTTTTAACAAGCTGACGAGCCCATCTGTTCAGTAAGAGTGAATTTGTGTTGTGAGTCTGTGGGTGTATGTGTGATGACATTGATATCAAATTCTTCCCATACGTTTGTTGCATACAGACTGAACAATTGTGGCCCCTTTATTTTATTCATTAAGGTTCAGTGTATCATTGCCAGCCTACATCAATCTGCAAAGGAGTTGCAGAAAAGCCTCATGTTCATCGAGCCGTGAGTCACACATAATTTTTAAAGCTGTTATGATTAATATCCAAACAATTTGTTTGCCTTCCGGAAGTTATTGTAGATTTATTTTTAATCATACAAATACACAACTTGGTAAATCTCTCCAGTGGCACCAGAATCACAATTTGGAGTAGTGTTACACATCTTGAGCTAAGATGTCCAGTCGCGCTTTGTCCACACAAGCAGTTCATTTTCTACACGTTTTACAGACTATTATACGTCTGTTTAGCAGTCCACACTGAAACAACAACAACAAAAACTTTGAAAACATTTACAAATTGACCTGTGTATGACTCCCAACTTCTTACTACAGGTATGGGCAAGAAAACTGTTCCCATTTATACTTTTCTACAGCGGGTTTAAAATTCTGCAGCTGAGGTCTTGAAGATGCAGAAGGGTACAGTATGTGGTGCAGATCGCAGTGTGTATAAACACGTTTTTTTCCCTTAGTTTTATTTTGCTTTAAATGTCTGTTCTGTGTATTTATAAAGGGCTTGGCTGGAACACAAGTGACACATTTCTATTAATGGTTGTAATAACCATCTTTCATGCTTAGTGTCAACATAGTAAAAATGAGTCAAACAAAAATGTAAATTTTCTTTAATATACATTTTGTTGCGCAACTATAAGCTCTCATTAGTTGCTTTAGTGGACATTGAGCCTTAGAACAGATTAACCTAAACTGGGGCTCGTACAGTTGTCTTTATCGAGGCTTGGCTAAGGTAAGCACCAAGAATAATGGTAAGCACACCTGTTGTTCTACACTTTAATTTAACTTTGACTTTAAAATAGCTGAGACACTGCCCACTAACAAGCGCAGTTTCTCCTGTAAAAGAAACGTAGAACATATTGAATCATAACAAAAACTCAGCTGTAATTGCTTTTCCATCAGTTAATTCCAGTAATGAAGATATATTTGTCCAACGATTGTGTTGCAGTGACAGTAAATTAAAGCTCTGGATTCTTCGGTCTTGCCATCAAGCATGTGAGGTCTTTCACACTTTTTGTTTTCTTGGACTTTTCCAGGTGATGAGACGCGACAGAGGGTCAAGTTCACCGATGACAGAGTCTGCAAAAGTCACCTTCTGAACTGCTGTCCACATGACATCCTGTCTGGAACGGTAAGTGAGCCAGAGCTTAAGTGTTGACCCTTTAAATGGTCACTGTGTCCTGTTAAGTTTCTTTGATTTGAACCATGTCTGTGTTGGTGACAGCGTATGGACCTGGGGGAGTGCACAAAGATCCATGACCTGGCACTTCGGGCAGACTATGAAATTGCCTCAAAGGAGAGAGATCTTTTCTTTGAACTCGATGTAAGTGATGTAATATAGTTACGATGTATGGCTTGATTTACTGAAATGTTCAACATAAAAATCTAATTGAAGTTTGCGTTTTTAAAAGTCAAGTTTTTAGTATCTACAAACTGAGTTTTATGTTTTAAACTTTTTTGTTGTCTAATTGTTCTCATCCTAAAGGCAGTGGATCACCTGGAGTCGTTCATTGCAGACTGTGACCGAAGAACGGAACTAGCCAAGAAGCGTCTGGCTGAGACCCAAGAAGAGATCAGTGCTGAAGTGGCAGCAAAGGTAAATGACAGGACTTGAGGACCATTTAGTGTTTGGACTCTTTTTGTTTGTTTTTAACCCAGGTATATATATTGTATCTGTCTGTGTTTTAGGCAGAGAAGGTGCATGAGCTGAATGAGGAAATAGGGAAACTTCTTGCTAAGGCTGAGCAGCTTGGAGCTGAAGGGAATGTGGATGAAGCTCAAAAGGTCTTACAGGAGGTGGAGAAAGTCCGCACCAAGAAAAAGGATGCAGAGGTGAGTGAGGAGTCCCCTGTCATTTTAAGCTAAGTGTAACAATCAGTCTTCTGACCCTCAATTTTTTTCTCTCTCTCAGGAAGAATATAGAAACTCCATGCCGGCCTCCAGCTTTCAGCAGCAGAAACTTCGGGTGTGTGAAGTTTGCTCTGCTTACTTGGGTCTTCATGACAACGACCGCCGTTTGGCTGATCATTTTGGTGGGAAGCTTCACCTGGGATTCATCCAGATCAGAGAGAAACTGGACCAACTAAAGGTATGCACCAGACTGCAGCAAGAAGTCTCACAAGATCCACTTAAATAGACTCAAAATATATTGGAAAGTGACAGGGTGAAAATGATTTAATCATACTGTAACTAAACAATTCTCTAATAGTGAGGTTTTGTTTTGTTGATCAGAAAACTGTGGTCGAGAAGCAAGAGAAGAGGAACCAGGAGCGCTTAAAGAGAAGAGAAGAGAGGGAGAAAGAGGAAAGGATGAAAAAAAGGTGAGTGCAAATATTTAAAATCCCAGCCAAGTTTGTGAGGGGTTAGTTTCTGTCGTTTTATCTCACGTTTGTTATTTTATAGGACCAGGTCGCGCAGCAGAGAGCAAAGAAGGTAAAGGACAGAGCTCATTCTTTTTCACTGTTTAACCTGTATTTTTTACACTACTTAGGGTGGTGTTGTTCAAATGACACTTAAGTGTTTGATGTTTCGACCAGATCCCGTTCACGTGACCGGAGGAGGAGGCGCTCACGCTCCTCGTCACGAGACCGGCGCCGTTCTCGCTCGCGCTCCAGGGAGCGAAGGAGGCGGCACCGCAGCCGATCCCGCTCACGCAGCCGAGGACATCGTCACAGCCATGAGCCGAGCTCAAGACACAAGTAAATACACCTAGTGTTGTCAGAAGGTTAATTGTACCAGGTGTGTTGTGTCCTTGAGTTTATAATCTGCCTTTGTCCCACAGGTCGTCCAGGGACCGAGAACGCGCGTCCAGAGACCGGTCACGGGACCGGGACAGGAGAGACGGGATGAACGGCAGGTCAGACTCCCGCCGAGCAGACGACAGGGACACGGGGGACTTCTAAATCCCAAAACACCGTCTACTACGACTCCCAGCCTCCTCCTGTCTTTTACCTGTCCATTTTTAATAAATTAATGTTCCATGTAGTTGTTGCCTTTTCCCCTCTCCTCTCTCACTTTCCTCCTTTCTTTGCTTTATTTGTTAACGCAGACCACCTCCATAACCGAGCTGTAATATAAACCATCTCCTGTCTTGTTATAAGTAACCTTTAAATGACTCGGACAAAATCAAACTCAATCTGATCTAAAACGAGAAAAAAAAAATCTAAATTCTCCACTCTTTCATTATCTATTGATGTTTGTTTTAACTGTAAATATGTTTTGGCTTCAGCTGATGCAGTTTAAAGGCCTATCAAGTAGTTAATCCCTCAGCGGCGCTCTTTTGTTGTCATAACATGCATTTTGAATGCATGTTCACATAAAAGTTGATAGTTATTAAATCTCTGAAGCCCACTTAAAGTCTCCCACCTTAAAGATGCTGATCTCTGACCTGTGTCTCATTATTTGAACTAATCAGGTTTTTATTTTATGTTCCAGAAAGTGAAAGTTGTTTCAGTAAAGGATTCATTTGAATTGTATTGGTGGCAGGTTTCTTGTACAAGTTTTCCGACATTGAGTTTTCTTCAGTTTTATTTATCATAATGAAATTTAATGGTATCTTCAGAAATAGTGTTGTGAAGCAGTGATGCATTTAGAGAAAATCAGAAGTCAAACTGAACAATTTGTCCCAACATGGATGTGGCTAGAACTGTAATTAAATGAAAACAGATTTTTATGAATGCACTGCTTTCCCTGATGTGTTGAGTCATTATGTGCCGCTGGAGTTTTATTTTTTTTCTTTAAATTTACATTAAAAGAAAAATTTAATGTCTGAGATTTTTTTTTTCCACCAAGGCGACACATTTCATTTATCATGAACATGAAGAAAAGATGTTTAAATATTTATTTTTCACAGCACCTGCTTGCTTTACAAACTTAATTTACACAACTTGTTACTCGTCCCCAAAACTTGATGTGATTATATCATAATCACCGTGACATGCAGCTCTTCACAAGCAAAAATACGCATCGGCTCACTGTCACACTTTTCAGCTCAGACCCCCAACAGTCCTCTCTTCAGTGACGACGTGTTCCAGGGAAAACGCCATCCTTCATCTCACACTTCATGGTGTTGCAGCTTTACAACGTGCTGCTCTCCAACTTCAGGTCCACCTTCATTTTCTGCTTCTCCATAACTGCCTCCAGCTCTGTGGCTCGCCTGGCATCCTGTGGGAAGTAAAAAGAGATAAACATGATTAATCCCAGCCTGGAAAACACTGCTGCAGCAACAGACTAAAACAACAGAGCAAGAATCAGAAAAGGCTAACAAACTGAAAATATTTTCTACAGCCTGAGACAATGAAAATTAGACGATCTCTCTATCCACAGATAAAAATAAATCTCTATTGACTTTGAATGCTAAACTACCTAAAAATAGTTGATATAACGATCACATTTTGCTGCATGACCCTAACAGCAGGTGGCACCATTGAGTCACCAATTTATGAACAACTCAAACCATCCATCCATCCATCCATCCATTTTCTGTAGCCGCTTATTCCTCCACAGAGGGTCGCGGGGCAGCTGGTGCCTATCTCCAGCGGTCAAGGGGCGAGAGGCGGGGGACACCCTGGACGGGTCGCCAGTCCATCGCAGGGCCACACAGAGACGAACGAGACAAACAACCACACACCCACTCACACCTAAGGACAATTTACCAGCCCAATTAGCCTGACAGTCATGTCTTTGGACTGTGGGAGGAAACCGGAGTACCCGGAGGAAACCCACGCATGCACGGGGAGAACATGCAAACTCCACGCAGAGAGGCCGCAGAGCCGGGACGCGAACCCACGACCTCCTTGCTGCGAGGCAACAGTGCTAACCAACTGCGCCACCATGCAGCCACAACTCAAACCAGATTTTCTTATTTTTAAAATGTGCAAAATTCCAGATGTTTTCTTACTTCTAAATGTTTGTGCTCAAATTAAAATGATTTCCTCCCTGTGCATGTCATTTAAGAAGTTTTACAAATATTACACTGATCATATGTGTTTTTTCTTTTATGATGTCAGAAATGCCACTATTATGTCTATTTCACATTAGAAACAACAAGCTGCATTAAGCAGAATCCTTTTTCATTTGCCTCTAGCTGTGATTTCTGCACAGTGAGCTGACTGTACACTCTGGCGCCCTCTTCTGGAATCACAGCTCGGAGCTCTTCCTTGTTGAGGGAGAAGAGCTGTGCCCCCGTCAGGACTCCCAGACACGTCACCGTCCTGAAGGCGAGGGGGGGCAGAAAACAAAACCAAAGTCAAGCTTCAGACTATTTAAACTATTCATGGCTATATGGCAGGTTATTAGAGGGGCAAAGGAGATTTAAGTTGCCTACTTTTAACTTCTTTCTTTAAATAATATTCATTTTCTTGATATTTTGACTTCAATCTAGACACTTCCAGTTAGTCTCCCTCCTCCCCACTGGCCCTTGGCCTTCCCACAGTGTGGGAGTGGACGTTGTGCCACTCACGGTTCGCTGAAGCCCTTCCCTCTGAGCCACTCGGCCACCTCCTCTGGGGGGGAGTGGTAGTCCAAAGGGACGGAGGTCTCCGAGGACCGCTGGATGACCAGAGGTTTGCCTAGACTGGCCTTTCCATTGGTCAGTCTCTGGAGCAGCTCATCGTTTACCATCATGACTGGATGAGGGAGACACAAACATCGTTACATTTTAAACTATTATAAAACCCTATTAGAGAGGTCTGACAGGTCCATGAGATATGTTTCCTGACATTTATGGATGCAAGTCAGAGATAAGTGACAAACTGAAAAGTTAAACATCCAAATCCTCAACTTATTGAGGAACACTGTTAGAAACGTACAGATGTATTTTCTTACCTTTGTCTGTTTCATCTGCGACTGGTGCGTGTTTGTTGTATGATGGTAAGCTGCGAGGGCGCTGTGGGGAGTGGGAGGGGGTGCTGGACTGGGTAGAGGGACTCGGTAGGACTACTGAGAGCGTCTTGGAGAGAGGAGGTGGAGCTGGAGCCTGCAGGAATGAGGAACAGAGATAACATTAGTACTCGCTGTGGAATGCACAGGTGTGTGTGTGTGAGTGTGTGTGTGAGTGTGTGTGTCTTACACTGGGAGGTTTGCTGGCGACGGGACTCTCTGCGTGAGCCACAGGTTCCAGGATGTTAAAGGGCACAAATCCAACTTGCTCAAAACGATTACGACACTTCCACCAGCGCTTGGATGACTCGATCACCTGTTGGATGGAGGAGCCGCTTTAGCCTTTCTGTTAAAGGATTCATTCTAATAAATGTGCGACTTCATCACCTCCAGAGTCTCTCCCTGCTGCACTGAAAGCTCACTGCTGTTCCTGGCTATGAAGTCGTAGCTGCAGCTGTAGAGTCTGTCAGCATGAGGGGCTGCATCTCTAAAAAACACACAAGGATGAGGTTTGTTCTGAATAGAATGAGTGAAGGAAACCAAGTGACTGATGATGTTAAAGGTGACCTACAATTCACTGTTGATGAGGATATCTGGGGGTCCAAGCGGCTGTTGAAGCTGTAGAGAAACATAAAATGTTGTAATCTGAGCAGAAAACAGAGACCTGCATGAAGATTTGCTGGTAAAGGATTAAGCTGATAAACACACAGTTTGTTCTTTTTTGTGACCTAAAAGGGTCTTAAGTTTCACCAGCTGATGGTTTTGTGTTGCTGTCTGTCTGTAAACAGTGATCCAGTGCAGATGAGAACGTGTCATTATTTCCCTCTCAGTGCTCACATGTCCTGCCTCCCAGTGGAATGAGTCGTGAGCTATATCCTACGCAGGTATTCCATACCTCCTGTTTTACTCGGAGGGCTTCATGTTTGTGCTGTGACTCGACCGGATCCTCCCAAACCTGTCCGTCTGGCCTGGATGCTTCCGGCTTCCAGCCGTCCAAGAACACAGGCGTGTACGGAGCCACGGGCCTCCTGAGCTGAGAGCTGATAGAACACAGACAGTCACTTCCTCTGGCATCACCTCAACTGATTTCTGTATGCTCAGATTTAGTTGCTGCTATTGATTTAAACACCTCTAATGATTATTTGAAAGCTGAGTTCAAATGAGATTACAGAAGCCTCGTGTGTTCACTGATACTGACCGAGGGAGCGTCCAGTTGGAACCCAGAGACGTCCACAGCTCCCGCTCCTCCTCATTCAGGGTGTCTTGCAGCAGCGAGACAGCAGAGCTGGTCATAGCAGGGCTGGACACCGAGGCTCCGAGAGACGGGCCTCCTGTTGTTTTCACCATCTGTTCAACGCACAGAACAAAGAGACAAATCTAACATTATAACCCATTAACCTGCTGAAGCACAATCAGAGGCAGAGACACACAAATCAAATCAAAATACACAAAAGCAGCAAACTAATACACACATACTGTAAAGAGGCCGCGATCTGTGCAGCTGTATGGTTTCACTCAGGTGTGTCAATAAAACACAGATCAAATAAACCTGTTTGATTCGTTTAATCAGGTCTGATTCAATCAAACACCTACAATTCCACATCTGGTTCATAGACATTAGAATGAGGATGTTTTCTGCAGAATTAAAAGAGTAAGAACACAACATTGCTGAGAATTTTGCTCAAAAACAAACTCATTTTGGTCTAAAATCTCCAGTAAAGGACAGCAGCGTGGCCTCAAATCTGAACCAAATGTTTAAAAAGTCCAAACTCATTCCTGCATATAAACAGGATCAAACACTGATCCAGCTCTTAGCTCACTATCTGAGATATTTCACTAACAGATAAACAGGGTCGACTCCAACAGTTAATGGTAAACTTTTACTGGGAACTGCCCTGTGTAAACATTGAAGCAACGTGTCGTTTCCAACAACACAGCTGAACAACGGTGAGACCTTTCCACTATTATGACCTGACACATGCTTAGTGTGTCTGTCTGGTAGAAACCACAGGAACTAAAACAACAAAACTACTGATCTACTAGTTTATTGATCTTCCTCTAAAAGAAAAAATGGCTCCAGTTCAGTCAGTTTGACCGATGTTGAGCTCAGACTTGGTGTCGTGGTCCCCATCACGCGCCACCTGAATATGGGGTTAAAAGTTTGTCTTTAAATATTAGAGTCAACCCTGTTTGTTAGCAAAACATCTCATGAACCACTGGATGGATTTTAAAGAACTGTTAGAAAATTGATGTTCATCTACAACTAATTCACTTTTGGAGTCCTCTCAGTTTAAAATGGCCACGGTGATTTGACGTATTGAAGTTGGTGTGTTTGCAGCTGAGTCGTCTCTAATGGAGACGTGCATGTGCTTAATGTTATTTTCCCATTTGGACCAAAACAGCTATTACCATTATTTATCAGCATAAATTGACCGTATAGATGTATTTTTTAAGGAATGTTAGGTATTTTAGGTTAATTTCGGTTTTCTTAGGTGAAAAGTTATATTTTTTATATATTTTTGTGGTCTATGTATCTTTTTTGAGTTTCTAATCTATTTTAAAGGCACACTATGTAACTTTTTCATATTTTAAAATCTTTTTCTTTAGCCAATCTGTGCTAATTTGACCCTTTACAGGGTTAATGAAAAGTCCCTCAGCCCCATCTGCTGCTTGGATCCAGAATACCACGTTTGTAACTTCAGAGTCTCTGGTCCGGTGCCCTGAAGTCTCACAAAGTCACGTATCTCAGAGGGTTAAGGCTGAAATACACCGGATACCTCAGCGATGCGCCACCTCTTGGCTGCGGTGTTGGCGAGTCTTGTACTCACACAAGACGCGCTCCTGACACAGCGCGCCGTAGGATGCTGCTTGAAAAAATCGTGCGATAGTCACAACATCACGCGGGAATTGAAAACTGGAAGCGGGAAGTGAATTCTTTGTTTATATGTGATCAGAGCTGCCGTCGTGTGTTGTGGGAATCTAATTCTAATTCTTTCAAAATGGGTAAGTCAGTTGTTTAATGGAGCTGTTGTTTATGTGTGCCGTAATGTTTGTGGCGGTTTATTTCTGTGTGCCGTAATAGGAGCCGTTCTGCGTCGTAACGTCGGTGTCATGGTAATGCCAGTGTCAGAAAGTATTCAACATGTCGTGACACACGCGCACAGCTGCGACTGGCGCTCCCTTTTAAACTGGTGCGAGTCTTTAGCGGGCTGGCGGCGTCTCGCGTGTCTGGGACGCGTTGTGGCGAGCTCTGTGTGAGTGATCTGATGGACTAGAATGGTTTTAAATTAAAATAACGCCACGACGTGGCGTGTCGTCGACGTGTCTGGTGTATTCTAGCCTTGAGACTAGCCCAACGTGGCTAGCTGTTATGCTAGCTCCAGAGTGTTTTTAGCTCATGATTCCTGATTTTTTTCCCATCTCTCCCTGCTTGAACACAGCTGATTTCTTTGAATGAGTGATGAACCGCTCCAGTAGAAAGAGTGAGGAGACATTTCAACAGTTAGATTTAGGTGTTTCTGAGCAAAGACAATGCTAACGTTTTTACAGCAGTGATTTAAAATGGACACTAGGGGGAGCTAAAAACAAGCAAAACTGCATAATATGCCTTTAAACATCTTTTTTCAACTCTTTTGTACATTTTTAATGACTTTAGTCATTTAGAGTCCCTGTTAAAAACATTCCTGTCTCTCTGAAGTCATTCTGTTTTTTTCTGTCACTTCCTGGGACATGAGGCCCTTTTTTTTTTTTTAACTTTGTTTTTTATTATTTTTCACATACAACAAACATAACCAAAACATACATGACAGTCAACAACAGCCTGAATAATACAGTCTTTCTTATTTCATTCTTTACCTTCAGTCACTTGCCATCAATGTTTTTAAATTATTATTTATTTATTTTTATTTTATGTGTATGTGTCACTTGCAAAAAGTATCCATTTTCTCCCTTGTTTGTAGAACTTGGGTTCTTTTAATCTGAGCTTATAGGTCATTTTTTCCATCTCTAAAATTTCCTCCACTATCTTGATCCAGTCTTCTTGACTTGGTGGGTCAGGTTTAAGCCAGCTTTTTGTTATTGCTTTTTTGCTTGCCGCTAAGATTATTTTCATCAAGAACATATCCTCGCTTTCCACCACATCCATTATTTTCCCCATGTACAATACCACACAGTTGTTTGGGATTTTATATCCAAGAATTTGATTTATTGTTGCTCTAACTTGCTCCCAGTACCTGGTCATTTTACTGCAACTCCAAAAGATGTGCGTGTGATTAACATCTACTTCTCCACATTTCCTCCAGCAGTCTTGTTGAGTGGAGATTTGTTTACTTTTAATTTTAGGTGTAATGAAATAACGTGTTAAATTTTTCCAACAGAATTCTCTCCATAGAGGTGAGTTTGTTGAATTGTGTTGTACTTCACACATTTGAAACCATTCCTCATCTGTTATTTTAATTGATAATTCTGTTTCCCATTTTTCCTTCAGGTATATTGTTGATTCCTCTCTATTCTCCACCAAAGCGTTATAGAAGGCTGAGATGATTTTAATTCTTTTTTGTAAATATGAGTCTATCACCACTCCGATTATACTGTAGTTTGTATCTAATAATTTGGGTTTAATATGTTTCCTATAGTAATCTCTTACTTGCAGGTATCTAAAAAAATCTTTGTCTTCTAGGTCGTATTTTGATTTCAGCTCCTGAAATTCCATTAATTTTCCATTTTTTAGTAGAGTAATAATTGCAGTGATTCCTCTTATTTCCCATTCTTTGTATGCTTGATCTAATTGTCCTGGTCTGAATTTAGAATCATATCTGAACCATTTTAATAGTAGAGCCTTTTCCTTGAGTTTGTATTTTTCTATTACAATGTACCATGTTTCCAATGTGAATTTAACTATTTGGTTCATTTTGTTCTTCAGCGATGTTACTAGTTGTTTATCCGATAGTAATATTTGGATTTTATATCCTTGTACCTCTTGTTCAATTGTTTTCCAACGAGACTCATAATCTGTTCTACACCAACAAGCAACTGATCTTAGTTGAGCTGCGAAAAAGTACTCTCTCATGAGGCCCTTTTTGACCCCTGTCTGCTTGGTTTATTCACTGGTCAGTCTGTGATCATGAGACTTGTAGATTTATTTAAAGATTTTCATCATGTCCTCTGTATAGCGCTGCTATGATAGACTGCACTCAGTGTTTACAACAATAGCAACAACAGGTGTTGAGGTTTGACTTACAATATCGAGAGGTTTGAACACGTGGTGGACGAGCTCCTCTGATGAAGGACTGGCGATGGTTGATTTCAGACGAGCCTAAATTTGAAAACATCCTAATAAATGAACTCATAAGTTGGCCAGCAGGTGAGACGTGATTTGTTTGGATTACACACCAGAAGGCAGAAGCAGTATTTGAATTTCTGGAAGATATCGATGAACTCCTCCTCTGGTGGGGGGCGAGCTTTTTCAGCAAGTAAAATATCTGTTTTTATCACAAAAAACAAGACAGTTAATCACAGGTCATCAGAGCTTTGTACAACACCTTCAGGGAAAGCAAATTATTTACCTTCAGCATTTTGTTTTTTACTTTTCTTCTTCTTCTTCTTCCTCTGGTTGATGACTGTGGCAGCCTCTCCGGTCTGCTGCAGTTTGGCCATGAAGCCCTCGATGTCATCGAAGCAGTGATTGAGGATCCCCTGAAGAAAAGCAAAGAAGTTTAAAAATAAAAAGCAGCTTTTGTGATCTAAAAGTGATGAGGAGACGTACCACTTCTCTCTCTGCTCGCAGCAAGGACATATCAGGCCCTCCCTTTAATCCATTTGCTGTTTGAAAAGGAAGCAGAGGATTCACATGAGACATATTCATTCTGCTCTCGGCTTCATTTGGAGTTTCTGTCCCCCTTTCACCCCTGAAAGCCTTCCCCTTTTCTAAACACACACACAGAGCCACCTCTGTGCTCCACAGAGAATCCATTGGTGTGAATGAATTTCTTGTTTCTCACCTCTGAGTCCGGGGTAAGGTGGAGGGTTGACTGGAGGGGCGTTCGGAGCATGCAGGATGGGGTGACTCGGTATGTCGAAGGGTTCCAACATCTCCTTTTCGCTCTGAGGTCTGAAAGACGAGAGGAAAAATTCACACACTCATCACAACGTTTGGGCTGAGGGATACAGGTGAAAACAGGCCTGTTGTTTATGGTGGCGTGGCTGATCGCTCAGCACCAGAACGCCCTTCAGCAAGGACTCAAGAAGTCAAACACACATTACATGAATCCATCTTCATTCTGAGATCTTTAAATAGACACAGCATGAGCAGATCTTTGATCGGTTTGGTCATTCAAGCTCTACACTCCCTTATTCACACAATGGATCCTATGAAATCCAAACCAAGCCTTTATTCCACTCAGAAGGTTGAGTTAAACACACGATTGTCTCAATTCATCACCACACACATGATTCAGATTATTAACGTTTTTACTTTATTTTTCTTTAGTTCAGATTCGGCTGCTTAAGCTCCACTGACAGTTCATAGATTCACATTTCTTAAAGTTTATCAGCTGAAACACATAAAACATGTTTCCTTTAACAGATTTCTGATGAAAGCCCTCCACCTGCCAGTCTTACCAGAAGAATCTGCCCTTTCGTCCTTAAAAAAACAAAAAAAAAAGATTCCTTTAAACAGGAAATCCAGAGACTGCTCTGATGCTGTCATCAATCTTCTGCTCTTGCAGCTTTCTGTCACAATGGCCTTGCTCTCTCTGTCACACCTTCTTAAGTTATGTGGAAACCAGTAAAACGAGTCCCTGTCTCTCTCTCTCAGCTGTTTACACTGTCCTCCCTGTGTTCCTCCCTGCCTGCCTTCAAACAGGTGGACTGGTGACACAAGGCTGCTTTGACTGAGTGGAAAAATGAGACATATCAGCAGAAACGGAGGAGAAAATGAACGCGTGTTATAGAAAATGTCAATTATTACCTTCAGCCTATTGCTTGTTCGAGTGTTTTATCATTTTTTCCCCATCAAAGAGGAATACAAATCATAAAACAAGCATGGCAATGTAATCAGATTAGTAGATTTTTACTTTTATGAAAGACATTTGTGTTTTTTAGGATTAATTTGGACATTTAGAGTACCTGAGGTTGTTGGTCATCTTCTTGCTCCTCATGGAGGAACTGGAAATGGCATGGGAAATGTCATCACAGATTTTCTCGGCCTGTGAAAGTAAAACGTCCACTTTAAAGCCTGAACCAAACAAGATGACCCACCACGTCAAACATACAGGGCATGCTCGGACACTCGCCTTCACGGTTTCACAGTGGAAGAAGTGAATGTCAGGCTTCTTCTGGTCAGCGCTCTGACAGACCAGCAGGAGCAGGGATGGGAAGTGTTTCTCTGTGTTGATGGCTTCACAGCGATAGATGGTGTTGAATGTGTAGTTCTCCAGCTCATCCTGCATGAAAACTGAAGGTCATTATAAATGCAAACATTAGTGGTATTTCTCAGCTGAGCACAACATAAATAGACACGTTTTAGCTTTTTATGCATTAAAAATGTCTGCAAAGTTCACACCACAGGAGGTTACTATACTCTTGAATGGAAAACATAAGATTTAGGAATGTGTCTTCACTTGGTGAAGCAGAATAGTACAGTATTTTGGATGTCAGGTCAAACTTCTCTGCTCAACAAGTTTAGTTTTCCTCTTTGTTTTTATTACTTCTGTTGCTACAAATGGTGGCAGAAGTGGGATCAATTTTTGGACCATCCTGTCATCACTAGGCTTTACCAAGGTGGGACCAAGTCGTGGTTTTACCAGTCACAAAGTAAATATCAAGTCTTTCCACTCAAGTCTCAAGTTAAGTAAACTTTCAAGGTGTACAAATCTTGAGTCATGTCCAAGCTTTAACCAAATGTGCATTTTATTCACAGTCATTGGTGTTAAAATCAGAGTTGAGTTCAAAGTATTTTGTATTTTCATTCAAATCAGATCATCAACAAGCTGGGTCTGGGCAATCGTGGATCAGGGAAAAGGAAAGGTTGTTCACTGATCAGGACAGGAGGTCAAGGTTCAATCCAGGTCATGCATCAAAGCATTCTCGGGCAAGACGTCGAACCCCTAATTTCCTTCCAGGTGCTGTGAAAATGACTCTCGCTCTACTTCTCAGGGATTGGTCAAATGCAGAGAACAAATTACACTATGTTGTACTGAGATATATATATGTATGTGGCCACAAATAACTTGCATGTTTATGTTTTTATTGACTTCTCCTTTCTGTGTCCTTTAGTACTTCTGCCTCAAATGGTAGCAGCAGTGGGATCAATGTTTTCACTATATTTTGCACTTCTAAGTTCTATAACTACACATCTCTATTATTATCAATCTTTCAACTTTAATGTTTATAGCAGAGGAAAAACTGCAACATTTCTTCATCATTAATAAAAAAAATCAACAAACGGAACCATTTTGTATCGCTTATTACTTCTGTCACATTGTTTTCCATAGCAGAAACTGTTCCTGAAACTTTGTAATCCCTCTTTTTCTTCTGTTACTCATCTGGATCATACCAAAAACACATTTGCATGAAACCTTTCTTCTGGCTAAATTACCACAACTCAGACAAGAACCAGCCCCGGCTTTGCACGCTGATGATTTTGACCAATTACTTTTTTACTCTTCAGAAAGCTCATCAACAAGACAGGGTGGAGAATTTTAGGCAGAAGGAGATCAAATAAGTTCTATCTGTAAAATGAGGCTCCTTTATCACCGTCCACCTTCAGGTAAATAGTAAACCTGCTCTCACCTGACTTTGGAAATCTCTGAGAAGAATGGCCTCACTGTCAATATCCAGGAACATCTTCTGAATCCATAATTTTTTATTCTCAGCCAGGAATGACAGTCGGGTCTGGGCCTCCTCTACGCCCTGAACATCACCGTTCTGGAGTGAAAACGTCAGCAGGTGCTGCAAATAGTAAAAAATAAGTAGATGATTGGAAACTGAAGACAAAACAAAAACATGTCATGAAATGCTCTTTAAATAGGACTCACGTTAACAAGGTGTCTTGTGATGCCTGTCATTCTTCTGTCTCTGTCAGCTGTGATGAAGACAAAACAAAGACTGTTAAACTGGAACGCAGATCTCCATCTCATGATCTGGTATCGATGCTTGCAGTGGTTTTAATCTCATCCAATCATTCAAATGAGCCCATCCCTCTGTTTCATTCTGTCCTTCCATCCCGTTTCCACCTGAGTAACACACGTTCAGACTGTGGGAGTGAGTAAGTTGTCCAACCAGTCTGGCTACAGCACAATCTCACTGTGCAATCTCTCAGCTCCTTGATGTGGATCATTACAGGACTCACTGGTATTACAGAGAGCAAACATCTGGTATCACTTACACTTCCTTTGCACTGGTTTCAGCAAATTTATACATAATTTAGCACATATTAGTTTATAAAGTCTAAACGACAGTCAATTCTACTTCAGCAATAATGAATTCTACTTCAGCAATAATGTCAATAAATAAATGTGTAAGAAACTCTGATTTTGTTAAAACTGCTGCTCATGCTTCTGTTTGGACTTCTTAAATTAAGAAATATAATAATGAATTCAGCTGAATCAATGAAACTGATAAATGTACAGGATGTTCTTGAGTTAAGTAAATTAGTTAGAAAACTATCAAAGTAAAAATAAATCCACAAAAGAAGTGATTTAGATGGGAAAGAATAAATAGAGACACAAATATAAAACATGTCACAATTCAGTTCAGAGTGAGGTGGTTAAAGTCTGAACTGATTTTAGAATCAAACAGTGGAAAATGTTAGAACAACTTCACAGAACTAGGATGTGAGACGTTGACTCAACATACCTGGGTCTGTAGGCTCCCCCCGCTTTATTTCAGATCTGATTCTAAAACTTTTGCTGAGTCTCTGTGTGACTGCAAGTGTAACCTTCACTCTGAGAAGTATGACAAAGCAAAGGTGTGTCACCTCACCTGGTACAGTCCCGCCCAGACACAACCCTACCTCAGAGATAGAGGTATTTGCTCTGAATCACTCAAATAAGCCTGTTCAGAGTTGAAAATATATAAGATTCAATAAAGTTTGGAAAAACTTTGAAGGATTTGTTTTTTCATTTATTAAAGGCATACTATGCAGTTTTGCTTGTTTTGGCACCCCCTAGTGTCCATTTTAAGTCACTGTCATAAAAACGTTAGCATTGTTTTTGCTCAGAAACACCTAAATCTAACTGTTGAAATGTCTCCTCAGCCTTCTTTCTACTGGAGCGGTTCATCATTCAAAGAAATCAGCTGTGTGGAGAGATTGAAAAATATCAGGAATCATGAGCTAAAAACACTCAGGCGCTAGCATAACAGCTAGCCACATTGGGTTAGCCTAACTCTGATGACTTTGGCTGTGTTCGAATACAGGGGTAGGATGCTTCTGAGGACGTGGACTTGCTGGCCTACCTAGGTTGGGTCCTTGCTCGAACGCTAAGACCGGAAATAAGCGGCTCTGAATTCAGACGGTCTAGCCTCATACTTATCCCCGCCCCTCAGTCCAGTCACTTAGCAACCGTGACAGCGCCGACAGGCAGGCTAAAGCTAATAAAATGGATCTAAAGAAACACTTTAAGCTATTTTATGGTGACTTATTTCCTAAATTTTCATTTAGAAATGTCGATGCAAAAATGTTTGCCAGGTTCAAAACATGAGTCAGAGAGACTGTATTTTTATAAAAATAATTATAGGTAATTTATTTACATATTTAGTTAAGCCTTACAGCAGACCTACAAGCGCAGCACAGATTGAGATCATTTTTCATAGAGAGCCCCCGAATCAGAGCGTCCGGCCTTTTTATAACTCTGATACACTTACACACACACACACACACACACACACACACACACACACACACACACACACACACACACACACACACACACACACACACACACACACACACACACACACACACACACACACACACACACACCAAGTCAATGTAGGAAAAACAGGATGAGTTTCGTAACTCTGCCTTAAATGGTCAGCCTTTCCTCCACTGCTCCTTTCCTGGAATCATGACTTTGCACTTTTCTGATGGAACATCTGGTGTTTCTGAAGAGTTGTTTACGGAGTTCAACTCTGGGTGAAAGTCCTCACTGGACCTCTTATAGTCTCTCTGCATTTTATCAGCTAATATGTGACATATTATTAAAATCCACTTCAGAACATTCAAGCTAGCTTACATTGATTTCTTGTCTTAAATTACATGAAAATAAAACATTCAACCTCTTTTGTGGAGATTTTTATTATTAAACTTCATATACTGTAAAGATAAGAAAAAAAATCCTAAACACAAGCTTTTTATAATCTTTTGAGAAACTGACATTTAAAACTGTACTGCTCTCTGGTTTTTTCTGCTACTGCCGCAAAATTGATGAATCAGTAGAATCAGTAGAATTCAATAAAGTTGAAAAAGAAAAGTAGAATCCAACGGCCGGCACGCAAAGCATCCTGGGATAGCCTTGTCCAGCGAGGATACACCAAACCTGTCCTCGAAATTGGGGTGGAACGAGGACGCATGGATGAGTATCCTTCGAATTCGGACAGCACTCGTCGCGGCGCTGTGACGTCATCGGTCTCGAAATGCGTCCTCATAAGCGTCCTACCCCTGAATTCGAACACAGCCTTTGTGAGACTTCAGGACACTGGACCAGAGACTCAGAAGTTACAAACGTGGTATTCTGGATCCAAGCAGCAGATGGACTGAGTAACTTTTCATTAACTCTGTAAAGAGTCAGATCAGCACAGACTGGCTCAAGGAAAATATTTAAAATATGAAAATGTTACAAAGTGTGCCTTTAATACCATTTTTTCTGAGTTTCTAGTGTCTAATTCCAGTAGGACTGATGCATCAAATAAGAGAATTATCAAATGTTTTTTAGGTCTAAAACTTTAAACCTGACCTGACTGTAATATTTACTTTGTTTGACATTTTACATTTGGGTAAAATAAGGGTCTGAAATCATTTAAAAAAATGTTCTAGATATTACATAATAAAGTCATCAGTAAAAAAATGAGGAGAGAAAAGCAGAAACTAGTAGATCAGTCTCTCACACCACACGGTGGAGGAATTTGGGCTCATTCTTTCACTGTTTGTGGAGGTTTGTGGACATCAGTTTATGTAACGTTCTCTTGAAACCACAAGACGGCGTTTCAGCTGCATTGGAATTCGTGCTCTTGCAACACATTGATTCTTGGTTCTGTTTCATGTTTGGTCCAAACTTCAGCTGTCAGACAGATGGACTCAGAGCTCAAACCATCACAGCGCTCCACCACTGTGTTTTACTTTCAGCCATTTGGAGGAAAACACTGAATTGGATTTCTGTTGAATGTTTTGCTCTATTTTTGTCAAGTGCTGCTTCTTTGGTTTTGTTTGAGCAAACCTTGTTAGCATGCTTTTTTCAAACTTGTTGAACAGTTTCTAGTTGTACTATCATAAACTTTAACAGCTGACTGTACCCTAAAGAGTTTCAGTCCTTGGATTTAGTTTTATTTCTTGGTGTATATTGCCTAAGTTCAAGACTGTAACGCCCCACCTGTGATAGTAAATCAGTAAAACTTGGTTTTGGCATTCAGACATCAATTCTGATTGCTATACTGCCAGACAGGACACACACATACATAGTGGTCAGAGACAGCAACAACAGAGGACACACTGGTGGGTAGACCATCCGTGATGACCAAGTCCAGAGCGTGTCCTCTGTTGTGAGTCGGCTGCGTGACATGTTGCCCATAATAATTCAGAATATTTTAAAACTCTGTTGATAAGGGGTCTAGCATGTAGATTAAAACCCCCAGCTAAAATGATCCTTTCAAAGGAGTTGTGCAAGATTGATAAAAACCCTAAAAATTCGTGAATAAATACTGTAATCTTTATAAGAGGCCTATATATGCTGACACATAAAATCTGAGGAGCATTATAAACAGTAGCAGAATTTTCAGACGTGCTAAAATGTCAGAAGGCACTCACACTGCGACAGATCTAAAGGAGGGTTTAAAACAGACAAAGTGTTTAAAGTGTTTCATGAAAACTAGTCAGTTTGTTGATATGGAACATTCAGATAAAACATGAAGAGCAGACATCAGGAATCATCTTTTTTAAAAGCAACAGTCACTGCTCATCAGTCTGGAAAAAGTTCGGAGGACATTTTCAAATATTTAGGAGTCCATCACTGAAAAATTAATAGAAACATTTGACTAAGTATTAAATAGTCAGGACAGTTGCCAATCTTCCTGAGACAAGTAGAGTCTGAGATTTTGTGAATTTAGCTTGAAAATTGGGTTTTGTGTTCAAGCTGTGGGGCAATGGAGAGCAGTTTTCAAGAAATGTGTCTTAGCAATTGAGAAAAACTGTAATAAAAATGATCACAAAACTAAAATATAAGGTGAAAAATAACAATTTTCTGTGATTTCACAGTGAAATTATTGCAGTTTTTCACATTTTAACCAAATAAAATGAACTATTTGGCACCATCTCCAGCTCTCAACCCACACTGTTCCTCTTTAGCTCAATAGCTCCCCCTAGTGTTCAAAATAGGAAACTACAACAGAAATCACAAGTCAGACAGTGAAGCCACTGGTATCGGTTCCTGGTATTGGGTAACTTTAATCAATACCAGTATCGGTATCGGTACATCCCTACTGTCTTACTTTTCCTTTTTGTTCAGGGGTATTTTATGAGGATGAGTCATTGTTGAGCTCTGGAGGTAATTTTGGTCAGCTGGTCCCTCACTACTCCATGTTTTTGATACTTGTGAATAATGACTCTCACTCAGGGCTGGTTGAAGCTTTTTGGGGGCCCTATATGAGATCAATAGAGGGGCCCTTTTGTTGTGCTGCTATGATGCTTAGGAGTTTAAACCTTCTGATGATTTGTAGCAATGCCTCACTTCGTTACACTTTCAAGAAAAAAACAACTCACTAGGTTCTTGAAACTGAAAATAAAATCACTAAAGCAAATAAATCAAGTTGATCTAAGAAACATAAAACTATATTAAAAGATAAGAAAAACACATACCTCTCATCTACACAGAGGCCATCAATGTTATTTAAAAAAAATAAAAATGTTTATTATAAATTAATTTAGAAATGTAAATAAAATTTATGAATACAAATCATAATCAAAATATTTTGAGAGTAAACCAGTAGCTTGGGCTCCCCCTAGTGGTGGTTTGGCCCTATGCATCTGCATAGTCCTCATAGTGGAAGAAACAGCTCTGCTCTCTGATTCGCTAGAGTCCCACAGCTTTAGAAATACTTTTATAACATTTTCCAGACTGAGAAGTCTCCATTTAGTTCTCATTTGTTCCTGAACTCCATTAGATGGCAGCATAATGTCTGGTTTTTGAGTGTCTTCTACTCCACTTTGTCAGGTTTAAGTGATTTCTTGGTTCAGAACAGGTGTGAGTTAAGTAATCAGGCCTGCTATTTCCACCCCTTATTAATAAACACATTTATTTGCATTATCTTTGTCTAATATTACATTTTGGGGTAATCTGAAACATTCAAAAACAGCTGCTGCTCATTTCACATCCTAACCCTGACCCTAAGGGTTCATTATTCAACAAGACAAAATGTTCTACAGAGCTAAAAGAAGAACACGCACATTTAATTCACAGGATGGAGAAGTGTTGCGTTAACATCTTTTAATAGCCTGTGTCTGTTTGTGCTTCTCCTGATGTGGGCGGAGTCAGGGTCTCAGAGCTAAAGTTGACTTTGTCTAAGGACATTTAGACAACTTTCTGCAAGAAGGTCTTCTTTAGATAACACAAGGTATTTAACTTGTCTCATTCAGTTTGTGAGGGGTGTTTTATGTGTGTGATGTCGCAGTTTGTGAGTTATGAGTAACTGTAGTGTAATATTTACTTTCCAAACAGGCATACGTGGCAGTGTGTGTGTGTGTGTGTGTGTTTGTATTTGACCAGAGGGAAAAAAAAGTCACTACCCGGTCAAAGTGACTAAAAGATTTTATAGTCAACATCTCTGACTAATACTTATTTTCCTCCATTAAAACATATTGTGCAAAAACTCATCAGGTTAAAATCCGAGTCACAAGTTAAATTAGAATAAGGTTTTAATTTAAGCAGCAGAAACAAATAATATGTCATTCTTTTTAAAGTAGGCAGTTTTGATTTGTGTTTACATAAATAAACGTTTCTAATTCGTGTTGACATTTTGACAATACGTGTTTACCATGACAACAAACACTCTCACGTGTCAGAAAATGACATTTTAGATGGCGCTGTGTTTTGCGCCTCAGGAGTTCTAAGTGATTCATGATTTAACAAAAATAAGATTTAATGTAGGAGTAGGAGCAGAAAAGTAACAAAAACTGTAACTGAGCCTATAAAAACACATGTTTAAATATATTAAACTGCAAATGAGTGATATGTTTATGTACTTTATCTTTTTTCTCATATTTTGTTGTGTTTTTATTTATTTGGGACGCAGCCAACTCTCCACATAGCAGGTAGGCGTGGTAAACTGTAGAGCGCGCCAGTAAACGCCGGCGCACTCGGGGGCGCGTCGAGTAGGCGGAGTCTGACCGGCATTAAAATCAAAACGGTCATTGCGCAGCTCAGATTGAGTGGTGAATACACCTTCATGTTGGGGTTTCTGCACTATTTTAGCAGCGTAGTTCTGTATAAACCAATATAGTTAGTACATTCCCGAACAAATTGTTAAAAACGTTGATGTCCTGTCTGAAAGCCTAACACACGAAATCCTCGTCGCCAGCCGTCGCTTCTTGGCCGGATTGTGCGCCGGCTGTTGGGAAAGGAGCGTCTCCCGCCAACTCTTGCATCACGCGGAAGAAACACTCCCATCTGGTTCCGTGTACTATCTAGCCGCAGGAAAACGCGGGGACATTCACCGCCTCGTCTTTTTAATTTGATAGTTTGTCATTTATTTTGATTATCAAGTGTCTTGGTCTCTAAATTACAAAAATCAAACACAATACAACCAGTCGCGGGAGACTTTCTTCGTACCGAACTGTTGAAATCGCACGTGCTGGTTCTCGAGAAGAAAACCCTCTTCTACATCTTTGTTAAAGATATCTCCTGGAAGTTAGGTAAGCTAGTTTGTATTGTATTTAATTTTTTTTGACGTTTCAGTTAAAGTATTTGACAGGAAGATGGTTTACAGTGAGTGCAAAGAAACCGCACATTCTGTATGTATCTCTGATCTGGGTGTACATCAGATATCATTTAACCCCCTGTGTTTTTGTGTTAGTATAAGTACTTTTAAGTTGTTTGAAGTAGTACACGAGGGGACACACTGTTGGATCTCTAATCAGGGATTATTCTAAACCAGGGCAGCAAAGTAAACAGCTAATTTACCACCTGGCTATAGGTAGCTAGCAGTCACCTTTACATTAAGCTAGCAGTGAAGTGTGTATATATTTTAAGGCAACATAATGTTGGTCTATGTCTGATAATAAATAATTCAGTTAGGACTTTGGTGAAACGTGACACAAACCTGTCTTTACAGTTTTATTAAAGTTTCTGTCATGTTCCACCAAAGTACCTGAGAGTTTTCACACACTGCTGCAGGTCTTATCTACATTATAAAGGCTACTTTTAGTATCATACCCATACAATTTTAAGTAATTTTATGATTTAAGTATGTGTGACAGATTGATAATGCATAGAGCCAAACAGACTAATCAGCTTTATTACTTTGTTAGCCTGTTTCAACTTCCAGCTGGATAGTCTGATCGTTTTCTGAAACCCACCATATTTTATTAAAACAAGATGCTCTGGAGAAAGTTTGTTCACATTCGACAGATTAACAGGAGACATTGAAACCAGGGATTCTTCAAAATATGAGATGTTTTTCTGGTTACCAGAACTAGAAATAAAGGCCAGACTTTGATAAAACCTAATAAAAGTTAAAGAATATTATCATCTCTATACTTCTTAGAGGGAATTCAGTAAGTCACAATTAAATATCCAATAAACTTGCTTAAAAAAAATTATCATGTTTTATCTTTGCTCTAATAATTCATCAGGATTAGGTCATCTTATTATTTCAATGTAGAATACTTGTTAATTTGCTATAAATATAGAAAGGACTCGCATAGGATTTATTAGTTAAGTGCCTCGCCTCACCTCACCTTCTTCCGCTTACCCAGGTCCGGGTCGCGGGGGCAGCATTCCAAGTCGGGCAGCCCAGGCCATCTTCTCCCCGGCCAAGTCCACCAGCTCCTCAGCTGGGACACCCAGGCGTTCCCAGGCCAAACTGAAGATGTATTTCCTCCAGCTTGTCCTGGGTCGACCTGGGGGCCTCCTGCCGGCAGGGCATGCCCAGAACACCTCCCGAGGGAGGCGTCCAGGAGGCATCCTTACCAGATGCCCGAACCACCTCAACTGGCTCCTTTTGACTTGGAGGAGCAACGGCTCTACTCTGAGTCTCTCCCGGATGTCCGAGCTCCTCACCCTATCCCTAAGGCTGAGCCCGGCCACCCTGCGGAGGAAACTCATTTCAGCCGCTTGTATCCGCAATCTCGTTCTTTCGGTCATTACCCAAAGCTCATGACCATAGGTGAGGATTGGGACGTAGACCGACCGGTAAATCGAGAGCCTTGCTTTCTGGCTCAGCTTCTTCTTCACCACAACTTATCGGTTCAGCGTCCATCACTGCAGACGCTGCCCCAATCCCCCTGTCGATCTCCCGCTCCCTCCTTCCCTCACTCGTGAACAAGATTAGTTAAGTGATTAAATATAAAAGAGGGGAAAAAATAAAAAATATATTTTTATTCTTTATTGACATGATCTCTTTTCCTTTGTACTAATATTTTTCATACAACACTTAATATGGTATCTTTAGTTGAAGCTTCGTTTGTGTTGCGGTCCAGGGCACATTTTATTTAGGATAAAGGTCAGGAATGGCTCAATTTGAACTCGGTGAAATGTTTTTAGGTACTTGAAGCACATGGTCTGTTCTGAGATGGTATCAGAATCTAGTTTGAAAGCTCTCTTCTTCTCAGATGGAGAAGCAGCCATTGCCAACTGATGAGGACAACGCAGCCGTAGAGCTTGAGGGTGACGGCTTCGCCCCGGAGACGCAGCAGGGCTCCTCTGAGCCGCCCTCTCGGGCAGGATGGAACAGTAAAATCGAGTACTTTTTGGCTCAGGTGGGATTCAGCGTCGGACTTGGCAACGTCTGGAGGTTCCCGTATTTGTGCCACCAGAATGGAGGAGGT
This sequence comes from Callopanchax toddi, assembly GCA_006937965.1. Lineage (NCBI taxonomy): Eukaryota > Metazoa > Chordata > Actinopteri > Cyprinodontiformes > Nothobranchiidae > Callopanchax > Callopanchax toddi. The sequence continues at coordinate 53,882 of SSNR01000300.1, forward strand.
AAATACTTCAGTCTGTGTTTTCTTTTACAAGAAACAGAATGTAAACTTTGTGGATGTAGAGAGCAGCTGTTACACTGATGGGAGAGCAGGTCATCAGCGTTCTTACTGTTAAATGTTCTTATCTTGTGTTAGACACTGAAGTAATGGAAGAAACACTTTGATTTGAGTCGAGTAAATAAACCCCAACAGAAGACTGTAGTTTTTTCCTCTATTTGGTGAATTTTGCTAACTGAACATTGTTGTATTTTTACCTCAGGAGCATTCCTGCTGCTATATATCTTGCTGATGCTGATTGTGGGAATCCCCCTGTTCTTCCTGGAGCTAGCAGCCGGTCAGGCCATCCGACAGGGAAGCATCGGCGTGTGGAAGTACATCTCCCCGAAGCTCGCAGGCATCGGCTACTCCAGCTGTGTGGTAAACAGATGTTCCTCTCTTTAATACTGTTGTGATCCTGGAAGAGCATGATGCCACATGCTTTCCTTGGATCGCTTTGTTCAGCATACTTCTGCTTCAGCCACAAATTTTCTCTTGGAAACATTTGCTTCCAGCAAAAATCTACTTCCAAGCTTTTTCATTTTCTTTACAAAAAATTCATAAATGAGATCTAAAACAGATTTTTTTTTTTTTTAACTTTTAGCAAAGAGTTGGTTTGGTTCGAATCAAATGCATGTTTCTACGTGTTGGAAATAACTTGTATCTGTAGACAGAGCAATGATTTAGATGGTACAGCTTCATATGAAACTTTTTACCTGAACTTATTTGGTATTCCTGTTCTGAATTCTTCAGGTTTGCTTCTTCGTGGCACTCTACTACAACGTGATTCTCGCCTGGAGTCTTTTTTATTTTGGGAACTCTTTTCAGTACCCGTTGCCTTGGACAAAGTGTCCAGAGCAGGACAACGTCACAGGTAAATGATGCTAGAGGTCAAAACTGTTAAAGGCATTCAGTTATAAATGTGTCTCATGTTTGTTTGTCTTTTGAATAACGGTAAAAGAATGCGAGATCAGTTCTCCCACATCATACTTCTGGTACCGTAAAGCTTTGGACATCACGGACTCCATCGACGAGGTCGGCTCTTTCAATGTGTACATCGTCTGCTGTCTGCTGCTAGCCTGGACCATCGTGTGCCTGGGAATGTTCAAGGGAATCAAGTCCTCCGTCAAGGTATTTAGCTTTTAATCATGGATGTTCTTGACTTAAATAAGCGTTTAATTCGTCCTACAAACCCTGACTTACTGACAAATGTTCTTCCTCTTGTTCTCTGTGAGGATTTTGGTTAAATCCCTTTCACATGCTGAGCCTGGAATTCAGAGTTCCAGTTTGTAATGGAATTCGTGCAATGTGTGGCTTAAGTGCCGACCCACATCAAGCTAAAACCCAGTGATGTGTTATTCATTCTTTTCTTTTTTCTCTCTGCACCGTGTCAGAAAAACAACACATTTTCAGGCCTGGCCTCTACATATCAGTTCACCATAACAGACTGAAACATAGTTTATAAAGTGGTGTCAACTAAAATAAATGCAGAGAAAATGAAATCTGCATTAAAGAAGATGGGTTCTTTTTTTGTTGCACATCTACAGTTTTACATAACATGATTTTGTTGGTAGAATTATTTAGAAAATCCTTCAAAATGGCCAAAAACGTCATTAATACATAATGGGCTGTAAGTTTTATTTAAATTACAGTCGAGAGATGGCTTTTTTATAGCTAAAACATTTTCTTTGTTTTCAGTTTTTTTAATGTATTTTTCTCAGTAACTTGATGAAACATAGTTGGTTAAAGAAATGTTTAGTTTGAATCCAGTCAGCTCCATGTTCTGTTGCATCGTCGGTAATTCATAAATGCTGCATCTTAAGAACTAGCGCTGAAGCTTTCGAGCATCGGTTCCCAAACTTTTTTTGCCGTTCACCCCTTCTATGTCCCAACCATGTTGACGCCCCCCCGATCCCCCTAGGGATGGGAACCTTTCACATTTGAACTAATTCCGAATCAATACCGGCACTTAACGGTACAGGGCTCTAGACTGCGACCAATTAGGTTGGAAATGCGACCACATTTCTAAAAGGTGCACCAGTGCGACCGGCTGTTTGACGAAGAAAAGTCTTCCTGTGCTTCATGCATTAGACCAGAGATACTCTGAAATACAAATCTTAACGGGACACCTCAAAATCTATGAACAAGTCGCCAAACGAGCAGAAGCGCTGCTTCATCAGAGAAGCTCAGGACTCATGATGCAGCCCATGAACCAGTGTGGTTCAGAAAAAAAAATAAAAAATCTGCGACGCTGAACGTCTCCCTGTGGTTCAACCACAGAAATGCATTAAACCAGAGGTATGGAAATATTATTCTTAATGAATCACCCCGACGCTGTCACCGAGTGATTCAGCGGTTTGGACGGAGCGGGGCGAGGGGGAGAATTACACCCCTAAACTATTTCTAACAGCGTCACGCTGCAGACACTAAAACAGCAGTCAGCTGTAGTCAGATCGTCGGTGTGTAACGAGGATGATATTGGACTGACAACGTGGATTTAATGAAATAAGCTCAGGAGGAAACGGTGACACGCAGATCAAATGTGTGGCTCGACTCTCACAAGTCAGAGTGTCACTAAAGATCAATTTGATTATTATTCTGCCGATTTACTTGTAGATTGTTTTCCAGAATATTTGTTTTTATGTGGAAAAACTACTAAGGCTACACAATATATAGAAAATCCACCGTGATCGATGGGCATATCGCAGAACACGACGGAAACGGCAATAAATATTTGGCTCAAATGTTTCCATTTACACATCAGTTGTTTGTAAACTGATGCATTGTGTCAGTCACATGGGCGCTTGAAGTATTTGACCAATCAAATAGCCCTTCCAATCAGATGGTTCTGTTTATGTTAGATTTCCGCCCTCTTAAGTGGAGGGTAAACACCTGGGTTAGCTTAGTGGCTGAGGGAGAGAGAGATGTTGGTGACGACGACGGCCTTGTGGTTAAAAACGGCACGTCTTACTTAGGTTACAAGAGAGACGACGTTCTACAACCACAGGTACTCTGCAAGACAGTTGTGGCAACCACGAGGGTGTGTGTGTGTGTGTGTGTGTGTGTGTGTGTGTGTGTGTGTCTGTCACACCCATCTACCCCGCGTGTTCTCTGAGAGATGGTAGAAGTAAAACTGAACAGAGGTCCTGCTCAACAGGCAGGTGTACACAGAGTTACTGTTTGCAGGTTTTATTTCTTTAGGAGACATATTTAAAGCTATTTTATTTTACAAAAACACTACTTTTGGAAAAAAGCCTGATACACAAGATTCTTTGTTTTGCACATAAAGAATGTTTTGTTAATACTTTTAAATTCCCTGCAGAAACACACAGAACTTTGTTGTACTTGTGAAAGTTAAATAAGTCATTACATTTAGAAACATGTGGTTGATTTGTTGACTTATTTGTCGTTTACTTTGTAACGACTCGCCTTTTAGGTTATGGTTGGAATGGAAATGTGCAATTCAGAAAAACAAGACGGATAAAATGATATTTGGTCAAAATAAAATGGAAAAACTAAATTAGGGGAAGGTATTTCATACAGCCCTACTTTATGACACGTGATGTCGTCATCGCAGCATTAAGCACCGTTACTGCACATCGCAGGTCTTCCTAGTATCATGCAGCTCTACTTCACGATGTTTGTAGCTCATCGTTTTATTTAAAAGATGATCAAGTGTGGACAGCGCTTACCTGAAAACTCTGTTAGCTTTTTGATTCAAATAAAAAAGAAAATAAATTTATTTGATTCACTTGCTGAATCACTTCAGCCCTACATCAGTATCTAATTGGTCTACCTGCACTAACACTGGTGACAGTTTGTACTGCGCATAAATAAATGAATGAATCACGTTTGATGCCACTTGGCTGACTGAACATCCACGCGAGACTTTCAGAGTTTAGCTGCCTTGAGTCATCATTAAAGTCCCGTCTAGAATTATATAAGTAATCTCCAAACCTGATACTCCTGTTCCAAAGTTTTGGTCTTTGGGGAAAATATGTTGATAATCCATAGACTTGAGCAGAGAAATGATGGCGTCTTCTCCTCATCCTCCAGGTGATGTATTTCTCCTCCATCTTCCCGTACGTGGTGCTGATCTGCTTCCTGATCCGAGGCCTCCTGCTGGACGGCGCTCTAGAAGGAATCACCTACATGTTTTACCCCAAGGTAAGATAAAACATCTGGCTGGATGAAAAGCAGGAGGCAGGTGTGGATATTTCCCTCATCACATCTTTTGTTTATTGTGCTTTTCCAGCTGGAGATCTGGGCGGACGTGCAGGTGTGGCGGCAGGCGGCGACTCAGGTGTTCTTCGCTTTGGGCCTCGGGTTCGGCTCCATCATCGCCTACTCCTCGTACAACCCAAAGAACAACAACTGCCACCGCGACGCCTTCACCGTCTCGTTTATTAACTTTCTGACGTCTGTGCTGGCCACGCTGGTGGTGTTCGCTGTGCTCGGCTTCAGGGCCAAAAATAAGGTGATGGCGTGTGTGAGCAGGTACGTTTAGTAGAATAACATGGAAAAACTACTCGGTTAGAGCTAGATTCCAGACTTATGAGTGTGTTTTGTTTGTTTTAGTAATCTTAAGATATTGTCGAAGCACAGTGGTCTAGTGGACTCACACCTGCTGCCCACCTTCAACTACTCTGATCCGGGATCTGTGGCTCTAGAGGAATACACCACCTGGTTTAAACAGAATGGAAAAAGTCTCTCTGTGAATTTTACCAACTGTGATCTGGAAAAGGAGATGCAGAAGGTAAGAATTCATCTCCTGGACTTTTCTATTGTGTTGCGTTTCAGTGAAACTAAAGCAGGCAGTGTTTCTGTCCAGGGTGTGGAGGGCACGGGGCTGGCTTTCATCGCCTTCACAGAGGCCATGACGCTCCTACCTGGAAGCCCCTTCTGGTCCGCGCTCTTCTTCCTTATGCTGCTCAACCTGGGTCTCAGCACCATGTTTGGTACCATGGAGGGCATCCTGGCCCCCCTCAGGGACCGCTTCAAGTCTCTGGCTAAAAACAAGACCAAGCTCACGAGTAAACACCAGATTTTTAACTTTTTTTAAACATCAAGCATTGTGTATTTAGCGTATTTTGTCACAGTTTAGTGTGTCAGTGAGAGGTTGAAGGGTTGTTTTTATCCTGACACTTCTGTCTCTGTTGTCAGTTGTCAGCTGCGTCATCGGCTTCCTGATCGGGATCCTCTTCACGCAGCGCTGTGGAAACTACTTTGTGATGATGTTCGACGACTACTCCGCCACTCTTCCTCTCATCATTGTTGTTGTGTTTGAAACCTTCAGCGTGTCTTGGCTGTATGGAGCCGACAGGTGAGGTTTCTGGTCAGACTCCAGGGGTCTGATGGTTGTTTTTAAACTACTCTAACGTGATTTATTATTCCCAGATTCCTCGACGACATAGAGAAGATGCTGGGCTGGCGTCCTAGTGTTGTTTATAAGTACCTGTGGAAATACGTCTGCCTGTTGGCGATGCTGAGCCTGCTCGGCGCCACCACCATCCGCATGTTTATAAGTACCCCAACTTACATGGCGTGGAACCGGGAAACGGTATGACGCACTTTGGTTTCTGCACCTTTTTTAGGTTAAGTCGAGTTTTGGCTGAGTTATGAAAACAGATTTTGACAGTAGAGCCACAAACATGTTGAGCCTTGATTAAAGCCAGCATGCTTTTTTGTTTTTATCCTGCTTAAATGCACAATAAGAACAAAACTAAACGAGCCACGTCTTGCTTTTTTCCTTAATCCTTTATTTTCACATGAGATGAAGAACATAATGAGTGAGTAAAGCCGTTGATGTTCCTGGTTTCTGTCCCTCAGGCGTCTGAGGATCACCTCCCTTATCCCGGCTGGGCTCTGGCCGTTCTCTCGTTGCTCATCATATTTGCCATGATGCCCGTCCCAGTGGGGTTGATCCACTCCATTCTGCTGGACAGAAAAAAACACAGAGACACGGAAACGGGCCAATACAGCATCGTAAACACGGACGAGACCCCGATGTCAGAGCTGGACCTCAGTAACGGCTTCACGGCCTCTGCTTCCTGAACGCTGGGCGGTGAGAGAGCGTGCATTCCAATAAATAAATAAATAAATAAATAAATAAGCCATTTTATAAGACGTTTAAATTATCCAACAGCTTTTATCATGTGAGACAGAAGCTTTTATTTTTAATATTTAAAAAACTTTCCCCCCTACTTTTATTTATACTGATGTTCACCAGAGTTTAGTGGCGTTTTTAAATGTTCGTTATCTTTCTGCTCGAATAACTTAAAAAGTTAGTTGGATGGAAAGTATGGAACCAAAAAACAAAAAAGTGTTTCTGCATGGAAACTGCAAAGTGGAATTAAATTCTGCCAAAATCAGCCATAGCATCATGAGTTATGTTATATTTATCCTACAGTTTACAGTTTTATACGTTTTTAAACGGACATGTTTCATGTGTGGATGTTTTTTGTGATGTTACAGCGTTGAACTTTAGATCAGACCTGGAATGAATTGGAATTAAGGGCTACTGTTAACATGTAGGAAACTGTGAATCACATCAAGCTGGAACGGAGTATGATGGGTCAATTTTTTTAAAACACTTTTTATATAAGATTAGCTTTATTTTGGAGCAATATTTCCATAAATGGTACAACAAATGTGACAGTTCTTTCGTGCTGTTTTGTTATTAAAATATCTTCGTTTGTCAGATTTGACTTTTTATCCTGTACAGTTGGTTTTTTAAGACACTACCAAAGATGTCTGCAGATCATCATCTATAATGTGTTGTTTTTAAAAAAAAAAAGTGTATTTTTTTTATCTGATCACCAAAAATGATCTAATTATCTCCATGTTTCAAATCCAGCTTTAGCTAGTGTTCCTGCAAAAACTGATTTCTAAGAAAGTAAAACAACTTTGTTTTTAGACATTTAAAATTATTTTTGTCTGAAAAGAAAATATATTCTTACAGCCCTACTTGAAATAATCCAAATCTTCTTGAATATGGTCAAATTTTCTAGGTTTGAGCAAAAATAAATTCTGCCAATGAGGTAAGCAAAAGTAGTTTGGCTAGATTCCATAAAAATAGCTTTTTTTTCTGCATTTAGAATAACTTGCTAGTAATCTATTTGGCATATTTCAAGTAGAGCTGTAAGAATATTTTATTTTCAGACAAAAATAAGTTAAAATGTCCAGAAACAGGGCTTTTTTCTTTCTTTCTTAGAAATCAGTTTTTGCAGTGCACCAGATCACATCAGTGTTTATCGCTGGAAAAATCACAAAATACTAAGTCTGTTCTAATGTGACCTTTTATTCAAAGATGTCCATGTTATTAAAGTATTAAGTTCTTAATGGGTCTGTTAGTGGTGTCAGAGGATTTGATGGACACTAAGTCAGCATTCTGTTACAGGTTCATCCTTCACCCGTATGCTGACTGAATGAGCTTCTTTTAATGTAGATATGTACAAAACATGTAAATATTAAATATAATGGGAGTTTCAGCTTTTAGTTGTAAATTAGGAATGTTTGTTTCTTATTGTTCAGCTCAATATCATAAAACCAGTGGTTTCTGAAGCAGCCAGGAATCAAACATGTTGCAGTTTTTGTTCTAAAGTTCATGATGTGAGCTGATGGCTGATTTAGTAACATCAAAACAACTTTCTCTGTTGTTTTCTAAAGTTGCAGCGTCGTTTTATCTTGTAGGTTGGATGTAATCTCTCATGTTTCCAGTCAGACTTTGAACATGGATGCTGATGTTTTCTGAGTGCCTTGGAGAGAACAGTGTTAGTTTTCAGTCCAGTTTTTGTATGAACAGTTTGTAGAATGAGGTAAAGAGTTTGTCACTTGTTTTAATAAAAATAAATTTTAATCTGCTCGTCACCATTGATTCCCTCTTCAGTCTGATTTTTACAAAACAAACCTGTAGTTAAATAGATTATAGATGTACAGTGGTGTGAAAAACTATTTGCCCCCTTCCTGATTTCTTATTCTTTTGCATGTTTGTCACACAAAATGTTTCTGATCATCAAACACATTTAACTATTAGTCAAAGTTAACACAAGTAAACACAAAATGCAGTTTTTAAATGATGGTTTTTATTATTTAGGGAGGAAAAAAAATCCAAACCTCCATGGCCCTGTGTGAAAAAGTGATTGCCCCCTGAACCTAATAACTGGTTGGGCCACCCTTAGCAGCAATAACTGCAATCAAGCGTTTGCGATAACTTGTAACGAGTCTTTTCCAGCGCTCTGGAGGAATTTTGGCCCACTCATCTTTGCAGAATTGCTGTAATTCAGCTTTATTTGAGGGTTTTCTAGCATGAAGCGCCTTTTTAAGGTCATGCCACAACATCTCAATAGGATTCAGGTCAGGACTTTGACTAGGCCACTCCAAAGTCTTCATTTTGTTTTTCTTCAGCCATTCAGAGGTGGATTTGCTGCTGTGTTTTGGGTCATTGTCCTGCTGCAGCACCCAAGATGGCTTCAGCTTGAGTTGACGAACAGATGGCCTTCAGGACATTCTCCTTCAGGATTTTTTGGTAGACGGTAGAATTCATGGTTCCATCTATCACAGCAAGCCTTCCAGGTCCTGAAGCAGCAAAACATCCCCAGACCATCACACTACCACCACCACATTTTACTGTTGGTATGATGTTCTTTTTCTGAAATGCTGTGTTACTTTTACTCCAGATGTAACGGGACACGCACCTTCCAAAAAGTTCAACTTTTGTCTCGTCGGTCCACAAGGTATTTTCCCAAAAGTCTTGGCAATCATTGAGATGTTTTTTAGCAAAATTGAGACGAGCCTTAATGTTCTTTTTGCTTAAAAGTGGTTTGCGCCTTGGAAATCTGCCATGCAGGCCGTTTTTGCCCAGTCTCTTTCTTATGGTGGAGTCGTGAACTCTGACCTTAATTGAGGCAAGTGAAGCCTGCAGTTCTTTAGATGTTGTCCTGGGGTCTTTTGTGGTCTCTCGGATGAGTTGCCTCTGCGCTCTTGGGGTCATTTTGGTCGGCCGGCCACTCCTGGGAAGGTTCACCACTGTTCCATGTTTTTGCTATTTGTGGATAATGGCTCTCACTGTGGTTCGCTGGAGTCCCAAAGCTTTAGAAATGGCTTTAGAACCTTTACCAGACTGATAGATCTCAATGACTTTTGTTCTCATTTGTTCCTGAATTTCTTTGGATCTTGGCATGATGTCTAGCTTTTGAGGTGCTTTTGTTCTACTTCTCTGTGTCAGGTAGCGCCTATTGAAGTGATTTCTTAATTGAAACAGGTGTGGCAGTAATCAGGCCTGGGGGTGGCTACAGAAATTGAACTCAGGTGTGATAAACCACAGTTAAGTTATTTTTTAACAAGGGGGGCGATCACTTTTTCACACAGGGCCATGTAGGTTTGGATTGTTTTTCTCCCTAAATAATAAAAACCATCATTTAAAAACTGCATTTTGTGTTTACTTGTGTTATCTTTGACTAATAGTTAAATGTGTTTGATGATCAGAAACATTTTGTGTGACAAACATGCAAAAGAATAAGAAATCAGGAAGGGGGCAAATAGTTTTTCACACCACTGTATATTCAACCTATTTGCTGATATTTTCCATGTTTCCATTGAGTTAGTTGTAATAAATCAGTTTTCGTTTGTCTCATTACATTTTTTGTTGTTGACAGCAGTGAAGAACATTCTGTTCTCAAACCTCTGTTACTTGCTGTTCTTTCTGAATCATCTGCTGGGAAAACCGCAGCGCATCAGGACTTGAGCCAAGATAAATAATATCTGCAGAGCTGAGTTCAGGAGGACATGTTGTGTTTAGTCCCAGGTCAGTATTGTCTCTGTTTTAAGGACTTCACTTTGTCTGGGGTCTCTACAAAAAAGTGCAGGTGGGCTGAGACGAGGACATCTGGACCTGCTGAGACGGCTGTCCTGCTGCAGCTCCAGCTTTATGAGGGAGGGGTGGGAATGGAAAACTACAACGTTACTGGAAGGTGTTTCAGTCCAGAACACTAGGAGGATCAAATATCAGGCTATTAACATGATAAACATCAAAATAAGTGTCTGTGTGCAGATCTGTTTAGATTTAACAAATATCAGAAAACACTGCATCCAGAATATAAAACATTTAAAAACAGTTTAATGCATTCTACAAAATATAAAGCTGTGCAAAAGTTTCAAGTCATCCTTTTTTGTTTCCAAGCAGCCTGACTTTATTATAGTAATATTTTTTTAATTTTTAGGCACCTTAACATCCAATGTCAAGTGACAAGACGATTGAAAACTAAAATCCCATTATCAGAGTTTAGTGGCTTAAAATGAAAAATTCATCTGAAAGTATTCAGATATACTGGACTGAAAAAATAAAGTTCAAATAAAACATTTGAAAGACCTCCAGAAAGATAAAAATACTGACAAGTTATTTTAAAGGCGCACTATGCAGTTGTGACTTGTTTTTAGCACCCCCTAGTGTTCGTTTTAAGTCACTGTCATAAAAACGTTGGCATTGTTTTTGCTCAGAAACACCTAAATCTACCTGTTGAAATGTCTCCTCAGCCTTCACTGCTTTCTACTGGAGCGGTTCATCACTTATTCAAAGAAATCAGCTGTGTTCAAGCAGGGAGAGATGGGAAAAATCAGGAATCATGAGCTAAAAACACTCCGGAGCTAGCATAACAGCTAGCCACATTGGGTTTGCCTTACCCTCTGAGATACGTGACTTTGTGAGACTTCAGGACGCCGGACCAGAGACTCAGAAGTTACAAACGCGGTATTCTGGATCCAAGCAGCAGATGGGGCTGAGGGACTTTTCATGAACCTGTAAAGGGTCAGATTAGCTCAGACTGGCTCAAGGAAAAGATTTAAAAATATGGAAAAAGTTACATAACTCAGTTACATAACTCAGTACCAGACCTGTAGAATTAGGAAATCACTTCAATAGAACCTGTCTGACAGCATGAAGGAGGCTAAAAGATCTAAAAAAACCAGCACATCATGCCCCATTACAAATAATTTAAACAACAAAATAACCCAGAACATTTAAAGCACTTCAGGCCTCATCTGGCTAAGGTTGAGGTAAAAAAATCATCATTCAACCTCTTCTAACCCAAAACAACACACTGATGCCAGATCTACATTCTCTACCAGAATAAGAATAACCCTAAAGTTCTTTTTGACACCATCTCCAGCATCGTCTCTCCTCCTCCTCAGCAGCCCAGGTATCTTCAGCTGATGACTGCAACATGTTCCTCCATTACTTTGTAAACAAGGTTCTAAATCTGAGATCCAGGATTCCACCAGCTCCACCATCAGTGAGGAAACCTCTCGGTGCTCCGAGTCCTTTACCTCCTTCTTCACAATCTCACTAATTGAGTTGATTCTGTGATCAGTCAGATGAAGCGTTCATCATCTTCATCAGATGTGCTTCCTCACTCTGTATTAGTCGGGTCTCTTCCCTCTATTGGTCCGTCTCTGTTGTCCATAATCAACAGCTCTCTAAACCAAGGCTGTGTTCCGTCCCACTTTAAAAATGCAGTGGTGACTCCACTTTTAAAAAACCCCAATCTTGACACCAGCTCCCCCAGTAACTACAGGCCCATCTCCAAGCTTCCCTTCATCAGTAAAGTTCTGGAGAAAGTTGTTGAAACTCAGCTCAGGTCCTGGTTCTCCAAGTCAAAGATCTCCGACCCCTTCCAGTCCGGCTTCCTTAAGAAGCACTCGACTGAGACCGCTCTAGTCAGGGTTTACAACGACCTCCAAATAGCTGCTGATGCAGGTAAATGCTCCATCATGATCCTGCTGGACCTCAGTGCAGCCTTCAACACCGTGGACCACAACATCCTACTGAACAGGTTCAAGGTTCTAGCTGGATCTCAGGTTCTGCATTAGACTGGCTCACCTCCTCTCCAACAGAACTTTCTCTGTGAAACAGAAACCGTCTCTTCAGACACGGCCTCCCTAACCTGCGGGGTTCCACAAGGTTTGGTTCTGGGGCCTCTACTGTTCTCATTCTATATCCTTCCTTTAGCTGGCATCATCCAGTCCTTCTCTGACATCCAGTACCACATCTACGCTGATGACATTCAGCTGTATGTGTCCTTCTTGCCCCACCAGTTAGACAGACTGGCCACACTGGTACTCTGCCTGACCCAGATCAGTAACTGGCTGTCCAGCAACTTTCTGGTTCTGAACGCCAACAAGACTGAGACCCTGTTCATTGCTCCTCCAGATCTTCATCCTAAAATTGAACAGGAAATATCTTCCTTCTGCTCCTCAGCCAAGCCCTCAGTAAGAAATCTGGGAGTTATCTTTGACTCAGTTCTAAACTTTGATTCTCACATTAAATCCATCCCTCGCTCCTGTTTCTTCCACTTAAGAAACATCTCAAAACTCCGTAAAATAATCTCAACTGCCGACCTGGAGAAAATAATCCATGCCTTCGTGTCTTCACGCCTAGACTACTGTAACGCTCTCTTTACCGGTCTGAACAAATCCTCCCTCAAACGTCTTCAAACCATCCAGAACGCAGCAGCTAGACTCCGGACTAAATCCAGCAGGCGAACTCACATCACCCCGATTTTAAAGTCCCTTCACTGGCTCCCTGTAGAATTCAGAATCCAGTTTAAAGTCCTGGTTCTCACCTACAGAGCTCTAAACGGCCAGGCTCCTAACTACTTATCTCAGCTTCTTTCTCCACACACAGTCTCTCGTAACCTTCGATCTTCATCTCAAAACCTGCTGACTGTTCCGCGCACCAAACTAAAAACCAAAGGGGACAGGGCCTTTCAGGATCTGGCTCCCAGACTCTGGAACAGCCTGACCCTGAAACTCCGTCTCTGCAGCACTGTGGAGGCTTTCAAAAACACCTAAAAACTCACCTCTTCATCCAGGCTTTCCCTAACTGATCATGTAGAGATTTGACTGTGTTTATATTTTGTATATATTTTGTGATCCTGATTACATTTTGTGCCTGCTAATGTTTTATTCACCTGTGCTTTGTAATATCTGATTATACCTGTATAGCGCTTTGTGATCTGTTTCTGCGAAAGGCACTTTAAAAATAAAATTGACTTACTTACTTAAACTCAAGGGATAAACCAGTGTTTTAACACAGAAAACTCACCACTAAATTGTCATAAAGACACAATTTGTTCTTATTTTTTTGAGTCTATAAAATGCTGACATATAAAATTGTATTTGAGCTCCAACAAGGTGATTCACGGAGCTTTTAACATGTCTGCAGATGATCCGCTGTCCTCCCTGTTTCTTAATGATTTCCAGACCCTGCTTGTATTTAATGTGTATCTTCTCTACTAGTTTCATTTTTAAATCAAATAAACATGCTGTCATTTTCTGCTGCAAGGACTGACAGCCAAAGTCCAGAGAAAACCTTGAATAAGTTTCAGAAAGTGGAGAAATGTTGAACATGAATGCATGTAACTCTAGCTGGATGAAAAACTAAATATAAAGAAGTTTAACGTCGTTTAAAACTTTATTTATAAAAAATGAAGTCAGTTTTAATTATTTTGATTTTGCCTCTGTGTTGGTAGAGATCTGCTTAATTAAATATTCCATCAGCTAGATGCGCTGCCATTAAATGAATAGATTCTTTTATTCTTAAACCTAAAGGTTCACATTTAGAAATGAATTCAAACCTCTCCTAAAGTAGCTGAATGGTTGTGTGAGAGCAAAAGGGAAGCTTTGGTGCACCAGCTGTTGTCTACATGTTTTACGCTCACATGATGGACTCCTCAGGTGTCCCTCAGTAATAATTGTGTGTCTGGGGACGTGAGTCGTCTTGGATCTGGTCTCACTTCAGTCAGCCTGAGAGGCAGAGCAGACAACACCCAGCTGAGAGAAAAACAGCATCCAGCTCCAGCCTCAGGTAAAAACATCTCATCTATTTAAAACGTTAAAACTTTACTGTTTGGAACTGAACGTTTGTGTTTATTTATTAGAGAAATAATGTCTCTTTTTAGAGAAGGTGAAGTTTGTTTAAAATAGGGAAATTAAGCATTTATTGGACGTTTGTGTCAAATCAGTCATCAACCAGAGAGAAATGCATGTAATCAGGACTTTTTGATATAATTCTGTCTCAGATGAAGTCTTTGTTTTGATGTTTATTCCAGTGGATGATCCTCATGGGGTCCCTGGCCGCTCTGAGTCTGCTGCTGATTTTTCCACTGAGCAGCTCTCAGAGTACTTTCCAGTTAGAGCAGGAGGTCGGCTCCCATCAGGGCCCAGCACCTCCTCCACCTCCTGCTCACATACAAGACCTCCTCATACAGGATGACACTCATCTGAACGCTAGACGGACGTGTGAGTCTTATTTCATGAATTATTCTTCAATAAAGCTGCAAGTATTTATAATCTGTTAGATGTTAATCCGACAGGTTGGTTTGGATTATGCATAATGAGTGTTTTTATTGCGTGTTTCTGCCTCAGATGTCCTTGGTGACAAAGACAATGCTAAGATTTGTCTTTTCATCGCTGCCTCTCTTGGGACCTTTGCTTTAATGGCTGCTGTTTACTGTATCTACAACAAGTTCTACACCAAACACCAGTACCTCCACACCCAGCTCAACAACGATCCAGGTCTGTGACTTACTTATACACACAAAAACTCTGTGGTGCTAATTTTGCATTCACTGTTAAATTTCATTAGCTCAGTTTAGCTTGTTTATTGTGAAGCAGCTCTGGATGGCAGTGGCACACTCAGATGGGGTCCAGGAGGGCGACAATGGCCCCCCTACACAGACAGTGCTGTGATAAAGTGTGTTCACTTTTATACATTTATTGTTTTTGCTTTTTCTGTCATTTAAATTGTTCAGATCATCAACATTTTTTTAATATCAAAGATAACAATTTATTAAAGGAATATAGATATTTATACCAACTTGTGTGGAAAAGGGACCCCCCCCCTTTGCTAAAACACCAATTATCTTTGATTTACCAGATTATTTGTAAAGCTGAGCTCAGTCTGACCTGATCTCTACCAGACCTGATCACTACCAGACCTGATCAATACCAGACCTGATCTCTACCAGACCTGATCACTACCAGACCTGATCACTACCAGACCTGATCACTACCAGACCTGATCACTACCAGACCTGATCTCTACCAGACCTGATCA